>VZTD01000215.1:150151-262233 GCA_013397725.1 Rhagologus leucostigma | reverse complement strand
CTCTGGGCACCCTGTGCCAGGGCCTCCCCACCCTCGCAGGGAACAATTTCCTCCTTATATTTAATCCAAACCTCTTTTCTGGCAGCTTGAAGCCAAAATGCTGAGTGTGAGTAAAAGTGGAGCAGTAAAGGTGTAGCTATGACTTGTGGGTCAGAGCAGTTTGGTCACCGAGGGGTGAAACAAGTATCTGGTCTGTAGGAAACCTCCCTAGTCTCCAAAGTTCTTTACTGAAAGACAAAGCTGAGACCAACAACTCTGTGAGATTTGATAGTGTGGCCATAGCCCACCTAATTTCTCTGCCACTGGCTTTTCCCTAATTCCAGCACTGGTGATGGTCTCACGCAGAGCAGTAAAATCCTCTGATGGTTTGTCTTCTTGGGATGGCTTAGGGCAGGAGCAGGCCAGTTCCAGTGATGGTGCCAGGAAGGGCAGTGGGGACAAGGAGGGAAGAGCAAGTGGCATGGACAGGGTTGTTGAACACTGTGTCCTCAGCTGGTTCCTTCAGGGGGGAGTTGCGGATAGTTTTCTCAGTGCCAGTTTTACACATTTTTTTGCCAAGAAATAAATTTCTGCACTGACCCTAAGGCACAGGGTGCCAGATTTCGCCCTGCCTCATGTATAGCTGTGTATTCCCCACCGTGGAAACCAGGTGCAGGAGTCAGATCCGTGAGTATCCATTGCATCCCTGTCTGCTTTGCCTTGGCATGGATGAAGGCAGAGGAGCAGATTTCAAATTTCGCTGGCCATCTCCCAGTCCTGAGTGGCCATCTCACCGTCCTGGGGCAGATCCAGTGTTGATTAACTAGACTGCCCCAGTAGGTTATTTTGTTGAGGACAGGTTTCGGTGTTTTTCTTCTCTAATTATTTTGTTGCAAATGTTTATCTTGTGGATAAAGATCTCTCCTGGGCCACACAGAGCAGGCGAGGCTTGGAACCTCCCCGTGTGCTCTCAGTGGAAACAGGAGGAGCTGCCTGCCTCAGAATTCCTGCTCTGGCTTATTTCCAAGCAAGAAATCTGCTTTAAAACTACCAGGGAGTCGATATGGTTCTGGCTCCTTCATTTAGACCAGCTGAAAGCTGAGCAGGAAGAAAGAAAGAAGACAAAATGGGAAAAACCGTTGCGTGCTTCAGTTACTTCAGGAGGAAAAATAGAAAACTTCAAAATGTCTGAGACTAGTGACTGACTAATTTTGACCAATTAGCCCACTGCTTGATTGACTGGGTTTTTTGATAAACAAATTCTTGAGGTTTTGTGGTTTTTTTTAAAATTTCCTGTAGACAGTAATAAACAATTAAAAATTGGTATACTGTTTTCATTTCCAGTTAAATTCTGGTTAAAGCATTATACTTGTAGAAAAACCTGAACAGAGTCTTCTATTCTAGATACACATTCCTTTTGAGGCAGAGGAAGGAAGGAAAAATATCCCAAAACTGTACCCGAACTTCACTGGAATAAAAATCACAGATATGTAATTATAATTTTTTAATATACTTTTTTTTAATCTAGAGGAGCACCATTTGCAGCGCTGAAGAATTGTAGCAAAAACCTATACTTTTAATGATTTTTTGAGTCAGATAGTCATGAAGTCTTGTGCTAACATCCTTCATAGCAATCTTTTTTCCCTTGTGTCACATCAAGCTTTTTTCCTGTTGTTGCCACCCATCTCTTATTCTTGACGTGTCTGTACCGTCCATCCCTGAAGTCTAAAAACAAAAGTCAGTACATCAAGTAGGGAAAGGCATCTACTTTTAAGAGAAATGATGAGTTTTGATGACTTATGCTGGATAAGAGCCGTGTTTTTGGGTGTCCTGTAGTGCCAGCTCCAGTGTTGCAGGCACAGCAGCTGCCTGAAAACCCATCTTATTTTGTATTTGTGTGTGAGAAAAGTGTTGGTATACTGGAAACATTTACCCAAAGAGTTTCAGGGATCTCACAAGCAGGGAATCATCTGGAAATGCTGTTCCAGGAGAACTCTCAGTTAATGTCATTCAGGCCTATTCTCACTTTATTACCGTGCATGCAGGGGATTCTCATTTCTTTTTTGTTTTTAAAATGAGGTGCAAGAAGCTTTTGCAATTGAAACTGAAAATGCCTGGCCTGTTTGCAGCGTGGTGTATATATACATCTTGTAACAGTTGGGCTAATTTTTGAAAGCCTTTTATGTAGCATCTCAGAAGAAATTTTCTGTAGGGAAAGCAGATGTGGAAAGAACCTGGTTTTGCTCTGCCCCATTTTTCTCTTAAGATACAGAAGTAAAATTACTGAAGATTTTAGAGATATTACACATGTTCTTTGAAAAAGAACAACATAAAAGACACAAAATTGCTGTTCTGGTAGATTACAGGCTAGAGTGTGTATCTGCTGAAATTGGCCTTATGGAAGGTGCTTCTTCAAAGGCGATGTGGTTTAAAAAATAAAATGCCAACTTCTTTTGCCTCCTACCCTCCCTGAGTCACCGCTGCTCTTTGGCTTCACCCAGGGTTTGTGCTTTGGGGAGCAGCCTGAGGGCTGGGCGTCGTTCCACCAGCAATTGATAAATTCCTACTTCTTCTGCCTGGGTGAAAAGGGAGACTATTCAGTCTTGATGGTCTCCAAGGCGTTGCAGACCCTATATTCTCCTGGTGGAAATGAGGACATTGAAGAAATTGCATCTCTATGGAGTTTGTGGTGTGGTACCAGTGTTGTTTTCGGGGCAGCACAGGTGTGTCCCCACATGGTCCTGTCAGGCCACACGGGGAGTCTGGTAGAAAATGGCAGTGGCAGGGATTGTATAAGGATTAGCTGGGGAGGACTGGTCATTGCTGTACTACCAATTGTTTTGTTGGCTTTTGCCTTTTGCTAACATATCTGTAAGCACTAACGCAGGACAGATCTTTATACAGTATTTACATTCTGCAAGTGTTCACCAAAAAGTGAAGAGTGGTGGTGATGTTTGTAGACAAAACAGGTTTCTGCATTCAGTATAGCTCTCTCAGGCTGTCAAAAAATTCTCTGGGAATGTTCCCCTGCATTAGAAATAACTATATTTATCCTTGATGTCTGTGTAGTGACCTAGTTTGTTTATCACTAACTACCTTGAATTTTTAGACTGTATGTACTGCTGTCTGGCAGAGTAAAAAAGGAATTTATTTATATATATACTTATTTATTCATGTATTTTTGTGGAAAGAAGTGTAATTCTATTTGGATGGATTTTTTTTCTTCGAGCCTGAGGTTTTCATGAAATCCTAATTTCTTCCTTTGCACAAAGGCTTTACGTGGAATTTTTCACTTTTCCTGGAACTCTTCAGTTAATTGAAAGCTTTCTAATAGTTCTGATAATTAGCCATGTTAGAAGTTATAATGGCCAAGAACTAGAGCCAGGTGCAGCTGCAGTACACTTAGGGCAGGAAATACAGACAAAAAGCTTCACTGTGTCAAACATGATGATATTTGAAAGTATTTTCAGGTTTTGGATTTATATTCTACCCTAACCCACTGCTTTTCCCTGGTCTATTTCCCTTCTTCTTTTTCTTTGGTTTATTTTTCTTTTAGTTTCCCAATTTGAACTCAGTTGAACTTCAGGATTTTTGATTTTTCTGTTGGTGGTTCAAAGACCAAGGGCCCTGATAGATGTTAATCCAAACTTGATGTTGAAAGTAGGTTGCTTTTTAGATTTAACTTTTTGAGGAATATGGATTTTTGTGGCTTCTCTTGATTTTAATAATGCAATGACACTTCTATTGAATACAGCCAGAATAACTTTACGCTGAAGCTGCCTCTAGATTAACGTCTGCAGCTTTGCCAAAACTATTATCTATATTGCAAGCTGTCACTTTATGTCCAAACTAAATAATTAAATCTTCAGATCAGATGTGCAGTTTTTTATTATTATAGACATAGTTTAGGATTTTACGGTTTCGAAGAACCTTTGGGAAAAAAGAACTGTATTACAACTTACTGGAGAGTGGGCTAAAACCTCTCTGAAATTTTTTGATTGCTAAATTACATTCCTGGGTTTGGATTCCTGTTTTTCAGGCAAAAACAGAGATAAAAACTGCCAGCACTGCATTGAGTGTGTCGTACCTTAACCATTGGGAGTCTCTTTATGATCTGGTCTGGATCCCTTGATCTGGGTTCCTTGCCAGCAATTATCAATTTATCATTTATCAACTTTTTTTTAATACAAAATGGCAAAGTCATCCTTTTGTAATGTGCCAGTTGAGTAACACTATTTGTACCCGAAATTAATGCTTCTGTCTTTCAAGTGCAGGTGTTGCAGGTGGCTGTTTACTTTTACCAACAGCTCCAGTCCTGTGTTGTGAGGAAGGAGGGAAATCTAAGGGAGCACCCCCAAGTGAGCAGTGGGTGGAAATCTCCGTGATGGGGGAAGCTGGAAACTCATAACTTCTGATGTCACATCTCAGACCCCTTCCCCACCTCTGCTTTTAAGTTACAGGGGACTGAGAATAGGGGGAAAAAAATTAAAGTAATACAAACCTCTCCCTGGGTCAGTGGGACAGGATGGGCACAATGAACACGGTGGACATGATGGACTGCAACCAAGGGTGCTGGGAGCTGGGCAGTGCCTGTGCAAGATAAGACATCTGTCACCTCTGGGAGGTCCGAGGATGACCCTCATGACCAAACAAAGGTGAATGTCACACCCATATTCCGAAAAGTCCAGAAGGTCAGCTGAAGGGGAAGCTCCAGGCTGGTCAGCCTTGCTTGGTGCCTGGGAAAACCATGGAGCACGTTCCTGGGCATGGGATGGAGAAGGTGCCTTGGAGCTGTCAGATGGGTTTAAATCACACCTGACCCACCCGATGTCCTGGGGAGAGATGACTGGAGGCGTCTGGGGGAGAGCAGTGGGTGTCCTGTGCCTGGGCTAGAGCACAGGCCTTGGCACTGTCACTGTTCCCACACCCAAGCTGGACTGTGATGTTTGGGGGGTGAACAGTGAGGCAGATAAACAATATTTTGGGTAGCGGGAATCAGAGGGCAGTACATGATCAGTCACATCACTCTGGAGCTTTGTAACAAGTGCGCTCTGTCTGGGGCCTCTTTTGTTTCGCATCTTCATGGGTTCCCTGGGTGAGGTGCCCCTGGCAGGTGACCGGGGATGCCCTCAAGGGCAGTGGTGCCACCACGAGGGGCCACGCTGGGGAAACAAGCCAAAAGAGCCCATAAACCACAAGAAATGCCAAGTCCTGCCCTGGCTGGGCAGAGCCGCTGTGAGTGCATGGATGTTTACTTTTTGGATCCTCAGCTTAGAAAAGAACTGTTAAACGGGTGTGAGGTTAGGGAGAGCGTGGTGTTGTTGCTGGGAACTGGACCTCCAGCCCTGCAAACAGAAGGACCTGTGGGACCTGGGCTGTGTCACTGCAGGGGCAGATTGAGGAGTAGACTGAGCCCCTGCAGAAGGGTGAGATTTAGGAGACAGAGACAGCAGTGCTTGGCAGGAGAGTCAGAGTCACTTTCTCTATAAATATGACCCTCACTGGGGTGAGGATGTAGTCTCGTGCCCCTCGTAACCCCCATTTTGAGTATCTGTGTGAGATAAAGCATTGTTCAATTCCCTACTGCAGAATAGTCTCTTCAGTGGAAAGAATAGGATTGTATTTTATGTAGATGCCAACAAAATAAAATCTAAGATGTATAGGGTGCATCTGGTATTTTTTTGGCTTTGTTTGCTCATTTACTTTGTAATTGTTGCTTATCATTAATAAAGTAGACTAAGCAACATTAAACAAGCTGTGATTTTCAATGTTGTGGTTTTTTCGATTTGCAGTTTTCACTTTATAGTCTTGCAGTTGTGTGGGCTGGCAGTAAGAACCCCAAAACAAAGATTTACTTGCATTATTAACTTTCCTTTATCTTTGTTTATGAAATCCAAATGGAAAAAAAAAATGGGTAGCAATATGTAGAGATTCTTCTTGGACGTTTTCCTCCTAGAAATAGTAATAGAAATGGTAATAGAAATGTCCAATTTCCAGATTGTGACAGAAAACCATGGCTTTTTCAAACACATTGGAATGAAGTTACGAGCCTGCATTTTAAAATGAATTCTGGATTTGGCACAAGAGATCTCAGATGAAAACCTCCTGCTGAGATGATGAGGTTTATAGATTTAAGATTCAGTGATCATGCAAAGAGTTTAACAACTCTGCTGATATGAGTGTTAAGGGAAGAAGTTAAAATGAACTGAATTGGTGATTCATTTTGGTTACACTCTCAGGGAAGAGCAGAGATTTTCTAATAATTAATTATCTAATTTAAAACCTCCCTATTTCTTGACTGAGGTAAAAAATGAGGTATTTTGTATAATAAAGCAGCTGATCTTTAAAACTAATGGAAGGTGGTTTTATATTTTTCACAAGAAGTATAGGCGCCTCAGTTCACTGGCTCTGCCTCAGGAAATCAGTTTCAAGCAAATTAGCTAGTAAAATGAATGTACTCTGCACTGGTTTATTAATGAAAGCCGTGTGTAAACACAGCTGATCAGTATATGGCAACCTGCATAAGAGGAGAAATAAAAATATGCATGAATTAAATGGTTTTGATTACTGACCATTGATCATGAGCTGTGTTTGGTATGAAATGCTTCTTTTGCTTGAAAAATGAAAATGTGCCAGTCCAATAAGCCAGGCAGTTTTCACTGCCTTTGATTGCCTTTGTCGGAGACTGAGACCGCTCAGTAGAACTTAGAAGTAGGAAAATGCACAACCTTGCAGTGCTGTTCTTGCGGAAGGTGCACCCTGAAATGTAAACGTTTCACCCTTTATCACAAAAAATTGTGATCCTTTATCACAAAAATCCTCAGCTGAGGATTGTATCCAGGATTAACGTTCAGGTTTCTGAACATGCTTGCACACCAGGATCCCAGAGGGAGAGAGTCCCAAACGTCTTGACCCACTGGGTAGGAGGCAAGATGTTCATTATAGAGTCTCATCAGGCTGAATAGAAACACGAGTCCACATGTCAACAGAACTCTTATGCTTCATTATATAACTGCCTTAACTCCAGCAATTAGCTACTACTAGCTCAAAAGCTTTGGTTAACAATCCCTTAAATTTTACAAGGTCGAGCAACAAACTTCAGGTACCAAAATCTCAGCTTTTACAATTACAGTTATAGTCGAGCAGCTCCCAGTCCTCTTAATAAACTTTGGTATGGAGTAAGGGGTAGAATAGGATAACTATGCCCAGACGAGGCAGGAGAGGAGAGACATAAAGGTGTAAGAGAAAGAGAATAAGGATCACTAGTCTAAGATCCCATGTTGATCCTGCCACATGGGTGGTCCAGGTCTGGCCTCAACAAAGAGAATGAGAAAAAGACGGAAGAACTGGTCCTCTTCCTTTCATAAGGTTTCCTTCCTTTACCTGGTGCACATCTCATATGTAAAACAGATTTTTCATGTTCCTGCATGTGCAGCCGCTTTGAGTCCTGCAGGAAGTGGGGAGCTAGTGCAGGTGCAAGAACAAGAATGTATTTTGTTTTTTAGCCCCTGGCTTGAAGTCTGGTTGTGCAAATATCCCATTGCTGCTCATATAATTTCTGATCTTGAGCATGAAACTGCCTTGTAAATATTAAGAGTAATAATTGGGGTAAGTATACATTTGTCTCTCTTTTTTATAAGAATGTGTATTGAATTGTTGAGCCAGTGGCATGGCAAAAGATTTCATGGCAGTTCTTTGAAGACCATGGTTAAGTAAATCTGTCTAATTCTATTCTCACAGTTCTAGGGACATATTGGCTGACACCATGGGTTGTATTAGCCAACCATACCAAAAAAAAAAAAGAGAGAAAGAATGGCCAAATCTTGCAGCCTCAGAATAAGTGAGAAAGCTGCCTGAGCACCGACGGAGCCTGATGAAATGAGACTGTGATGGCTGAAGTGGCTACAGCGATCCCCTGATATAAAGAAAGGTCAGGGGTATGGTGTGACACAGAGAGCTTTAAGGATGGGTTCAGAGAAGATGAAATGCAGCTTTGTCAAACCTCTTAAAAACATCTTTCCAAAGCTGAAAGGTGACGTGGGAGAAAATGAAACGCAGGGTGCTTTGGTGACAAATTTTCAAACACATGGAAGGTTCTGCTGGAGTTTTTGTTACTGAGTAATTGATGATGCATTAGCAGATGCTTCAAAGAGCTTTGAAAACACAGAGCGGTGACACATGTGGGACGTGGTAGGAGAGAGCAAGAAAATGGAGCCACAAAAAGACTGTAACAAGCAAGATGAAGCAAGAGCCCTGTGCAGTGCTCTGCAACAGCGTTTGGAAAGCTGCTGTTCATTTCTGAAAGCCTGAGTGAGAGATGGCAAATTAGTACAAACCCGAGCAGATGGGAACTTGGGGTGATTAGCTGTGCCAGTGGCTAGGAAAGGCAGTGTCCTGGGGGAATAATGAAGGAGAAAAACTGGGAGAACATCAGCCAGGTCCTGACTTTCACCCCTTGTAGAATCAAGTGGCAGGAAAAGTAATGCTAGTCAGTATTGCAACGCTATTTTTGTTCCATATGAGCTGTTATAATTCAGGATTCTTCATATAATGGCAGGAAATCAAGGTCTCTGAAGACTCGGAGGGAGTAGTTCACTTTTTGATGTGCTTCTTGGGTACAGCGACGATTAAGGCTCAACTCTTTGTCCTCATTCGTCCATATCTCTCTTTCCAGAACTTCCAGTGCATGACATGTAGGAAGAACTCTTCTGTCTGCCCTTTGAAGTATGTAGGAAAAAGGGAAAAACTTTCCCTAGCGAAGTTTCTAAACCAACTAGTTGAATATATCCAGCTGGTTCTAGTCATCAGTGTGTGGGAGAAAAATATGCTCTGAAACCACACTGCTTGAACTGATGAAGAGTGAAAAATGATAATTTTAACAAGAGACGATGAATCTGTTATAAAGATCTAGGAGAAAAATCCAAATTATTGCAGCCAAAGTTCCAGTGCCTGTATTTCTTCAAAAGAAAAGGGTAAGCAGGAGAAAGTCTCTGGACTAAAGTGAGAGATGAGGAGAAATTGGGGAAATTCCACACTCTCAGACCCGAGAGTGTGTACAAGTATTGCTCTATGGTGGGCTGAGGTCTGAAAACCCCTTACCCTTTGTGTTGCCATGACCTCCTCCTTTGCAGTCATTTCCAAGGACAGGAATTCCAGATGCCCTGGTCTGGTATGCTCCATAATTATTCCAATTTAATGTGGATAATTAGGGGACTATAAGTCTTAGAACCAGTCGTGTAGTCAACTAAAGACCATTTAAAATTTAATTCATGAATGTCAAAATGTGAGTCATTTGGGAAAAAAAAAAAGAGATGAAGGAAAAATGTATTTTTTAACATCATTTTCAAGTGAAATATGTTATATGTTATAATATTACACAGAATGCTGGATCATTATTGCGTGCAGATCTCACTAGTCTCATTAGCTTTCAAAAAACAGCCTGGTGGATGATTTAATTAACTGACTTAAAAAATTATTTACTTTAGGCAATACCCACAAATTTTTCAGATGGCCATGTGTAAAGATTCAATGAACTCACTGGGCACTAGAGCATGTTTCATGTGAGAAAAGGAGGAAGGAATGTGATTTCATGTTAGGCAACATTAGTCAGGTTCCGATTTATCCTGCAGGAGAAGAAGCACATCTCTGGAATGGGTTGTGATGAACAACACATCTTGGTAGTTTGAGGCACTGGTCTGCTAACTTAGGCTACAGGGAGAGGTCATTGCTCCCCATTAGTGAAACTTATTTGTTTTCGCTGCTTTTCCATCCTTAGGAACTTAAAAACAAGAAAAAAACCTAAAGAAAACCACACACACACACAAACACACACACACACAAAAATGCACAGGTCCTTTGGAACTTGAGAGAATCAAAGTACTTACTGACATCTGAGACCATATAGGAGAATTTTTTTGAGAAAATCTCTTATCAGTTTCGTAAGTGAAGGGTCAGAATTGTCCAGTGGGAAACAAGGCTTGTGGGTTAATTTGATGTGGGGCCCTAACTTCCATTCATGTTCTATTTGCAGTCTAGTTGCCAGAGGAAGACGAAGAGCTGTTCTTTTTGTCTCTAGCTCCCATTTTCAGGATATTTTAGTGTCTTGTCCTTAATTAGTATTTGAAAAACTGCATCTATAAGACTTGTAAATAATGGAACTTTGATAGAGTATCTCCTTACATGGCATCCCTCCCTGAACAAACTGAGGAAGGGTAATGTTCCAGAAATTATACATTAATTTGCTCAATTCTTGAAACAGTTGAAATTAATTTCTATTTCCTCTTTCAGAAAAAAATTACTTGTCTTAAACTCTAGCTAAAATTAAATCAGCTTTTAATATTTGTAATTTTTTACCTGTCTCTCTGGGAAAAGGTGATGGAACGTATCAGTCTTTTTGTCCTCCTTAACTTTTTAAACCTCAGATTGTAAAAAGACCCTAAGTGGACATTTTTTACTCTCAGACTAAACATAGAATGGAAGACATATCTTGCACAGGTTAACTTCTTTTGTTCAGTCCTGCAGGAACAAGTAAAATGGCAGAACATCTTTGTGGAAATAGAGACAGCAGAGTCTCACAGGAAGTGAGCCAGAGAGGTAAAAGTAACTTAAGGTTATTTGTGCATTTGTTTCCATACCTTGCTGTCAGCAGTTGCTGTTTTCAAAAGTAGCCCTGCTTGCTTCTGGTTGGAAGCCAGAATTTTGGAGCATCTCTGTCCTCCACCAGCTGAGAGTCCTGCCCCAGGTTTTTGACAGAGAGCAGCACCTTGAAGCACCTGCTGCCGCTTTCCTCTGCTTTATTTTATGGACGTGAGCTGTGCAAAGTTTGGGTACGTGCAGGAAGGTAATTTTTTGCCAGTGTTTGCTTCCTCGACCCGTTTGTGAAGTACTATTTGTGAACATTAGTCTAACCGGGTAACAAAAAAACGCAACCAACCAACAAAACCCACAAACAAACAAACAGACAAACAAACCAACCAACCAACAAAACCCACAAACAAACCAACCAACCAACAAACCAATAAACCAACAAACCAAAAAAATCCCAAAACCAACCAACCAACCAGCAACAAAAACCCACAAAAAAATCCCAAAAAACCCAAACCAATAAAAAACCCCAAACCCAAAACCCCAACACGCACACAAAACCCCTGAACCCCATCCCAAAACCAAAAGCAAAACAAAAAAACCCAAACAAAACAAAACTGAAAAAAACCCACAAAACCTCAAAAACCCCCTCTGCGTTCAAATAATTCCATGCAACCTTAAGAGAAGAGACTGGAAATTGGTTAAATAGCTGTAGAACATCAAGAATTAGTATAATAAAGCCGAGATGCTTTTGAGTATGTTGATACTATAATGTCTTACTGTATGAGCAAGGTTTCAGGCATCTAAATATGATATTTACTAGAATCAGCCTGCCTGGGGAGTTTACTGCTGGGTCTGTATTCCCTGTGTGTTTTATATGGATCTCTGTTTGCTTTTAACTCTTCCAACAAGATTACAACAGAAAGTGCTGTAACTCAAGGGCCAGGATAAATTTGTCTGTGTCATTCTCAGAAATCGGTAAGTGGGAACTTTGATTTAGCAACACATGAGAGCAAAGATGTGGCTTGTCATTAAATTTCTGTACTTTTTAGTCATAAACTACTTATTTTAATAGTAAATTTAAAATAAACCCGCAACTCGTTTTCTTTTTTTTTAATCATGTTTCAGGCAAATTATGTGGCTACTCTATGCTCTCATGGAGAAAGATGGAGCAACCTCTCTCTAAGGTCATCTGTATTTTTGAGTTCCTTAGTGCTATCGTGATAAAGATTCCACGATGCTTTCTCCTGTTTCTTTTTGACAATCTGGTGGTGTTCCTCCCTGCCCAAGACACCAAAGTCAGTAAATCCAAGTAAAACCCATCAAATTTCTATAGACACATGGGATAGTTCCAAGATTAATACCTGAAGGGATTGTTTCTTGATCACCAAGACCTACAGCTTTCAAATATCTGTCCTTCAAAATCAGAGGTTTTAAATACACCCCAATGATTCCAGCTATGTTGGAGTTATTTTTAAGCCATATTTCCCATTTCTTTTATTCACTTCATAGCTACTGGAGTTTTTAGTAGTAAGAAAGTAAATCATACTGATTACAGGCTTCCATTAAACAGAAATAGTAATTTTCTGCACTAGAATTACAAGCATTTTTCATTTAAAGATAATTAGATGTATATAGCGGATCAGCTTAAAATTTGCAATTAAAATGACTGAGTAATATAATAGAAGAATTTCTTGAAGCAAATGAATTTTCAGACTTCCATAACTATCTCTAGAAGGAAATATATATATGGTAAGTGTTTTCTTACAAAGGACAAAACAGTTGCTCTTCATAAAAGTCAGAGAGTAAAGAAAAGTTGAGAATTTATATAGGGTGTGCCATAAGAATTGGCATAGTTCCTCAACGCAGTGCCTAGACATCAAAAATGTCATTGTTTCTTGCCAAGGTCTTAATTGTTATCGAGGTTTCAAAGTCAAATATTCATCAAGTAGTACAAACCTATTGAAGATGATTAATATCTAAGTGTATTTAATCCTAAAGGTAAACAGATAAATTCCCTCTCAGATTACTGAACAAACACCCAGTCATTCCAGTGTTCCCTTTGCTGGTTTTCAGCTGGAAGCTGAATTTTTGGCTGCACTTCAGCAGCAGCTTATTTGACCTGACAGTCTTCCGTATTCAGCAGTGATGTGGCTATCTGAAATGGGAATAATGTGTTTTCCTTGCACTAGGGTTGCCACAAGAGGATTTAAATCATCTGGCACTATTTCAGTCGAGAACTGTTCCGGCAGGAAAACCTAAGGACAGCAGAATCATCAAAATGATAGACTAGGACAAAGAAGTCAAAGGGATAAAAGGACTTAATGGTACAGACAATAATGATATAATTTGAGGTATTTAAAGAGTAAGTCAAATGCTTTCTAAGTAAGCACAGTCCTCAAAATATATAAGCTGGGTTTGGGGTTATTTTTCACTACAAGCAGTAAAAAATTGCAACCCGGTATTACAGAAATATATTTGAGGGTGAAACTAAATCTGTTAAGAAAAAAAACCCCGACACCAGCAAATGAGTCTATAAATAAATTCGATAGGTCATTCTGTTCATAAGACCTCCTGCAATACTGCCCTGTATTGCATGGACACCTTCTCCTTGTTTGTTAATAGCAGAAGTTGGGGCTCAAGGTTGTGCAGCTTTTGGAGATTTTTAGGAAGACTGAGGATGTTTCAGTTGTGAAGTTATAAAAAGCAGGACTCCTGGCTGAATAAAAGTCAGCTTTAATGAAACACTGGTTATCTTACAGGGACATTCCACATTCGAACTGAAGCATTCAAACACAGGTAATTGATGAAAATGTCCTTTTCCTGGATGAGAACCTTATCCAGGGACTCCAGGTGCCTGCATTTGGGAATACTTCTTGTTTTGTGCTCCTGAAGCATTTGTCATGATGAAGACCTACTTCTTGACTGGTAAACCATTTGGACAGCTCATTACCCAGAGCGATAGATGTGTACAAACCATGCTGTGGCTCCCTGGAGTCTGTGTGGGGACTGTGAGTGCGTGCCCTTCACAGGTCTTTTCTGGACTGGTAACTTGGGGTCTCATTTTCAAAGCCATGAACTCTTGGGTCTCTTTATGCAAGTCGCATCCCTTGCTCCTGCTGAATCTGCTGGCTCATGCAATCCACAGCTTCTTCCCAGCTGTTAGATTTAGCTGAGAAACTCTGGGCAGCACAGACCTGCTCTAAGTAGTTCTGGGTCTGCTTTAGTAAAACTGCCCGATGATAACAGGAAAATCAGCTGGGAGGTATAAACAGCATTTTCTGTCTCTTTAATAAACATAACTGCTAGCATTATCTAGTAACATCTGGAGAAATATTTGATTATATTGAGCACGCTCTTTGATTTGTGTGCAACTTGCTTATTAATTAGCCAGTGGTATGGAAGATCCTGCTGCTGTAGGGTGGTTACATCTGCAAATGGTCTGTGTGGAGCTGGTCCATTCTTAAGACAGAGAGCTGTTGTGTCATGGGAGGCTTTGAGGCAATCAGATTTCTTGAGTTTGTTGTGTTATTTAAAAAAAAAAAAGAACAGGGGATATGTGCAGATATACACACATGAGGATGGATAAGACTGTGCACTACAAAAGTTGAGAAGGAAAACCCAATTTTGCCCCAGCCCAGCATTTGCTGTGAGCGCAGGACAAAGAGGCTGGACACGTTTATTCCCTCTGTGTTGTCTGGTCCAGCAATGGGTTGATGCTGCTCAGCACTGCAGTGCCAAAGGCAAGCTCCATGTCCCTGGTGTGAGATGTAGAGAAAAAACCTCACACAGGGCTTTGTCACCTGCAAAAACCATCCCAGCTTTACTCTTAGCTCGGGCCTGTGCCAGAAGGCACAGACCACTGCCAGGATTTTGTACTTTCTGCTTTCTTGTCCCTTTTCTCCCTTGTTTCTGCCTGGTTCCTTCCCCTTCCCATCACACAAACACACACATCCTTGATTTAGTGATGAAATTTGAAGTGTGCTTACTGGGACAGAAGGAGCTGGAATAGCATCCTGGGAGGAAATCTGAAAGCTGCCCTTTGCCAAGTACTTATAAGCCATGAATCAGCAGACGGGAGGGACTGTCATAAAAAAGATCACCCGGCTGTTTTATCTGTGTAAAATCAGAGATGCTTGTCATGTTATCAGACAGCTGAATGTCTGCTGTTAATTCCTAGAGTGACTTGCTACACATTATGTACTTAGAAACCATAGAACAGTATAAAATATCTAAATGGAACCATCTATTTCTGTGTGGAATTATCTGTTTTAAATGCTCAGTTAGTAACAAGTAATTTTTTTTCCGTGTTTGTGCTGAAAAAAATTAAACCTCGCACTTACAGCAGATTGTTTTTTTCATTTAGAAAAAAGGAAAATCACTTAATCTGATAAATTCTGTTTTGAATTATTTGCTTCTTTATAATGGAGAAATGATTTGTGTCCTTCTGAATTCACTGTCTTGTTCTTGCCCTTTCCATAAACTGATAGTCTTGGTCACCTGGGGGTTGAGATGTCAAGAAAATGGGAAAGAATTTAATAGCCTGGCTGTGCTTCTCACACGGTTCTTTAGTCTCATGTGGGAGTATTTGAAGCGAATAAAGTAAATTCTCAGTAAAATTTTCCACTTTCAATTGTGTGGGGTTCCTTGGGATATTCTTTTTTTTAATGATGGAAATCACTAAGTGAATTTTAGTTGCTCCTGTTAGTCTCGTCTGAAGGAGAAACGTTATTTTAGAAGTGCTAAGCAACCCGAAGTGCAAGTTAAAGAAGTTATTTTTTGAAAGTGCAAAACCTCTAAGCATTATTGTACAGGTTATGCAGAGTATTCCAGGTAGTGGAAAGATTATATTTATTTTAGGGGTTTTGGTGTGCATGTGGAGGGAGGTCATGGAAACAACTACATTTGACCACTGCATCCGGTGATAGCTTTGTGTGAAATTTCTTTTAAAGGCCCTTTCTGTGCATTCTACCATTCTGTTTGGACAGAGTGGAATCACTCTGAGAGCTAGAGTTTTAGCAAAAGTACAAAATGCCTTGATTCGAGTTTGCCTTTCTGTCAGTCCTTAAACTGACAGCAGGTTCGTGAAAGCCATGCTTTATTCCTTTTCTCTACTCCTTTGCAAATCTGGAAATGCAACAATCAGGTCCTTACCCAAACGGATTTTTTATGAACCAAAAAAAAGAAAATGTGTGCCTTTGACCAAAATCAACTGGCTCAGAGAAGGCTGAGAAGGTGTAACAGGCACACGTATTTAATTAAGCTGAATATGACAGAGACAAGTGGCAGACACCTTGAGCAGAATAACTCCATGTTCTCTGTGATGTCACATAGGGACTGTATTATCTGCCTTGATATAGTTCTCTTTACATGGCTAGGATATGCATTTTTTCTTATTGTTGTTATTATTTGGTGGTTTGCTGGCTTTCGGCAGGTTTTTTTGTAACATCTACATCATTAAGGCTGCTTAGCACCAGAAGTTTTGAAGGATTTTGCTCATATAACTCCAGGTGTCAGGTTGTATTATCTAAACCACTGCAACTTAATTTTGGATGCGCAGCAAATGCAAGTTCAGAGGATTTTGTTCCAAATCAGACCTTCCCAGCTCTGAAGCAAATAATGCCCTGGTAGACCTGCACCTTTTGCCAGTGTTTTTCAGGTAAACATGAGAGAAATATGTTCCTGACTTCACCTGACTTGGTTAAAATGTGTACTGAACAATAATCCAGTAGTTCCTGAGCCGGGTTTTAGTAATCATTGAAAGAACATGCAAAAACCACTTCCAATTTTCAGACTGTTAAGTGTGAATAATTTACATGCAGGAGTGCTCATGTCAGTACTGATGCTATAAACATGTAGAGAAAGCATCAGGAAAGAACAGTGATTGAAATGAATCAGAATGAGTTGTTGGTTTATCTATTCATTCAGGATTCCATGTTTTTGGTAAGGTCTCTGGTCCTCTGTGTGTGCTTAAATTCACTTTTAATCAGTGACCATGCCTGCACATAACGCAAGGGCTCACTGAGATCTTCCGGAATCATACTCAGATTTTTGGCATCTCTATCAGAAATACCTCATCTAATACATCCTGAGCATAGCCTTTTCCATGGGCTAAAACCAGTATGGATCCCATGATCAATTAGATCTTTGAGCCCACAGCTCAGAGGGACATATAAATACCTCCAGTGCTGAGAACTGGCTCACTGTTCTTGTAAATGCTGTCCCATCTGTACTACTGTGCTCCCTGAGCCCACCCAATTATTCCTCTGCTATATCAGTGTATTGAAAACATTCCCCAGCCTTGTATCAGCAGCAAGGTTGATAATGGAAGTGCTAAAAGATCTATCTAGTTGCATGGATCAGAAACAAGTGGCTCTTTGCTGGAGCCACCCTTTCCAGCACGCTCGTTATCCACGTGAAGTCCGGATTCACTTTGCATTTCCCGTGCTAATGATGCTGACAAGAGGCCCTGCTAACACAGAGCTGGTGAATACAAGTCCTCCAGCATCCTGCATAAAGAGCAGCAGCTGCAATTAAATCATATGGAGAACAAGGATGCGGCTGACCTGTTATGATAATGATGTATTTTCGGGTCTGCTGTAAAAGATGACGGTTTCAGGCACGCATTAGACTCGTTAGAATTTCACTGCAGAGTGTCTGAGACCAGAAAAGTGACACTTCTAATTAGGGTGGGAGACACAGGCAGGATGTCTGTTGTCATGGGTGTCGGCACGCCTGTGATAGCTGGAATGTGAGGGGCGAAGCTGAGCGTTCTGATGGCTCTGGAAGAGACGGCATCCGTGACATATGGCTGTCCCTCCAGGTGTCCACTGCAATTATGGCACAAGCCTGAGAGCTGGTAGGAAAAAAAAAAAAAAAGCCTAAAACAGCAGTGCAGATGTGCTCATAAATGCTATTGTCATCTGCATTTCAGTGGGGAATGGTGTCACCACAAAATGTGTTACCATAGTGAAAGATTTCTTTGGAGGTGTTTTCGAAGGGATGCTCGAGACAGTGATACAATAGGATGTCTCTCCAGTCTTCAGCTTGGTTTCACTTTCAGCTTTGTCTATCAGTTTGTTGTTTAGTGAAGAAAAGTCATGAGTGGGGAAGAGGAAGGAGAACAATAGTGATCCTTTTCCAAGTGAAAGAGTAAAGAAATCTGTGTGGAAGGAAGTTGTGAGCACAATGAAAGACATCAGATTGAAAAAGTACACAGGGGAAGTGGCAGATATTCACCCACCCTCAGTTAGATCATTTCGAGCATCCTTTTGGGGGAGAGATAAATTGTGAGATTCAACTGTATTTTGTCACCAGCTCTGTGCTTTTAAAAGACACTTATTTAACATAGGTGTTATCTCAACCAGATTCTGCATGGCATTATTTATCACTCCTTAGGAATATTTGTCTTGCTTAATTCATCTTCTTTTTCTTCCATGCCTACTTTTTTAGGACATTCTTGCAAAACATAGTGAAATTTCACGTGAGGCGCCTTTTTTTTCTCTTTTTCGTAGCATTTCTTCTGCTCCTTGTCCTCCTGATCCTGTCCTGCTTTATGGCAGCAAGCAAACATTAAACAATTCAAATGCCCATGGAATACGGCTGACAAAACAGCCACAAACAGTGTTAAAAAGCTCTGTAGAATGAGTTGCCACTTTAAACCTAATCCTGAGCATACTTCTTGTACTATCAAGGGTCTTCCTGAGTTCAGTGACGTGTTAGGAAGGCTTTCAGGTGTCAGGAAACATTTGCTGCTTTCAGTGCTTGCCATAATGTATTGGGGAATAGAAATCTCTTGCACCTTTTATTGCTTCATAGCTACAAAAAGTCCACAACAAACCAATAGCAGTGATAGTGTTCCGTAATACATGTGGAAGCAATAGTTAATTAGAATCTAACAGCTTTCAAATAAAACACTCTTTTTTAACAGCTGAGGGAAGATTAACGGAAAACAGAAAAATAACCGTAAAATAATGGGTGTAGCACGTTCTTTCTTAAAATCACACATTTGTATTAGCCTTTGTGTGGATTCCTGAACTTCACCAGTTTGGGTTTTTCCCTTGAACTACAGGGGACTGGTATTTGGCAGCTTCTGGAGCACGAACACGGGGTTTATTCGTGTGGAAGTAAAATGTCATGTCCCATGTGGTTTAATACACTCAAACTGCATAAACAATGTGGAGAATACACTGGCCAGACATTTTTTAGAATGTACCATACACTAATAGCTAAAGAATGCACGATAACAGACATAAAGGCATAACAGAGATCGCAGCATTTCTTATTAATAAATTATATTTGATGTAGGGGAAACAGGGGGTTTTGGACCCAAGAAGCCTATGGGTCCAAAACGTATTTTTTGTACGTGGTTTTATTTATGTGTATTTGTTTCGTGTGTGAATTTTCATATTTCCAAGGCCAGAGTTTTTTGAAAGGTAAAAATATTGCCAAGGTACTCTGGGCTCTTTGTTGCAGTACTACAGACTCGGCCTCCCTACATCACCTTTATAAACTGCAGAAGGAAATAATTTACCTCAGAAAGGGTAGGACAGCAGCAAAGCTGGATCTGTGGCTTCCACTTCTGATGTAAATTTTCTGCTTTTTTTGTCGTCCTCCAACTGTTTAAGCATTTAGTCAGGAGAAATTCAGGAAACATATAGTGAAGCACATAAAAACAGACTTTCACCAGACTTTTCTACCTTCTGCACTCACATTTGCTAGAGTATGTTTGAGCATACCCCTCTTTTTTTTTAACCTTTTTTTTCTGGATAACAGGCTTTTATGTTTGGTTCCTGGCTTTCTGGTGTGGGTTTTTTTTTCATGGCAACTGTGTTGCAGAGCCCCACTCATATAACAGATTGAGCTGCTAACGTGATTGATGTGAGGTTGCTGAGCATAAACAATCCCAGAATGGTTTGGGTTGGAAAGGACCTTAAAGCCCATCCAGTGCCACCCCTGCCATGGGCAGAGACACCTTCCACTGTCCCAGGCTGCTCCCAGCCCCAGTGTCCAGCCTGGCCTTGGGCACTGCCAGGGATCCAGGGGCAGCCACAGCTGCTCTGGGCACCCTGTGCCAGGGCCTCCCCACCCTCACAGGGAACAATTCCTTCCCAATATCCCATCCAGCCCTGCCCCCTGGCAGTGGGAAGCCATTCCCTGTGTCCTGTCCCTCCAGGCCTCATCCAGAGTCCCTCTCCAGCTCTCTTGGAGCTTGTATCTGTGGGCTATAAATGCTGGGTAACTACAGAGTAGGTGGTAGAGGATGATTTTTTTTTCTCTGTTTCCACCTGCAAGATCCACTCTTTCCTCCTCTAGCCCTGCACATTCAGCTGCTTTAGAAGTTGTGGTGTTCCTTAATTCTCTCACCTGCTCACTGAAGCCTCACTAGCCTCACCTGGCCTATTTTGTAATTCCTCAGTGAAAGCTGGGATTTAAAGGCAAGAGAACAATTAACTTGGAAACTTTAGCTCAGGAATTCTACCTGCTGGAACGGAACACATTTATTCTGCTGGCTGTTCAGCTTAATCATCTGGCCCATATAATTTCTCACTGTGTAGGATTGTCTTCCTGCTGATCATACATTAGTTCTTAATGAGGTAACTAATTTTTAAAATTTAATTCATGTGGCAGGCAATGTTCTCCATTAGAGATGGTTCCAAGGTTTGATGTCAGAAGGAGGCTTTTGATTTAGCTCTGAAAAGACTGGCAGGTTGAGAAAATCTGCTTCTGGTCATTTTAATGAAAATGAAGAGTGGATATTAAGAATTCTTGTACAACCCTTGACTGGCACCTCACAGACCTTTGACAGAGAGCTGGTAACTAGCCACAGTATTTGTTTGGAGCTTGCATGGGGCTCAGTTCCTTCATCTGGGTATCAGCAGCATATCTTTTCCCATTTAAATAACTGTATCATTTCAGATGTCATTTTGTGAGTAACAAATGTGAATAAATTTTCTAGCTTTTCTTCCCCCTATTTTTAACCAACTCATAGTGTGTGTTTTTCTGCATCCCCACTGTAAATCACATTTGGCTTGTCAGAAAGCGTTCTTAAAATATTTAAATACTTCAGTGAAAACTTTTCTAGTTATGTATTTTGATTGCAAGAACAGATTTTAAACTGTTACTGGTATTTAGCATATTTATAGAGTGGGCTGGCTGATAACTGATGATGGATAATTGGGCTGTATATTTTGGCATGGAATGGGACAAGATGTGGAATAAATTATCTAAAGCCAGCTATTTTCACCTCCTAAGGAGGTAAGTATTCTGAATTTCTTAATATTCTACTCAGTGAGCTGATGCACATTTTAAAAATAAATTCAATTAAAATGCATACATATTTTTGTTTAGGAAAGCAGATGAAAACAGTTCTTGGAAATCAGGGAGGTGTAGGAGTGCCTGGCCAACTATACCAAGAAAAAGTGCTATTTATGCCTGGGAGGGAAAACACCCAAAAGGAGCTGTAGATCCAAGGTCTGGATGTTTGTGTGGGCAGGAGACACTGCACAAAAAAATTGAACCAATTCTGCACATATTGCCCTCTCCTTTTGACTTTTTGCTGGAAACTTTCCTGGAAGAGGCAGCTTTAGTCTGTATAATGATGAAAATCTGTCCAATTTCCTCCTCCATCCTTCTTTCATCCTTCAGGAAGGAGGGTTACACCCAGAAGGAGTATACAGCTAATGTACAGGTTTATTGGCAGGTCAGCCCTGGGGGAAGAGAGGGGTGGAAGGTGGAGATGAACTGTGTGGGAAGAGAGGGCACAGCTCTTGGTGGTGCACTCTGAAACAAGAAGAAGGGGAGATCAAAACTGTCTTTTTCCCCGGCTTGCGTTTGATGCAGGAAAACCAAGAGAGAATCCTCCTTACGAGCAGGGAGATGTGACAGGTCTGTGTGAATGAAATTCCTGCCTCTGAAACCTGTGAGAGAAATTGTGCAACAAGGTGAAAACCCTTTCAAAGGGTAGGAGCTGGGAGAGATGGGTTCAAGCTACTGCTCACGTTTGAGTGGAATAGAATGGAACATAATGGAATGTTTCAGTTGTGAGGAATCCACATCATTTATTCCTGCTGCCTCCTTGGTACTTTCTTCATCCTCCTCCTCCTCCTCTTCCCTCTGCTCCTGCTCCTGTTCACTGTCACTTCTGTTTAACTCAGATAATTCTCCTTGCTTTGTGCATAGTGGTAATGGTGCTTCTTCAGTCTTTGTCATAAATAGGGTTAATAATGTAAAACATTAAAAATAAAGTATAAAATGCTCTCTTTACAGTAAAGGGGAGAGTGGCTGCACTGGGGATAGATTCCTTTCTACACAGTCTCATGATGAGCAATATTTCCAATAATACTGGAATGGAAACTAAAAAAAACCTGCTGCTTGGAAGTCTGAGGATAGTTTTAACCATCCTTCTGTTAACTTTAAATTTTCTTTCTGATAAAGAGTGCAATTACTTTCTATCAGTGGCTGCAGTGGGAATCAGAGTTTAAAAATTCACGTTATTATTTTAAAAGGCTTTGAGCAATAGACAAAAGTTGTTTTATTTTTTCTTCCTGAACTGCTGAAGTTAATAGCAAATGCCTTCACGCAATTAGCAGATTAATAATCAAGGTTTTTAAGACTACTCAAGATTAGGAATTTATCTCTAAGCTTTTGAAGTTCTCAAATGTAATCAGTTTAATTAGTTAGATGATGCCACCTTGAAGAATGTTAAAATTCATTGAGCATTGGGTTGTTCCTGCTCTCCACTTCAATTTGCTTCCCATCAGAAATATGTTCTCAGTTGAGTGCTTCCTTCTCAGTGAGCCATGCAATAATAGTAAATTTTAGGGATTATTTTAATGGTTTTTAATTATTACTTTAAAGTTAGGGCTTACCAAAATAACCAAGTTTGGTAACTGAGGAAAAATTTTAATATGTTCTGCCCATGGAAGAAAGCTTTGTGTTTCCTGTTAGTCAGTGTTCTTCAGTTTTTACATCTTTTGGTAAAGTCTGAGTTGATGTCTCTTTCCTGTTCAGCTGCAAAGTATCTGAAAAAAAAAGCTAAAGGAATATTAAATATTCTGGGTTAGGCAAGCACTACAGAGGAAGGAAACACAAAATTAATATTGTCTGAATGGCCTTTACTTAGCTTATCTTTGGCTTGTGATGTAATAAATGATTCCATGCTGTTTTCTGTCTTAAAAGTTGAGACTTTTCGTTACGGCACAATGTAGTGGTAGGTGTTTTTTCGCTCAGCAGTGCATCTCATTCAGTAACAGGTGACTCTTTAGCAGCTCCTTGCATTTATTATTGTACTCATTATGCAATGATCTCAGTGGCAATGCAGAATTCTTTTGAATATAAGAATATAACATCGCAGTTGTGCATAGTGCTCACAGATACAACCAGATATTTCTTTCCTCCTTTCCTTTGAAATATGTGAGCATGTGTACCTGTTGCTCAGGTAAAGCGAAACTTTTTTTGTCAATTCAAGCATTAAAAAAAAAAAAAAGCCAAAAAGAATATTCAAAGTTCTTCCTGGATGGAAATTGATCAAAATTTTTTGCAGAACATTAAGTTCTGCAAATAGAGACAGGTATGTGGTTAAATATTAGACTGTATTCAGTCATTGTGTTGTGGGCACACATCTAGTTCCCCATGCTCTTGAACAAGATGGTCTCACTTTAAAGCAAATAGAAGTATTTCGAATTCCAGTTTTTTGGTAAAAAAAAGATGTTTTGTCATGTTTTATTGCCATAAGTTTTGCTGAGGTTCAAAAAGCAGTACAGACATACATAAGAAAAGTCTATGACTGCAAATTGGTGGAAACTCAGAGTGCAGAAGTACAGGATTGCTTTTCACTGATTTTTTAAACCTTTTCTCTAAACTGCTGTTGGTTCTGCTGAGAGCTTCTCTCTGCCCAGTATGATTGTACTTAGTCCCATTCTACCCGGGCAGTGATTTTTCAGCTCCATCGAGAAATGCTTCTCAGACTGCCCTTCAGACCACTCTGGCTGTGCAGTTCTGGTTGGCAGACTGGCACAATTCCTGTCCAGAGCCCAAACCTGTATGGAGCTGGGCTTCTTTTCCTTGTTATTTATCTCAAAGTTGTGGCTCGAAACCTATTTGCCTCGTAATCACAGCAGAGTTAGGCATTATTTATGGCGTACTATTCAAAACCTGCTCCTGAAATAGAATGATTAATTTCCTTGCAGGCCTCATCAGTGTTCATCTTTGTAGTCTCTCTGCAAGCCTCCTGAATGAGTCTGAAAATATTTACATAACAACCCCCCAAACGAGACCAGGTAATTGCATCTGCTAAAAGAGGAAACCGAGGCAGGGCACTCTGGCTGCCAGATGTTATCACAGTATTCTTTTCCTTTAAGGAGGGTTTTAAAAATTCAGCTACCAGATCTAACATTTGTTGCAGGGGATTTACACTCTCACCAGTTTTGTTCGTAACCTCTGGAGTTCACAAAAGGACCATCACAGGTAGCGACTCTTTAGGAGCACTGTGGGTGAAAGACAAGGTAACTCTGAGGTTTCACTCCACTGTTTGAACCAGGAGATCATTTTTCCTTTCACTGTAATTACCTGTGTCAGTCATTTTGTATCTTGTGGCACTTCCAGTAAATATGACCCCAGTGGTGTCTCCAATATCTTTCACCACTGATTCACGATGTTGGCTTTGTGAGTGACTGTTTTGCTGACTGAAACGGAGGAAAATGTTCTCCCTCCAAACTCAAAATGTTGGTCTTTGTTTCCTGTAATAATACATTCTGTGGTTTTGGAGTGTTTTTCACTTTGCTAAGGAAACCACAGCAATCACATTTCAAAATGAAGTCTTGTTTCAGGATACAAATTGGAAATACTTATGCCATCTTGAAGACATTAAGATTTTTCTTCTGGGAGTCCAAATTCTTATTGAAGTTCAACTGTAATTGACAGTTTTGAGCCCATTCTGTTTTTCCATGAGTAGCTAATCTTCTGTTACAGTATAACTCAGCTTGCTCAGGAGCTCCACTTTGTACTCTTACAAAACAAATTTTCACTCTCCTTATTGTTACAGGTGATTTAAATATTTTCCTTCCTTAAGTACTGTCTGAAGTAGAAAACCTGGAAGACTTCACTCCAGCAGAAAGCAAGGTTCTGTGGTTGTGGTAGTGAATGAGTGGCTGACCTGGCCAAAGGCAACAGGAAGTTATAAGCTCATATTTAACGTGTATCTTTGCAGAGCTGCTGTTGATACAGACACTGGGGGTTGCTTCCTCTATTCATTTTGACGTTCAAATGATTTTAAGATGGAGAAAAATTCACACAACCTCCTGGTAAGTGCTTCTGCATTTCAGAGTTTGCAAACAAGGACTTGTCCTTGTCAGTGAACTGCAAACCTTACCTGTGATGCAGGGTCTGCTTCCTTGCATGTATTTTAGACTTGTTTTTTTTTTATATCTGGACTGATTTTCTTTCAAAATATTAATTAACAGTACTTTCTTGGCAGAAAGTCATAGTTTTTCGAAGTGTTTCCACAGACAGCTAGAATCAGCCTTTGGATTAATGTGGTGATGGTTGTCATCCACAGCTTTTAAAGCCAGTATTATTATTACTTTTTTTTTTTGCTGCCTTCACCACCTTTTATAGGGTGTTTCCTTGTGTTTCCCTGAGATATTTCTGTCAAGAACCCCACACCTGAGGTGAGAATGTCCATCTTGATTATCCAGACTCTCTCAGGTCATGGCACCCTGTTCTGGAGGTGTTGTTACCCACCAGTTTCCAAATTCTGTGTGCTCCAGCACACGGACATAACTCCAGAAACACATTATGAAAACTCCTATTTTCAGTCTTTTCAAAATAGCAAACGATGACAAAAAAACCTCAAAATCCTGCTCCAAATGGCAGAGCTCCATCCAAGTCTTGTGTGGAAGGCAGTTTGTGTTGATTCATCTAAATGGGTGAGTGAGAGATTTTTAGTTTACCTCTCCACTTGCCCAGCTGAGAGAGTTTCTGAGTGTTTTGGCTTCATGGAGGCTGTGATCCCCACATTTATCTGATACTAGAAAACAGGTAATACACATTTGGATTATTTGATGGTGTGTTAGCAGAAAGTGTAAAAGGGTATTAAAATCTTACCGTCTTTTATGTGACAAGGCTTTAGAGCAGGATTTTGGAAATCCATGTCAGAATGTTTCTGCCCATATCAAGCAGCTCTAGTATCTAAATCCAGAAATAAGAATTTGTATCTTGCAATATGCTTGCTTTCATACAGATATATACACTCATTTCTTCCACTCAAGTAGTACCAGAAAGTAATAAACTCTTGCTTTTCAGCAGAGAGAAAATAACCCACATTTTCCATCCAGTGATGAGAAGGGGAGATATTGGAAGAGCCAAGCTGGTTAATGGGTGCTGAGAGACTGGAATCTGGGGGTTCAGAATCTTAAAGACAAGGACTTTTCATGTGCTTTTATTGTGGGCATCAGCAACCAAAGCGGCTAGAAACACCAGTGAAAGCAAAAATCCTGTAAAACTACTTTGAAATTTCCATCTCCAGCTTACTCTGGTGAATTTTACTGCGTATTTTGCATTTATTTTATGTTGTTAAATTTCATGATGTTACAACACAATCAACAAAACCAAGTAGTAGCCAAAACTTATTTTTCTGTATTGGGATCACCATCTACTTCTGCTTCATCTGTTAAAAAAAAATTCTCCCAGAGACTCAAGACAGACAAATATTTATCTTAGCATCAAGATAAACATGAAAGGAAGAGCACAGAGAACAGGGAAAGGCTATTGTTGTGTGTCTCATCATGCTGAGGATTTCTCTGCACATGAACCTGTATAGCAATATCTCTTGTAGATTAATCTATAATGGGTGAAATTTCCCATGCACGGAGTTATCTGTTACAATTAAACTCATGATGGATGTGCAAGTGTGCACAAGCTGCAAGCTGCAGCAGTGGGTATGATAAGTTATCTCTTAAAAGTGAATGCAGTGAAAATTTCAGGGAGGTGATGCACTGTGAAAGAGGAAAATGATATTTAGATAAAGTAATCATGGGAGAGTCTGGCTGGTTCGTGAGTAAGTGCCAATCAATCCCCTGTTCTGCTCTCAGGTGGCAATTCAGAGTGTTGCCATGGCTGTCAGCCATTCAGGTGTAGCATGTACTCCTCTGTCTTACTAATTTCCAAGGGATGCAGGGAGGTTCTGAAATGATAATTGAAATGTGTATGACAATCCAAGAAGGATCTCTGCTGAGGAGGTACCACTTTTAGAGTGAAATCAGGATTAATTTACTCTCTTTGACTGGTACAATAGTCAGGACTGAAAGGATTTCTTGTATATTTGCGTACTACCACCACTACCACCAAAAAAACCCAATTTTCTGTACTCGAAAAAGAAAAGGTGTGCAGAACATAGGGGAAAAAATGTCATTTCCTTTGAGAGATAGGAAAGAGGAAAAACCAGTAAATATCTGGAAGCTTGAGGTGTGGTGTCCAATATAGATTTTGTGATAACCTCTAAGGCAGAGGACAAGTCTTCCTTTACAAGTGTACTCCTTTCTAAAAAACCCAGCAGGCAAGAGCAGAGCAAGTAATCTGAGGGAAAAAAAGCTATGAAAGTGTTTTTCTTTCCTCCAAGGATTTTACTAGCGTCTGTCTCTTTACAAAGATTCAGCCATGGGGATGGAGAGATCTTACTCTGTGCTCAATATCCTTTTTTTTTTTGAGCCTGCACAGCTGGGATTTTATTTTTTTTCCCCTCACACTTCATCTCTGGTGACAGGAATTGCTCAGACAGAAATATGAGAATGACCACGGTGTCTTGTTGTTGTTTATCTGAAATCAGGTTAGCTTGCAAACACCCTCTCTATTCCATATTTTATGTTCTTCCTCCCCGTGCCTTTTCTTGTCTGTGTAAGCAGCGGTTCCGCCAGTCCCACCCAGTAATCCATGAGGAGGGAAAGCAGAAAGAAAGGAAGCAATCTGCCTGGGGATATCAGCAGGAATGGATTTGAACGCTTATTTTCTTAGACTTACTCTCCTAAAATGGGAGGTTTGGGTGGTTTAGTATTTAATCTCCTGTGAGGACAACCGTGTGGAGGTTTTCAGGGTTTGTCGGGGAACGTGGCATAACAACTGCGAATGGGGACAGGCAGTGTTGCAAGGCACTGCTGACTGATGTGAAGCCTGTTTCCATTTTTATCTTCCGTAACGACTGCAAGGTTCCAGAGATCTGAGAAATGCTCAGAAAAACTTTATTTAAGACTTTTCTTTGCTTTTTTTTTTTTTGTTTCATCTGCCCTCAATGATTTTCTTCATCGCACAGAACTGAGGATATGGCTTAAATGCAGAAAATATTTCTAACAATATCAACATTCACTTCACACATTTTTAAAAAGCAGATGTTTCAGCGTAATTCTGCAGTCTTGAAGAGCCAGCAGTGGTTAAACAATCAAAGTAAGGCATCAGGAGGAAATATTCATATGACAAGTAGTGAGTTATCCATGGTGGGTAAAAGTACACAGTTTTGACCACCACAAGACAGAGCCTAAATTTCTGAAAGAGGTATCTTAATGCTAAAATCAAGGCTTAGGTGTCCTGAAACACCCTTTTGGGAGACAATCAAATTATTGCCAGTGCTGGAAAGTGATGTGATAACATGTAAGAGTTCAGAACCTATTTAGACAAGGTTAAGTGATTAACAGCAAGATCCTTTTTACGGTTTGAACATTTCCGTTTTCTTAAACACTATCTTACTTTCATCTCCTAACACATGAGAAAACTAAAATTAATGGTACTATGCCCCACATTAAATATTTGTTACCAGGAGTAGCTAAAAAACACAAAGATCAGCTCCTGAGCCCAGAATTATCTAATCCTTGGCTCGTTGTATCTGTCTTTAATTTACATCCCAAAGACACAAGATTTATATCCCACAATCCTATTCAGCATTGCACAGTCCCCTTTTTTCCTCAGTCTGGTGGAAAACTCTTACTGGTTTGCTGTGAACATCTGTTGGCACACAGTGATACTCTTTAAGATATTCACTAGACAGCTCTTGAAATGGAAACTGGATCTCCCAGAAGGCACAATCAGCACAGATAGCAAAACATAACTTACTAAAGTATATAATCAATTCTTTACCTTAAATAGATTGCATCTTCTTGGAAAACTGGTATTGTTCTCATTCAAATTTTGATGACCACAGAAATGAATCCACATTGCTATTAATTTTATATTTTTTTTTTTAATATCTGAAAAAAAAAAATTGGGGGAACTTAAATATCCTTCCTGCTTGGGTTTAGTACCTTGAAGTTAAGTTGTTTCGCAGCAGTTTTAAAGTTTCACAGAAAAAGTGGGTAACACAGGTTGGTTGTGTGTGGAAATTTAAAAAAAAGTATTTTTGCCTCCTAGTTATCTTCCAGTTGAGGAAGATTTTTAGAATGGATTAAAGAGAACAACCTGAGGTGCATTGGGAAGAGCATGGGCAGCAGGTCAGGGAGGGGATCCTGCCCCTCTGCCCCGCCCAGCTGAGGCACCTCTGCAGTGCTGGGGCCAGTCCTGGGCTCCTCAGCACAGGAGAGACCAGGAGCTGCTGGACGGGGTCCAGGCAAGGCCACAGAGGTGATTTGGGGTCTGGAGCATCTCTGAGATGGGCAGAGACTGCGGGAGCTGGGCCTGGTCAGTCTGGAGAAGGGAAGGCTGAGAAGGGATCCCATCAATCCATACAAACACCTCCGAGGGGTGCCAGAGGATGGGGCCAGGCTCTGTTCAGTGGTGCCAGTGACAGAACGAGGAGCAGCGGCCGTAAAATAAACCACAACAAGTTCCACCCCAGCAGGAGGAAGAACTTCTGTCCATGGAGGGGCAGAGCCCTGGAGCCGCTGCCCAGGGAGGGCCTGGAGTGTCCCTCTCTGGAGACATCCCAGCCCCAGCTGGACACGTTCCTGTGCCCCTGCTCCAGGGGACCCTGCCTGGGCAGGCAGATGGACTGGAGCATCTCTAGAGGTCCCTTCCAGCCCCAATTATCCTGTGGTTCTGGGAATCTGTAAATTCAAACTTTCAGCCTCCTGGAATGCTGCCTGACAAACCTGAAGATATCTGGGTGTATTCTGAAAGAGACTAGTTCTCCTTGCATGCCTCCACACACTTGGGCGTATTCTTTCTTGTGGTTTCCAACCCTTACACCCTGTTTTGTCCGATTATGTCTTGCACTTATTCCAGCGTTTTAACTGATTACTCATTTTTCTTACCACCCATCCTGCTGCCCTGTTGGGTTTTGTAGGGGAAGGCTTGTGAATATTTTTTTTCCCTTTTTGTTCATGGGACTGGTATTGTGTATATAAGTGACAGTAAGACCAAAGAGTAAATGATTCCATGATCAAGTACTGGACTTCTGCCCCTTGTTCAGTGGGTGTGATGTGGGCTAACTCTCTTCTGCCTAAAATCTTTCCTCCCAAAAGGAATGTGGAGTGCACTCTGCAGGGCCACTTTTTCCCCCGGAGATAGAAATACTATAAAATTGGCTTACTTTCGTGTCAGGAGAAGCGTTTCTTTCAAATATGTTCTTAATTGTAGTGAAACGAGATGATTAGGAGGAAAAGGGTGAGGGAAAGGTGAGTCTGCTATCAGTGCAATTCTAAAGAAAGGGCCACGGCAGAGAAACTTTTTTCTTGTAAAAAATGACTTATCTGTGCAAATATTCTTATGTTCCTATTACAATTTTGGAACTTTATTTCCTGTCCACTGACTGTGGTCTCTATTACGTGCGCTACTTGTCTGCCTTTGAATGTTGCACGTATGTTGAACTCAAGGCATATTAACTTTGAATTAATGTCACCAACGCACTAATAATTTTATCCAAGTTCAGTTTTAGACTATTCTCTGCTTATATCTTCATGTTTGTGTGTTTTCTTGCAAATGACAGATGGAAAGAGTGAAGTTAAATGGCAAGCATCACATCAAGCTGTTTGGTTTGTGTCCATCAGTGCTTTGACCAATCACCTGAAGACTATTTTGAGAAGTAGAAACACTGAAAAATATTTTATTGACAACACTGACAATAATAACATTTCGGTGGAGAAAGTATAATTTATTTTTTGGGTTTGTAATAAATAGTTCCTCTAGCAAGTACTGACATCTCAGTGCTGTTCCTGGATGTATGGTTTGGGGTTTTTGTGCACTGAGTCAGACATTTCTACCCTGTTGTTGCTGTTGTTACACGGTAGAAAATGTTAGACACGCAATATAATCATCAAATAAATGGATTTTTGTAGCGATTTTTCAGATTGCAGCACCTGAAGGTTTATTTTGACTGGTAAGAATATCACTGAAAAGTCAAAGCATTGTTGCCAATGTGGAGTGACACAGCTCTAAATCTGCTCTGTTGAGAAGGTCAGACATCTCAGAATTTTATCAAGTGGAATTTTTCTGAGAGAGATACAGGCATTTATTTTGAATCTAAGAGTTTTGCTCATATTGCAATGACCTTTGTGAGCTTCTGTTAGTAAAAGGGTTTAGCTTTACTTGTCCAGTCACACTCTCCTGTAGAAGCTATTTGAAAAATACGTGAACCTGAAAGCCAGGCAAACCAATGTGAGATTTAAAAGGAAACAATCCATTTCTGAAACTTTCCAATACGACAGTGATGACAATAATTAAAACTGTACTGATGAGCCAGTCCTCACCTGATCTTGTCACCTGTAATTTTTGGCCGTGGAAGAGGAAGAGCAGGTTAATTTGTCTGAGGCAGGACTGCGATTTATTTCTCTGGTGTAATTGAAGGGTGGATATCCCAACGCTTAGTCCTTCCTGAATCAGAGTTGTTACCACCACCTAGATCTTCATATACCCCTGAAAAATGAGTAGTTCAAGTAAAGACTTAGTAGGAATTGAGTTTTAGAAAATGTGCAGTTTTATCCGCCTAGGTAAAATGATGTTATAGGTACATTTTACGAATCCTTGTCTGTTTTTAAAGGTGAAAAGTGGACACAGAATACGATTCAGCTGAGTATCTGCTAATTAAGCTGATTTATGCAAGCCTGGAGAGCTCCTAGGGAGTAGCTGGTTAGAAGCTGTGGAAAACTAAAAATAGAGAGGCGAGTCCAATCTCATATGTTTAATATATTTGGGTAAGGACAGTCCATGGAACTTGTGAATTTTGATCAGAGAACATAGCTACTGCACCTCTACTTGAAATTTTCCAGCTTGTACAAATTCACCAGGTTTGTTACTTCAAATGCAGTGCAGCATTTTAAAGCACGTAACATCAGTACATTTTATATGCTAATATTTGTATGTTAGCTGGGAATTGCTGCTATATGGATTTTTAAAACAATTTCTCTACAACCATTTCTAATAATGGCTGAATTTTATTTTAACTATGGTTTTTCACATTAAAATAACAAGAAAACTGTTTAGTATCAAGTTAAGACTAAATGTTCTTTTCGCTTGCTCTCACAAACACCTACAAAGTTGTGCCCAAGATTTTATGATGGATTGGGCTGTAATTTCCTTTACCTCTTTCTCACTGTTTTCCAGAGTATTCTCAGTGGAATCTAGTTACCTACTAAAATAGAAAAATTTCCCAAATTTAGTTTATTTACAGGCAATATATTTTGTTCCACTTTATGACCATAAAATAATACTAAATGCTTTATTTGCCATTAAAGAATGTGGATAACATCAGGTAGTTCAATACATTTCTGTGAAAAGATACAGCATTTTGTTTTCTCTGTTTCAATGCCGTTAGATATCTAAAAATTTTTAAAATTCAGATAATTAATATTTATATAATTAATATACATCTCAGATTGAATATTTAGCTCTTCAGTTACTTAACCTTTTACATATTTTTATTTCTTATGCAGCAGATTAACACTCCAAAAAGTAGCAATTAATCTCTAGTAGAAAACAACTTGTACAGTTTACATATCCAATATTTGCTGAGCACCTGGGACCTAATTTCACATTACAGTGCAATGAGTGTCTGCATGAACACAACTGCCTTAAGTGAGTTATACAGATGAATTTGGGGCAGCTTCTTCAATAAACATTAGTTTTCTAATTACAGAAAAAAAAAAAAAAAAAAAACACAAACCAAGCCAGACAAAATTGAATAGAGGGACTGTTTGTGTAATCTTTCACTGTGGATATGACAATGTAGTCATTCCAGGATTCGGTGCAATTCATAGAATCAAAGAATTATAGAATGGTTTGGGTGGGAAGAGACCTTAAAGCCCATCCAGTGCCATCTCCTGCTGTGAGCAGGGACACCTTCCACTGTCCCGGGGTGCTCCAAGTTCTATCTAGCCTGGCCTTGGATGCCTCATTTTTGTGTATTCAGAACTAAGTAATTCTTAAAGGCTCACAAAACCTCATGGCCCATACCTGCCCAGAGTAAATGATGCTTTTTTGGCACTTTTGGATGTTTTCTTAAGCCAGGTTATCACAGCTGGGGTGCTGGATGCAGCACTCTGCAACACGGGCATTTCTGCCAGGGCAGTTTTGTGCAAATTGTCAGATTTGCTCTCAATTCTGGAAATGAGTTTTCGTTAAATGAAGAAATGCCTAACAAAAAAACCCAACCAACCAACCAACCAACAAAAAACCAAACCAAAAAAGGAAAAGAAAGAAATCTAAATTACAGCAGAAAAATCAGTTAAATTTTACAGGTGTTCTTGGTTGCAAAATTTAGCTGAGGGCAGAACATAGACAAGCAATTATCTGTAAACACTACAGCAAAGACTTTTGAGGTCAGGTGAGATGGATAACACCTCAATGTCATGTAGAAGGAACTCTGCCTGAAATCTAGGCTGCTTTAGAGGAAAGTCGTGTAGCTCACCGAGTCATTATTGCGGATGGGACTCTTGATACCATTTCATATTTGTTTTCCTACATCTCTTCCAAATTCCACTGAGTGGTAACTGTTCTCAGTTCAACCAGAAAGCAGCTCCTAAATGGATGTAACATTTCAGGATGAGCTGGGAGAATATGAAATGATGCCAGATTCTAAAATTTAGGGGGATTTTATTCATGGAGAACTGCTCACAAACAATGTTGCCCATGTTAAGTTTTGTTGGATGAGTACTCACTTCTGTGGCAATCTCATCAAAATTACCTCATAAATCACCTGAAGAGGAGGGCGAGTTCAGAAAACCAGTTGTTATCCTTTAGCATCCAGATCTGTATTAAATACTGTTCTTTTAGATGTTGTGGTAGCACATAAGAACTCTGGATCAGTTCTTCATTTTCCACAAATACGTTTCATACCTTGAAAGAATTATGGAAGTTTTCAGATTAGCTTGAGCAGATGCAGTTCTCCCTTCACTGAAAGTGAGAACAATGATCCTCAACAACTATTTCCTGAGTTTCTTCGAACTGCTTAAATCCGTGCTTTAGTGACAATTTCAAAGCCACGACGAGATATTTTAATGAGAAATACTGCATAGTTGTATAATTTTTTTGTTTGTTTAAAATAGGGAATGCCCCAGACAAAAGCAGCAAAAATCAATGAGTGACATCTGTGGATGTTCCTGCACTGTGGCGTGCAAAATCCTGATGTTCTGACTGTGGCAAATTTCTTCATTCCCTTGAGGAGTAGTACTGTCACACAGATGTAGCCACGTGGATTCTGCTGGGCTTTTGGATGTCTTTCTTCTTGCTGTTGTTGATCTTGTATGTTCTGGTTTATTTTGTTAGGTTTCTTCTGTTTGCTTTGGAAGAAGACACTTTAATACTGAGTTAATATTAATTGCCAATTAGTAAGGGGGGTTCTTTGGAAGCTATTTTGTCCAGCATACTTGCATGCTCCATTTACATTCCACTCAGCCTGTGGAGGTCTTCATCTTTTATAAATAAGCCAAGAAGCTGTATTTATAGCAGGCATTTCAAAATAAATGCTGTATCATAGCATGAATGTACAGTACCTGTACTTGTGATTAAGCTAACTTCATAATTAAAGACACAGATCTCTGAAATTCAGCATAACGAAATAGTTTGGTGAGGCGGGAAGATGCAAACCCCAAAGCAAGCTGGCAAAAATTAGAATGGATTAAACCAGTCTGATTGAAATGTCTGATGCACAATCATAAAATCCAGTCTGTAAGTTTGAAGCCTCGTCAAAACCTCATTAACTTTAATGAGACTTATAATATGCATTCGAGGAGACAGATTGTGGGGTTGAGGCTCAAATTAATACAGAGTTGTTGTATGACAACTTACTCATAACATTAATCTTTCCACGACCTGTTCTGACAGGGTATTTTGTAAAGAAGACAAGACTTCACTTTTTTTTCTTTTCCAGTTGGAGGAATTTTTTGCCATGCACCCGATTGCCTGGGGGAAGTCTGTCAGATTAACTCCTGGGTGCTTGTGGGGTCACCTGTTTCATCTCCTTTCATACTGGGGTGGGGTGTTTGCATCTATAGGGTGCACGCTGAAAAACACGTTTTGAGTTCACTCCTTTGGAGATGAGACTCTTTCCTGGCCACAGGAAGATCCTGGTCGTGTGAAATGAGTTTCCTCCTGCTGCCATTTTGTCAAACACACCCTTCCAAGGAGGGTGGAAAGAGGCAAAAGGATCACTGCAAGTGAGGAAACACAGAGGGTGTACAAAACACGTTTCCAAATTACATTCTGAGTGTTCCTAAAAGGATGCAAACAGCATGGTATAATTGTAATATTATAATTTTCTTCTCAGAAACTCTTGTAATATTTGCTGGATAATTATGAACTCCACATAATCAATCCCAAGGGGTCCTGTGTAGATTTAGAGTGAAATCAGATATTGGCCCTATAAAGATCATCACTTTAAGGCTTAGAAGTCAGGCTATAAGCAGCTTAATTCTCCCAGTTTTCCTTAGAGTTTTGTTTTGGCCAATTTTGGAACCTCTGGTTCAAAATGAGAAGTGATAACTTGAGTAAACAACCAATACAAATGTCAATTATGTAATTTTATTTAAATTCTTTTTTTTTTTTTTTTCAATTCTCAATCCATCTTTTTTCCTGGTCATTGACTGCAGCGTTGAGGCATTGTTGGATATCTGAAGAGAGAAACTGGATTCTGTAAATGTGTTTTGCTTTCCTCTGTGCTCCTCGCTGCAGTTTCAGTAACGTATTTGTATTGCATGTTTCATGGGGTCGCTAAATTAAAATAAATAAATAAATAAATAATTGTAAAAAAAATTAATTGCTTTCTTTTTGCAAAGTAATTATTGAGAAGAGGGCACCCAGGAAGGGGTCCCTGTTGTGCCTGTCACTCTTGCTGGTTACTATGATTGATGCTGTATAGCATTCCCTACAGCTGTTCTTTAAAGGGGATGGATGAGCTGTTAGATAAATTATGTTTTTAAACTTGACTGTTTGACTCCTTGGGCCTTAGTAAATATAACAAGTAAGTTTCAGAATTATTTTTTGTCTCTGAAAAAAAAAAAAAAAAAACACCAAAAAATTCAACTTTTTAAACCCCAAATGTCTAGGTTGGGCTTTTTTCTGCCCCTTTTACCTGGCTACTGTCCCACACCAGCTTTTTTCTGTGTTTAATTAGCACTGGAAAAGTTCAGCCCCTACATAACACGTTGTACATCAGCAGTGTTTCTAGCAAAATCTGGAATTGTAACTGAATTGTGTTGTCTACCTCAAAGCTTTTGAAAAATCATAAATTGTTTCAGATCACGGCTCAAGCTTAAGTCTTTATTTGTTCTTATTTTGAAAAGCAGAAAAAGCTTCAATGTGACTGGTTTTCTTTAATTTCTTGACTTTGTTTAGGATCATCTCTGTTCTCCAAATTCACATATGAGCTATAAATTTAATGTTATAAAGAACACTACCAGACCTGAGAGGTACACTCAGTTCCTTGCTTGTACTGAGGTATTTAAAGAAAACACTAAAACCTCTAAAATTCGGTACAAACATTTCAGATGATGCTATGTGGGAGAACAGTCAATAGCCACAGCAGGCTTTCATTGTCTGTCTGACAAAGAACTGAGTCATATCTGTATTTTAGTTTTGGCAGACTTTGGAAATTGCCTTGCTTATTTGTTTGATAATTGAATTTTCTTATGCTGTGACTTGAGTGCGATGGGATTTTTATTTTTTTTCATCCAGTTGCACCAATTTCCAGTTCTTTAAAAGAAGACTCTCCTAAGGGGTTTGCCTGAAAGGGCCAGTTAAGACAGGCTCATGCAAAAGCTTACATTACATTTATATTAATGCAAAGGCTTCTAGTCTTAGGATCATGCGTGAAAAAAACAAAACAAAACAAACCCAACCCAAAACAAAACAACAATGTAAATATATGATAATTTTGTTGCCTAGAAGTATATCTTGGGTAAATGGACTGGTAAGAAAAGGATACAGTACTTTATTCCAACCTCTCTCTTAGGCTGGGTGGTTCTGGGTTAGGCTCTCTGAGAGAGCCTGGATTTTAGCATTAATAGTCCATGTGCTTTGTCTGTGATGAATTATCAGCAAGAATTGTTCACATGCAATGGATAACAGATTAGATTATTTCTTTGTGTGTCCCTGCTTGTCTCCTGAAAAAAACGAAAAAACAGACCCTGTGAAAAAACTAAATAGTTTAAGAGTTCTCCACCTGTATCTACAAAACACAGTTGGGTGTGCTGTGCAGAATTTCAAGGATTAAGAGCTCATAAGAAGCATTTTGAATAGCTTAAAAATGTAGTTAAAGCTGTGCTTTCATCTCACACATCAGGCTCTCATGGCAACCCTGGAGAGTTATGAATTTCATCATAAATTACCATGATTCATCATACTAATTGTATTTCATCATAAATTACTCTGATTGTTCATTATTTCAGCTGTAGCTTATATGTTTTTTGGACTTCACTGAAGATGCAATTACTTACAGAAAGTCACTTGTCACCTCTTATTGTATTAATGATAGATTAAATTTTGGACTCATTGCAGTGATTTGTTTTTACACAGGCTAGTCTTCACAGAATTAAAATCTGGAGAAAACTAAGAACCTGAAAGTTTCCACAGCCTGAATCAAAGCCAGATGCTGGCATCCTAAAGGACCTTATTTGAATAGCTTAGACATAAGGCCAGCATTTCTACATTCTCGAGAGCCACATAAATATTTAGGTACTATTAAAGTACTTAATTATGTCTCGCAGTGGTGCAGTTTCTTGTGAAATACAGACGTTTTATTAATTCAAATGGTAAGTCAGCTAGATTCCTTGAAAATTAAACTAGCAGTGTATTTATTTGTACAATTAAATATATACAATTTTACATTGTATAAATACAGTCTATTTATAATACAATCGAGTTTTGCTAGCTATGAGAATTTGTATTCTTTGCATACCAAGAGTGTTTTTCATTTAATTAATTTATTAGCAAGGTCAGCTAACTAAATTTCTAACTAAAATCATCAAAATAAAATTTTTTGTCGTGGTAAGGCTGAACTAATAACAACACCAACACAAGTTTTAGACTGAGACATTGTGGTGTGGTTTTTTTTTCCATCCCCAAAATGAAGTAATGGTAATTTAGTGTCAGATTTAAGGGAGAAACTCTCTTTTCCGAATCATTTCCATGTGGGACTTTATGCTGACTGTGCATGAGGTATATTGAGCAATGCTGAATTGAAAGCTGAATTAATATTATATTTATATTGTGTTGCAGCAACGTTCATGCCCCTGCCAGCACAAGATCCCAAAAGAAGCTGCCATTCCCTCCTAATGACTTCTCCCACCTGCTTTTCTATAATACTCTGCTAGCTTGAATTTTAGGGGGTGTTTTTGAATAATCCTCATTGACCTTTTAAAGGAACAGAACAACAAGATCTGATTGCAAAAAAGCAAACACTTTGGAATCTATCCCTAATTATGGCTGAGATAATCCCTTTTGATTTTTGCCATGGAGAAGGTGATAATGACAGCAAACATGTTAGGTGCCTGAAAATCTGTTGGTATTCAGAGCTTGGCTTATCTGATGTTATCTTTTACTGCCTCCTGCTTTTTTTTTCCTTCTCTTTTTAATTTCTATGTCCTCGAAGAAAAATTGAAATCTGAGATAGGACTAGAAAGAGTTGTGTTGTGGGTGGAAATGATGCTGTTGGCTCATGACATGAGATAGATAGAGGGATTATTCAAATATTATTTTTCAGACTTTAATGTTCTGCCTGGCAAGTGTTCTTGGATGGACTGAAAAAAAGACCAGGTGTGAGTATGGTGACTTATTTGCAATAAATATGTGCTTAGTTACACTGCTGAACATCTCATTTTCTAAGTCTGAAGAGAATGAGTTCAATTATTTTCCTCACACCACATTTATTCCTGTATCAATATCTTCTGATGACTTTGAGGAGATTTTTCACTTTTTGTTTTAATATAGAGCAAGTAAAAAAATCAAGATATGGGTGAGTGTAGACAGTTCGTGTGTCTTTATGCATTCTGAAACAAACAAAAATAAGGATTTTTATTGCACACAGAAAAGGAGTTCTTGAGTTTTTCCTAATAAAATAAACAACATATTTATAACTTAATTAGGTCAAGCCTGTGGCTTGTAGGTATGCAACTAAAGAATCACTAACCTGTCAGTGGTGCATCCCCATATTTTTGTTATTTTTTTAATCCATTTGTCCCTGAAGTAGAAAGTTACAAGAGACTTTAAAGTCTATCGTGTATAATTAACGCTTCCTGAATACGGTGGTAATAGTGATAATCTTTTTGCCATTTTAACATAAAAACATGTCCCATGGGATTACGTTACATTACATTACTGACAGAAAGTCTCACAAGAGCACCCTTATTAAAAAACAAGTTTCAAGTGAGTCTTGCAAACTGTATGTAGTCAGTTTTTAGCCTCATGAATAAGGAATGAAAACACAAGCACTGGCTTCTCAGTGCATTTCATATTTAGAAACCAAAATTATTATGACTTCTCCCAATTTTTTTATCATGTTAATCATGAAATTCCAGGAAAGCCCTGAAGGAGAAGATGTTATTTCACACCTACTACCTTCTGCTTTGACAGTGAGAAGCAGCAGCATTTCTTTCACCTTGAGGTGCTCCTCTGGTTGCTGGTGGCTTGACAGTGTGCTGCTTGTGGCCTGGGGGCTGGAATCTCTCCTCTGCATCCCTGTGGAAGGCCAGGCAGCAGCAGACATAAGATCAGCCACTGCTCTGCTGGTGTTTTCCACAGGACAGTTTTTTGTGTCTTTTATCCCATAATTACATGGAATATATTGCTGCCTGTTTACTACGTGGGGGTAGAGCACTGCAGATTAAAGACGGTCTGGAATTCTCTCTGGAGAGGGGGAATTAGATGGGAAAATGCCAGGAATTCAGGGCGTAAAGTCTTTGTGGAAATGCCAGCATGGTGAAAGAGGATGACGAGGCGGCAGGGTCCATGTTTGATTCAAGCTGGAATTTTGCATCGGGTTAGATACGTAATGAACACGCCAAATCCACTTCACAATATTGCAGGGGGACTGCGGGGTGTGCTGCTTTTAAGAGAGCATGCTCCTGGTTCCCAGCTGGACTGCAGGGAGCTAAGAGAGCAAGGAGAAGAGCAGGACACAGGGGGAAGGATGAGAAAATGAATGTGTTCTGTCTGAGCAGCTCCTGAGAGGAGCAGAGAGATGCTCTGAATTCAGTAGTACTGTAAATTACCAGCCCATAGCATCGCTCACCAATTTGTTACTCGCTATTTTTGGGTTTGTAAGCTGGAGTTCAGAATACAGTCCAACCTAAAATAAGCAAAACATTTCAGGTAGACAACCTCCCTTCTACCTGACAGGAGGATGCAGCCAGCTGGGTGTCACAAGAAACCAGTGACAGGACAAGAGCAAACGCCTCAGGCTGTGCCAGGGGAGGCTCAGGTTGGACATCAGGAGGAATTTCTCCATGGAAAAGGTGCTCAGGCCTTGGAAAGAGCTGCCCTGGGAGGTTTGGAGTGCCCATCCCTGGAGCCGTACAAGGAAGGCCTGGACGTGGCACTCAGAGCTCTGGGCTGGGGACAAGGTGGGAATTGGTCACAGGTTGGACTTGAAGATCTTGGATGTCTTTTCCAACCTAAATGATTCTGTGATTCTGTGAAACATGTTACCCACGTCGATGTCTAAAGGAGATCTTGACACATCCTGATGGTTTTGTTTGTTTAAGAATAAGAAGTGAGGGGAAGGAGGGAAGTGAGAGGAGCAGCGTGACGTGTGTTCACAATTCCTGTGTCCAAACAGCTGGGGAACACACCGGCATTAGCTAAACACCTTGAATGCCAAAATGACAATAAGCACCGCATTTCGGAAGCATGATGAATTTCAGAACTAAAATCTTCTATGTGTACATAGAAGTGGTTTGATTTGGGAGCACCTGTAATCCTGTTTTACATTTATTTTAATATTCAAGATTGGGAGCACAAAACCTGCAAGATGCTCATGGAACAGATTGCGCTTTAAGTCACGTAAATGTTTGAAATGTTAGGATTGTTGTTAAGACTTCTCATTCAGCAGATCTAGAATTGAAATGTCACATTTAGGAATTTCACATTTGTGTGGCCACTCTTCAGCCGATTTTCAAGGCATCTAAACTTGCTAGAGTGGCTTTTCTCAAATGCTGAACTCCAGACCTTCCTAGAGCAGTATCTCAAACAGCATTTTTTAAATAACCACCTAAAATAAGACATGCTTGCAGGTTGGTGGGGTTTTTCATTGGGATTTTTTAAAATTTTCTGGGAATTCTTAGCAATTGGTAAGACGTCTCTTTTCCTGCTTGGGTTCTGGCAGGGCAGTAATCCATATAGAAGTGCCCTGGCACGCAGGCGAATGGACATGGTAGACTGGCTTTTAGATCTTAATTCTGATAGGGGTTTTATTTTTCCCTTACCACTCTTAGCAAAAAAAAAAACAACCAAAAAAAAAGAAACCAAAAAAACCAAACCAAAACAAAGAGGAAAAGAAAAAAACACCAAACCACCAAATAAGCAAAAAACACCCACACAAACCAACAAAAAGCCTCCCTCCCCAAAAAAACCCCACAACGCAACCAAACAAAAAAACTCAACAAAGCAAAATTAAAAAAAAAAAAATCCACTGAACTTGCTAATATTGCCACAGAACTCTAGTAAAAATCAGTCAGCATCAGTTTAACCAAAAAGTTTCAATTTCCCAGGAGGAAATGAGACCAAACATAAGTGGTGATCTCCTTTCTTTCTGGCTACTGAGATCTTTTGGTCTTGTTCTGCCCTGAGAAATGCCCTGCTCAGATTCTCTGCTGTAGCCTGTCACAGAAAAGATGAATGTTTGATACTTTTGCTTCTATTTTGTGCTCACCTGGAACTTTGACCTACGTGGCAACAGTGAGGTGCAGGCAGAAAACAAAACAAAACAAAACAAACACACAAAAAAAATCCCCTAAACCCTCAAGCTAACAGAAAACATCCAGGCTCTTGCCAAATTTGTTCAGAGAGGAAAAAATCACAGTTAAATCTCATTAAAATCTAGGAGTTTCCTTAGCAAAAGGGTTTAACACACTGCTAGAAGAGGAATGTAAGGAGTGTCAGTGATTTCTCCCTTCGTTATAAAAGCAGCAAGAACTGGAGATAGAATCATGCAATCACAGACACTGATACCACAGAAAGGGGATTTTTGATGTCCAGAGAATCCGTGCCGCTCACAATAAAATAGGTTCATTACATAGAGCCAGGCATAATCCAATCATGGCTTCTACCGCTTAATTTTTGATTTTCTCCTCGGCATAGCTGGGGGATATCACTTATCTTTGGTATATCAGAAGTATATCAACTCTTGGGCAATGCTTGTTACAAACTGAAGGGCAGTGGGGTCCAAAGACTTGGCAGTAGAAAGATTAGATAAATCACCTACGGGGACTCACTAATGGACCTCATATGGTTTTTGTGTGATTTTTTGTTGTTTTGGGGGTTTTTTTGTGGGTTTTTGTTGGGTTGGTTTTTTGGGTTTGTTTGTTTCTTTTTGTTTTGTTTTTAGGATGGCCCAATGTGTTTGCTGTTCCCACACACCATTTCTAATAGTCTGTGTTTGGTTTTGTTTACTCGGGACTGGAGATGCAGCAGGAGCAGGGCTTTGTAACCAAAAAGGAAAAAAAAAATCAATAAGCTTTGGACCGGATTTATTAGAAAGTATCTGGTTTCTTTAGGACCAGGCATTAGATGGATTGATGAACAAGTGGTTGTTTGTAGAGAGGTACTGATAATTTTGCTGTTAAAAATAGAAGCAGTGCAGGACCCTCAGGAAATAAAAGTTCATGGAACTTGCATCTCATGCTGCTGAATAGATAAACATTTCCAGAAATGCTTACAACCACAAACTCCAACCAGTGATTTTGAAGATAAATACAGAGGTCTCTAGCAGTGATAAATGCTATTCTTTTTGTGGTTTTGTTTACTTTTCAGTACTTTGATCCCAATTTTTAATGTATTTTCATTCTAATATCTTTTGTCTGGTAAGACCTGTTGTCTTCATTTCACTCCTGGCAATAAAACTTACGAAATTTACTTCATGCTTAACTTTTATTTATTCATTTGTAGCGTGTTTCAATATAGCTGTAGTGGAGGGCAATAGTGCCTGGCTTTGATCTATAATGATTCAAGATGCTTTCTATTGTGATGCCTTGTAGATTGCTTTCAATAGTTGAGCTTTTCAGACAGTGTTGTCAGGCTTCCTTGGCAGCTGCTGAAAGGAAAATATTCATATCACATTGTCTTCCTTTCAGTCACCTACCAAGGGAGGTGAATAAAGAAGGAACAGGCTGCAAAATGCTGAAATTGTTGTTTGAGGTGACTCTTCTTGAACTGTATGAAATATCCTGGTACTTCAAATGCAGCTTTCATAACCTAAATCACTTTATTTCTGAATAACATAGGAGGAGAATTCAGCAAATATCTTTGGCCAGTGTAATAAATGTCTGTTTCCTTTTAGGCTTTTTTTTTGTACAGCACAAGCAGGGGATAAATATTTTTTTTTATTGATTTCTCCAAATTGTCTTGCATGCCTCTTGCATGTTTGGTTTAGAGCAAGACTAGAAGGAGCCATTTACAGCAATTTCAGGGTTAGTAACCTGGCAGTCTGAAACACCACTGAGACATAATTGACATGCCACTAGAATACACTAAAGGACTCGAGAGTTTCTAGGTATTTCTTAAAAATAACAGCTTCAAACTGCATAGCAAGAAAGCTGTAGCAGATAAATAATGAGTGGAAAATCATAAAATGCTGTACACAAATTGAAAGACAAACACTACCAACCGAGGCTGCAATAAATTTAAAACAACCAAAAAACCCTCAAAAAAATGTCTGGCTAAAAAGTGAAGAACTAATCAGAAACATACAAGAAATAGAAAATGTGGCTTAAACATTGCTGGATTGAAAAATGAGACAGGAAATTGGAGGAAAGGATAGAAGCAATACTATGAGGAAATTAAAGCCTAAGAAATTGTCTTAAAAATTGTTCTGGTGGTTCAATTAAGCAATGGAGAAAACAATTCAGGTACTGCTGCTGTTGACAACACTGAGCAGGAGCAGCACCATGGAGTTAATGTATTTAATTTGGGCTGGCACCAGAGCGGGGCAGGTACCCTTTGGGTTTAAACCGAATCTGCTGATCTCGTTAGGAGCTGTTGTGTAAGAGCTCATGGCCCAGCACCAGGGGTCTGATCCAGCTCTCTGGAAGAGTTTTTTGCTTCCAGCTCTCCTGGGAGAGATTTATTGGTCCTTAAACCTGCCAAGTGTTATGCAAACAGTGCTTTTATCATCCAGGATGTTCAGTGTTGTGCACTCCTTTTCTTTGAGGCAGCTCAACCTGGGGCAGCGGTGTCTGTGTCCTGGCTGCAGGGATGGTGCCTAACAGCACCTCTTTTGGGGCAGAAAAGTGAATTTAGAGAGTGGAATCATGTCCTAGCCCCACAGTGGTGACTAACGGTGGGTGTAACTACCTCGTGATCTGGGACAGCTCACTGGAAAGTGAATTTTCAGAGAGTTAGTTTGAGGTCAAGATATCAAAGCAAGGAAATGGCAGCAGTTAAAATGTTTGTAGGTCCCAGCAGTACAGAGGAGGGCACAGGGCTAGGGACAATAACTTGACTTTGGGAAAGGGAGGGATCAACATCTATTAAAAAAAAAAATATATATATATATATAACTAAGCCTGTACTGCAGTACTCCAATAAATAAAAAGTTCCAGTGGTAAAAACACAACTACAACACGCACAAAATAACAGATGATTCCTTTAATGAGGCTCACAAATAGAGGGAAAAAGAAAGTAATTCCCTAATGAGCCTCAGGGTTGTTGTTAACACCTCCATTTGAGAAGAAATACGTTGAAATTCAGACTTGATTTTTATAATCTATTTATCAGTCTTTTTTATTGTGGTCTTTTTGTTTGTCAAGATGAGGCTGCAGCAACATATTTGTGCACTCACAATAACTCTTTTATATGTTCTGTTGGTGAATAATGAGGCTTCTCTAATCACCTGGTTGTGCTGTGACTACTGTGCTGTCTGTTGCTGGCATAAATTGTTGTGCAGCAATGGCAAAAGATAGAAAATAACCCTCGTAAATTAGGGTGGGGGCTGGAGTCAGGAACTGGTGTGCATTTTGTGTTTTGGGTGAAGGGAGAAAGAACACTAAATGAAGTTAATTCTATGAACGCATTTGAAAATAGGCTGAAGTAGGACAGGAAGAAGTAGGAGACTGGTGGTAATCACAGAATGCCAGAATCCATATGTGTATATGTACATACACATATATTCCACTGGTGTGGTGCTAATTCCATACAAATCCGTGTAAAGACCTTGTTCTTAGTCTGAAAAAACCTCAGAGTCTTCTTTTGTGCCATCCCATGTTCACAAATGTAGAAAGTGAAAAAGGTTCAGAAGGCATTGATAACTTTATCTTATAACTTTATCTGACCTATTAAACTGTAATCACCTTTCTCCCTTTGTTCCTGTACACCGAATGAAAAAACAATTTAATTTGGTTATTTTTATTTTAATAGTTTAAATTTATTTATGAATATGTATTCTTAATGTTTATTATTTTCACCTTCTTCTTAGTATTTTTTCCTCCCTTTGGGATTTACTCTATGCTTAATCTTGTGTTTTAAAAATATTTACTATGGACTCTGTTAAGTGTCAAAGAACAGCAATTGCATTTCAAACATGAAGCTGTGTGGACGTCCTGTGCAGAATTAACAGGGTTTACATTGCATTGCACTGCTTTACAACCACATTGCATTACCCGGCTGTAGTTAATAAAGATGCAGGAAAAACAAACAAACAAAAAAAAACCCAACAAAAAACAAATGAAAAAAAAAATAAAATAGAGACCAGATAGGTAAACCCTCCTTGTGCTTTTTCCTGCTACTAGTTCAGAGTGGGAGACCAAGTCCATTTCCAGGTCCACTGTGGCATCTGGGATATATGTGGGATCTTGAAGGACAGGTCAATGACTTGGCCTTGAGACTAGAAGCAGTTATCACACACTTCATTCCTCCAGATAGAGGTTTTGGTCATCTTGTGATGCCAGACAAGAAACTGATTGCTTTAGGAACATTTTTCTGGGTTCAGAAGCTGAAAGAGAGTAGTTGTCTGGGCTCAGTAGTCAGGGATCTATATGTACAGTCAGGGATCTGTATGTCATTATTAAAATGACACTTAAGCTCTCTGTTACAATAAAGTATAGTAGAAACATCACGTTCTTGGTCACTCCAGTTGTGAACATCTGTAATTTACTCTCTTTTCTGTCTGACTTCTTCCTTTCCCTTCCTTTTACAGTGGCTATTTCCAGCTTTTCACTTTCAAATGTTGCTCCATAAGAAGCAGCGAGGATTTCCAAACAGCTGCTCACCTTTTTTAGGCTTGGTTTACAATTTACAGCAGATAATAAAAATAAATTAAAAACCACTGCCAAGAATGCAGTTTGTTTGTGCAGTGTGTCTGCACTAAGATGAGGTTTTGGCGTATATAAACTGTTTTCTTACTTAATATTCTTGTAAACCATCATGTAGTGAAGTGGCTGTAAAAGTGCAAGGCATGGCCTACAATGCAGGTGCAACAAACGAACTTATCATAGTCCAGTTTACACCTCAGCTAAATCTGAGTTTAGGTGTCTTCATGTCACATGCTTGTGCATGGATTACGTGTCCTCAGAGGTTTATACTCAGTTCTTGGAGTGCCAAGTCCAGCTCTGGGCTCCTCAGCACAGCAGGGCCAGGGAGCTCCTGGAGCGGGGCCAGCGGAGGCTGCAGGGCTGAGGAAGGGCCTGGAGCATCTCCGTGCCCAGGAAAGGCTGAGGGGGCTGGGGCTGCTCAGCCTCGAGAGGAGCCCCAGCTGAGAGGGGCCCTCAGCCCTGCGTGTCCCTGGCTGCAGGGAGGGCTCCGAGCAGGGCCCGGGCTCTGCTCCGGGGCCCAGCAGTGGCACCAGAGGGACAGGCAGGGGCTGAGCCCAGCAATTCCCCTGCACAGGAGGCACAACTTCTGCCCTGGGCAGTGCCCAGCCCTGAGCAGATTGTCCAGAGAGGCTGTGGAGCCTCCTCCCTGGGGCTATTCCAGAGCTGCCTGGACACACTCCTGTGCCCTGTGCTCTGGGATGGCCCTGCTGGAGCAGGGAGGTGGCACCAGATGCCCACTGTGGGCCCTTCCAAGCTGACTCATCCTGGGTGGTCACATTGCATGGTGGCTTTAGTTACAATGAACCTGGATGATTCATTATTTCATCCAGTTTTATATTACTTTGAGAAAAGTCTAATAAGAAAACTCATTTACAGGTATTTCATAGAATCCATACAGGAGTCTTCTTAAGCTTAAAAGTTTCAGATTTCATTCTGTTTGTGAACAAGTTGGAACAAATAAGGTAAAAATTGCATCTGTCCTTTCAAGAGGCTCTTAGCAAAAATGACATAAAGGATTTTCATCACTCATCCACAGAGCTTACATGGTACCACCAGCTGCATTGTCCAAAACAAACAGAATCAGTTCTTTATTGCAGCTGATAGCTGTAATACCCTTATTATTTCGTATCTCTCACACGAGAGGCTTGTATCTGCAGTTCCTAATTAATATTCTGAATGTGATCAGTAGCATCACCTTCCTGTACAGTCAGAAAGAAGATGATGAAAACTGGCATTTCTGTTGTATCTCTTTAGGTGACATGTCTTTTTTGATGGTGACAGGACTTCCGTGGTGAAAGACCTAAATATCCATGTGGCCAAAAAATGTGTGAAATGAATGCAGTAAGACTGGTTAACTGCAATGATGGAAAGTTACAGAAAATTTGCTTTATTCTGTTTATATGCAGGGCTTGGCATAATAGAAGAGGTCACTGTGGAGGGTGTCCATGTAGGAAAGCATGTTCAGAGCTGGCATTTTGGTAAAAATGGTCATCTGGAGGGCTGGTGGGCTTTGGAAGAGAATCTCTTGGTTACCTCCACATCCTACACTCCTTTTACTCCTGCCTGCAGAGGGATTTTGGTGGGGATGAGCTCAATTCATTCCTGAAAAAGCTGAACTCAAGTGGAGGCTCTAATGGTTACTTAACATTCTGAACCAATGACAGGTCGTTGGGGCACCTTGAGATCACACAGAGGGAAGTGATTAAACCTGAAGCAAAATCCACAGGCTTCTTATAGCGTAAATATGAAAATTATCATCACTTCAATAGTGCTGGCACCTCTTGTAAGAAAATATCGCCAAATAAGGTGTTTAAGAGTGGATATCCAAAAATAGAAGTAACAAGAAATCAGTGAATGCTTTTCAAAGTATAATGAGAATATGCTTAGAATTTATATTCTAAAGTATTTCATTTTGGTGAAGATAGAAGGCTATAATGAAGCATAATCAGAGTTTTAAAAACTGTTAATGATGACTTTTTAATTGCTAAACTTTCAAATTTGGATTTGCTTAGGGTGGAAAAAGATAAATTCACCAGTGCTGAGATTAAAGATTGCCTAGCAACTAGTGAATGAATACATCTAATACAAGGAAAACAAAGGAAGAACAAACCACTTTCATTTCCATATATATAAAGTATGTATAAATATATATAAATGTAGAGATAAATGTATGTGTACGTGTGCACAAACATAGGCACAGACCCTGGTTCTTCCGAATTGGCCACCTAAAATGCTGTGGATCATAAAAAAGAGAAATGGAAAGGCAAAAACAAGATCCAAGATGTGGACGAAAACTGGGAATTTTCCTTTAAAAGTGATGAATCCACAGTAAGTGTTTGGGTTTTGTTTTAAATCATCTTGCTTCACCGATGAAGTGAAAGCAGAAAGTGGAAAGAAAACTGTCAAGACCAGTAAAAATATGTGCATCTGAAAGCTCTTAAGTCTGTAAGGACAAGAAGGAAGGGAGATGTCACCTGTCTAGGGAATATCGTAATCACTTAGGACGAATTTTGAAGGACTGTGCTAATCATTAGACTATATATGTGCATTGTTCCTCTGTGGAAAATGGGATAGGCAAGAAATATGAATATTTTGTTAACTGAGACATTTCAAGTGAACACAATGCTAAAAACGTCCTGATCAGCTTTAAAAGTAAAGGACAAATGCCTGGAAACGATAAGGTATTTCCATCATGACTCGGCATCTCTTCTGAAAATTTTAATTGAACAAAAAAAATTAATGGAGAGACAGTTTATCCTAAGTGCCTTGTGTGGAAAGTCTTAAGTTTAGGTCTTATTCATTCTCTTTTCATAAACTCATTTCACCCCATAGATGTGAACAGGTGCAGAAATGCAGGTTTACTCACCTGAGTCTTAGCAAGTGGCAAAAACCCGTATGAACACGACTGAAGTGAATGACAGCCAGAACCAAAGGAATGCATGAAAGGAGCGCCTGGGTAATTTTTGCCGGCTTTGTTGAGCATGCAGAGAGAAGAGATGTGGGAGGCTGTGTTGATCAGGGTATCTTCATTAGAGGAGTTTTTCTTCCCTCTCCCTGATTCTGCAGGAAGGATCTCTGCTGCTGGCTGGGGTTGGTGCTGGGGGTGGTGTGTCACCGGTGCTGTCAGCTGAGCAGGCAGGGGAATATCTCTCCTTCCCTTTGATGAAACTCTGTCTCGACTGGTGGCAGCTTTCCTCAAATCCACGCAGCAGCCTGTGCATGAAAGATTTCCCACAAGTTGTAAAAATATTCAGAACTGTGTTATATAACCATATTCTGCCTTTAATCGTTTTTGATCCATTTTTTACTAATGAAGATGTGAAATGACAGGAATAGTTCATCTTTTTTTTTTTTTTTGTCCCTGCAGAGCCAGTTGGCATAGAAATGAACTCTCTGTAACCTATGGAAGAGAGAAGAGTTTACTTTTTAAGCTGTTTTCTGTTTCTACTTGTGTTTCATATTGTCGAACATCAGATGCGTAAAAGGTCTACAACACAGCAGGCTGAAGTGCAGTGACCTGCTGCTCTTTCACATTCAAATTAATAAAGTAGCTCATAATGCAGACCTTTAGAAAGGCAAGAGATTATACTTTTTTAAGGCAGAAGGGGATTTATGATGATAGAAATTAATCTCTGCAGACATTACTTTAGGGCTCTATTCTAACTCTTGAAGTAGGGGCACGCTTTTACAGTATTGTACTATTAGATTAAATCCAAATCTTAAGTCAGAGCTTCATCTTCACCCAGGATTAATGTTTCAGTGCAGTCCCAGAGTGAGATTCAAACGACAATCCTCTGCTTAGAATAATCTGATTTTCTTTTCGCAATGCCATCTCGGGTCTCAAGAAATCAGATGGTGCATCCCCTCGGATTACAAGACCAGAAAAAGTTAAAATTGGAAAAAATTTTTTACACCTGGTTTACACAAGTACACTGGAGTTTTCTACCACAACTATGAGCTACATCTTAAATGCATAGAGTCTCTTGATCAAAGAGGCCTTCAGAAGTAACCAGCTTGATATTTGTGAGGTAAAATCATGAACTGGTTATTCTGAGATTTACGTTCTCCTGTAGTTTACCTATACAGCAAGTGGACTTCCATAGTTGATGTTATCATTTTATGCGTTTTCCAAAACCATTTAGGCACTCTGCCATGAATGTTCTAGCTAGAAATCTAGCTGAACTTTCTACCTGCATAGTAAGCAAAAAAGCCAAGAAAAGAAGCAGAAGGAGGTAGATGAGCTATTGGTATCTAGAAACCTTATTTTTCAAATAATAAGCGAGACAATTTAATTATTCCAACTGTCTTTTTTACCTTAGGAGAAACAAATTAGCTGCCTCGCCATTAAATCTGAGGAAACAGCTCTCAAATTTCTTAAAAAGAACTGCAGAGCTCATCTGTTTCTATGTTCACACTTTGCATCTCTGCACAGGTGTGTCTTCAACATGATTTATGGTTCTGCTTCTCAGTGGTGCTTCAGCTGTGGAGAAATAGGTGTGAACTTGGACACTGCGCAGATGATTCTGTAAATCAGGAAACTGTTAAAGCTCTTTTTCTGAAAATTGATTTTAACATGAAAATGCTGCAGGTAGTAAGTACTTTCTCAGTCTTCTTCTGAAGTTTAGGCGCTCTTCCGGGCTTCAGAACTGGTGCTTATTTTTGCTATATGTAGGCCAAATTTCTGTTGACTGGCTATTTCCTGGGCAGTTTATCTTTTGGTGCTGCCTGGAGATTTCTCCTTTGGAACAAGTTTTATTCTAGTGAAAGCAAGTGGCCATTATTTTTATTTCTTTTGAAAGAGCTTTTAAAATAAGCCATATTTCCTGTAGCCACACAGGAAATTGAGTGCAATTACGGCTGCTGTTTTAGGCAGAAATGGTGGCACTCCTCTTCCTATCAATGGTGTAACCAAAAGCTTGAACTTTAAAACACACACTATATAGAATACCAGTAAAGAGCATTGTGTCTCCCTAAAAATCTGTGTGTCTAGCATCATAAACTAGTATGTCATTCTCTTTGCAGCCACAGCATCAGAACATTTAGCTCAGTATCAGCTGCGGTAAATTTCACTGCCTCATTATATAATGTATATTCAATGTGTTCATATTTATATTTAATGCCCATTACATGAAAGAATAAAGAGGATTGAATTTTTCCATCCACACTTGCTATTTCACAGATCGTGCTCTATTTTTCAATTACAGAAGGAAATGTGGCCCAAACATCTGAATGGTCTTTATTCAATCACTTTTATCATTACAGTTTTGAAATGTGGTGAATCCACACAATTTTTGAAGGCGGGTTTCTTTCTTTATCACCATATCATTGTCTCAAGCAGATGTGTCTCAGAGCAGCACTTCTGCCAGAAATCCTAATAGTTATCATTCTAGGTGTTATAAGATAGTTGAGGGAAATTGTCTCCGTTTCAGGCTAATGATGTTGTGCATGGGGACTGGAATGCTTCTCTCATGCCTAATTCAGGATGGTGTGCCTTAGCTTTTGGCAGGTATTTCTGTCCCAGAAACTATAACATTAAACAGTGAACAGTTTTAAGTTGGACTAAATAATTTTTTTTTCATATTTTTCATTTTTTTACTGCAAATTAATTAGTGAATAATGACAGCAGCTGGCTGGTCTATCTGCTTTCAGAATGAGTGCTTTACAAAAGTGCAGGTGGTTGTGGGGTGGAACTTCTCCCTCTGCACAACTTCTTCACAGCCTTCATATCACAAAAGTTGTTTTCATAAACTGTGAATTTCTGTTCCTGACAAGGATTGATGGGCTGGCTGTTAACATCACAGAGCGCTGCATTATTTATACACAAGGGCTGGGTTCCTTCCTTCAGGCTGTCCTTTGCTGTCAGGCGAAGGATTGAGCTCCTCAGTCAGGAATCACACGATGTTCTGCGGGGTTTTATGGGATCAAAAAAATATGTTCTATAAATGTTTGAAGTTCAGCAAAGAGTGGGTATGCAACTTCTGACCAACTCCCCAACACTGCCTGCTTGTGGAAAGGAGCAATAGCTGTATGTTCAGTACTTTATTGAAAAGGATGTGGCTTATAAGTAGTTGTGTGGACACAGGTGAAGGAGCATGATGGACTTACAGAACAGTTTTTCTCCAGGTGCTTTTAATGAAAAAGATCCAGCTTCATTGGCTGAGTTATTCACTATGGACTAAAAACCATCATATTCCTTAAAAGAAATTCCTAGTTTTTATTAGAGAGGAAATATAACACCGTTTAATTTGAGTTTTGCTATATAATTTTTCCTGAGTTTGGAGAATTAGGGAGGGTTCTTAATTAAAATTCTAATTTTGAGTTTGCATGGATCTCTTTGATTTTATTCTTTTTGTCATGCTTTTTTTTTTTCTTAACCGACCGTGGTTTCCAGAGAGGATGGACAATTCGCTCAAGGACTTATTTGACTTTAAAATGTTCTGAAGAAATTAAAGATGTGCAGAAAAAAAAAATAGTAATAATAATAATAACAACAATAACAACAGTAATAGTAATAGTAATAATAATAATAAAAATCCCACAGATTTAATACCATTTGATACTAAATCAAGTATCAAAGGTTTGTATACAGTCTTCAGACACACTTTTACACTTCAGACACACTTTTACATTTGAGTGGCCACGAAAAGAAAAGTGCAAGGTTACTCAGACATAGAAAAGACAAGCATGAATTACTGTTTTTATTTAACATTGAATCTTTCTGGAAACCTTTCAGAATGTCTTAATAAAAGTAAAATAATAATTTTTCTTTTGATTTTTTTTTTAATAATTGAATTTCTCTTGGAGTATTTGTTTAATCTGCAGACATTTGTCAAATTACACAGTCTGTTACACAAACAGCATATTGCCAATCACCATGGAAAGCCATCAGCACAGAGCACACTCCTGCAAGAAATATTTTAAATTATATCTATCCTTGTTTAGGTTTATTTTACTCTTCCATTCCAAAAACGTCTCAGGTTAAATTATAAAACCACTGTGGTGTTAAAAGCTGTGTCACATTTTAATGGTAACCCCTTTTTCAGTTGTGTTGAGACCAAATGGACCCACATCAGCTTTTCTTACTAGTTACAGAGCCATCAAAGTCAAATTCTGTTGATCAAACTCAGTGGAATGCATAACACATTAGATTTCAATATTTCAACATGAACGTCCTCTCAAGAGGCACAAAATATAAATCAAGGAGAATATTTTTGATTCAAAGTTGATATTTATTTTCTTCAGCACAATTTCACAGACAATAAGCTGTAAATAAGGGAGATAACATTTTACATGATTTTTGCTAATTTAAGTTTCAACATTTGCTCAGCCTGGTACCTCATCTTAAGTAGAATTGTGCAGCCTCTCATTTTTCTAACCGCATCGTATTTGATTTTATACTATGATATAATTTTATACTATGATATAATAATATAATTTAACTATGATATAATTTAAATAATGATATATTTTATACTATGATATAATATGTTGCTTAAAGTATAGACTTTTACTCTTTAGTCCTTGTTGGCGTTATGTGAATGAGACAGGATTGAGTTGGGGGGGGGGTTTTTTTGGGTTCTTTTTTGGGGGTCTTTTGTGGGGTTTTTTTGGGGGTGAGGGGGATTTGTTTGTTTGTTTGTTTTGGGTTTTTTGTTTGTTTGTTTTTTTCTTTTTTTTTTTGTTGTTGGAACTTTTTGTTCCCTATGTTTTCTCCTTTTTCAGATGTGCTCTGAATTAGTTTTATTTCTGTGATGTGCTATAATGACATTACAAAAACTACACCAGTGACTGACAGGCCAAGGTGGTGGGTCAAAAGAGCAATTATTGCCGTTATTTCCTGAACATGGAAATAAATGGCTGGTGACAGAGGAGAACATCTGCTTTATTAGTCCCAAACTGCAGGTCGGGTCACTTTATTTCAGACTGAAAAAGTCAACAGGAATTTTCAGACGAATGAAAACCACATGGTTGACTGTCCACGATTTGGTCATTACAGGAGATTTCAGTTTCCAGAAATATAATGTAAAATTGGGTGTGCATTCTACTTGTCATTCAACATAAAATTTACAAATGCAAGCAGTATTTTGTCTTTTTGCCTTTTACGCCAGTGGTTTAATTGAAATCAGAATGACACTGAATCAGAAAATATGCAGAAAAAATATCCTCCCTCATTTTAATCAGAATATGCATACAGATTTGCATAATAAGTGTTCCTGCTCCAGATGTTATTTAGTTTATTAATTTAGTTAGAGGTATGGGAATACAGTTGTCAGAACATTCATTTAATAGTAGCTATTCTTTCACAACCAATCGCTAAGCTCCATAAAGTAATAAACAAGCATACTTTGCTACCCCAATAATGCAACAAAAGCAGAAAATAAGAAGTCTTGATTTATTTAAATTCAGCTAGGAAAAGTCATTTACTGTTCTCAGATAGCTTTACTTTTCCATCAGATAGACAGTCTTCAAGACAGAACTGTTAATATCAAGGACATGACAGTTCTATGTGTCATGAAGACACCCTAAAGCTGACAAAAAATTAAATAAAACTACAAATAACCCAGCAAACTACTGCACAACTCCAGTTTTTCTGTGCAACTGATGCACAGAATTCATAAAAGCAGTTTGGTACATCAGTTACATTTCTTAACCAATGGTGAGATGGAAATTTTCACACCAAGAATTAATCTGAAATTCACGTGCAAGAAAGGTGTTGAAATCCTGAGTTTTGAGTTTACCACCAATATAATCCAAAACATACTCTAATGTCAGTACTGCTGACATAAACCACATTAATTTCTCTAACTCTTTGAATGACCTTGCAAAAACCTGGCAATTTTCAATTAAAAAAAAAAAAAAATACTTGTTTTCTAATAATGATTTATTGCTATAACTTTCTTTCAGATGCATTTACTGCACAAAATTTTGTTGTTTTTAAATGCAATGCTGAGCAAGAGGGAGCACAAATCTGCCTTTAAAGACGAATATTAAGATAAATAAAAATACATGTAAAAACTATCTGAGAAAAAGTATTAAACTGAAGTTGACCAAAACCTAGGGTGTTCTTTAGGATTGCTTCCACTTATCCCAGTGGTGACAGAATGCAATCTGTACATAGCCTGAGTGTCTTCAAGTTAGAAAAAGTAAAAATATGCTGTTTGCTATTGTCTTTTGAGAATGAATTGAGTTTAAGGCTATCACATTTTATGGAGTGGAAGATTAGGGAAACACGATTATGTGGAGGTGTGCTGTTAAATAAATATAAAATTGAATCAGCCAAAAGTCATTCAAAGGACACAGAGGTCATCATTACGTGGTTACCAAAAATCTGCCGCGTTTACAGCCTGCGCGTAACTTTTGGCGACTTTTCTACAAGAACCTTGTTTTCCTTTCCCTGTGCCTCCACAGCGGACGTGTGTGACTCCAACCCCTGCCAGAATGGTGGCATCTGTCTGTCGGGGCTGAACGATGACTTCTACTCCTGCGAGTGTCCCGAGGGCTTCACGGACCCCAACTGCTCCAGCCTTGTGGAGGTTGGTAAGTGCAAATTTAATTGCTGACATAGCTCAAGTGCCCCTGTAATCTGTGGCTGGCCGAGGAGTGATCCCGTCCAGGGCGTTTTGTACAGTGATGGGGTCGTTACGTTGATCATTATTGGGTTTTTAACCTTATATCTGTACCACAGACATCTCTATAGTAGTTAACAGAAAGTTGAAATAGTGTCTGCAGAACATAATTCCTGAGAAAAGTCCGGTGCTCCACTTTACAAAAAGTCCATAGTGGTGACATAAAAGTAGACAACATTTTTCAAAGATCCATTCCAGATAATTCTATGTATCCTTCTCCAAGCAGTGCCCATTCAAATCTTCATTTCCAATACTTTTATGCTGATGTCCAGAGTAAAGATTAATTTCTTGTGCAAATGAAGAGACAGGAACAGCATAGGAGAAAACCAGAATAACACATAGTAGTCACTTGTTTGAATTTCAAAATAATTACCCATCTGGAGGCTCTAATTAATCATTAGATGAGTGCATAGAGCACAAGTCAAATGTACTGAAATTTTGTCATGTGCACTTGACTCAGAGTAAACATAAATTTGAGTGGTAGATCCAAAACATCCAGCAGGTCAGGCCTTTATCTTAAGAAAACTTGAGAAGAAAATCAGCCTCTGAAGTAAAAGATAGCAGACAGCTCACTGAAAGTTCACTGAGCTCTTGTATAATCCCAAAGAAGGTATAAAAATATGTTTACAGTGCAAAATGATGGAACTGTCACAGCTGGGCTCAACACTGCAACTGTCCTAAATCTGTGTGGTCCTCATTTTTTAATAAATAAATAAAAGCTATGCAGGGAGAACCTGAGTACATTGTTCTGAGGATTAAGTATATCTCTCTCATGAGATAAAGGGAGCAAAACTTAGAAACACAGGGCTGTTCTATTTACAGGATGGTTTTTGTTAGTTTTCTTTCCTGAAAATGATGCTACTGCTGTTTTAAGAGTGAATTCTAAGTGTCCACAGCGCAATTTTAAGGGAATTTGGATTTCATTTGATTCACTTTAACTTAAATTTCCTGCAAACAAATGGAACTACTTCCTGTAGGAGAATGACCAACTTCAGACACCAACTGCATTTTTTTCTGACTCTAAAATGTCATTGTAGGTGGTTACCATCTCAAATTTGAGTTGCAGAAGGAGGTGCTTATTGCCTTGGTGCAGCCACACCAGAAGCTGGGAGACATGGTCTTAAATCCTACTTTCCATCCCTTTCCCTATAATTTTCATCACTGCTTAAATTTATCCTATGGATATAGGTCATGCTACCCTAAAATGGCCTAGACATGGCTTCACTTCATGAAACTTTTGGATTTACTGTGTAATTGGCTGGCACAAAATTGCATGGCACATAACTGTGAGGATGCCAGACACGAGTGAATCTGACAATAAGCCATATCATGCTAATTGCCACTGTAATTAGCAGATGAGCATTAATAGGGCTTTAAAAAATACACATATACTTAACTAAAATCTTCAAGCACTTCAAAAAAAAACTCTATTTGGTAAACAGAGTAAAGCATAAGTAAATAACTTGACTATATGTGGCAATCACAGCACTTACATAAGCAGGATGTTACATTCCTAGTTTGCAATCCATGTGGACTACTGCTGGACAACATTGTTTAAGTAAAGAACTTATTAATATTCCTATAGTAACTAAAATCCAGAATGTAAATTTGTTTTGTGTTTGTCTTGTTTGCTACGCGTATGGATTCAACCTAGCCTTGCTAAAAACTTTAAAAATAGATTTCAAAATAATCTCTTACTTTTTAGTAAAAGATTATTCTGCATCATGTACCCCTGTACACAGTCATATAAACCACTGGAAAAAAAAAAAGGTATTTCAAGAAAATAATTTGATTTTTTTCCTATGAAAATGATGATGATTAATGTAAGCTGTTAGTCAATCAGCTCCATTAATTCAAATACTTAAGTGTTTCAAGTAAAATAATGTTATAAGATGGGTATAGAGGAGCCCAGGAGTGCAAGAGCCTGAGTGATCGCTTTTACTAAGAGTGTTTATTAGATGTAAGATTTAAGAAGGAATGCTAGCAAAGGTTGCTCCTCTTTGGCTTTTTAATGAGTTTTTGCCCAAAAGCTAATCTCTTAATCCCTCGTATCTCAAAAAGGCTTCTTGACAATTTTCTGTGTAGTTGAAAACACTAAGTTGGTTAAAAATTGGCATTTAGGGTGTCAGGAGGTACCATGTAGGAAGAAAAGGGGAGGGTGAGGAAAAAAAAAAACTGACACAGAGAAGAGCCTGTGTCACTCTGTCTCCCTCAAAAGAGCTGTACAGCAAATTTTAAATGCAGCTGAGTGTTCTCTGCATCCCCCTTGTTAGAGACTCCACCATCAGGCTTTGTTCAGTGGCAGGATGTACTGCTGAACTCTGGGCACCAGCTGGGAAGTCATAAATTTTTCAAGGGACATACCTTAAACAGGAGGATTTTTACAGTAAAAGACAACGGGGATTTTACTTAATCATACTTTAATGTGGGTAAATAAAAGGCAATCCCATTCAGACGGCAAGTCATGAACTATGCAGAGGGAAAAAAAAAAAAGAAACAGATGCATACAAGTACCCAGGAAGATCAAATATTTAGGCAGAAGTCTTCCTTAAATGGATCAACAAAGATTCAAGACAGTTTGGGAGCTGCATTGATACTCAAGAATGAAACTGTCTTTATTACCTTAATAGAACTAAAATTTAAAACAACCTGATATTGGTCATGATGCCAATTTCAAGCTAAGAAGATCAATTAATAATGTGTTTTTACAAATTTACCCATGTAAAAATATTGCTTTTCTGCCATACTTCGTTTTTTTCTGACCATGTAACTTTGAGTGTGCCTAAACCAAAACTAATATAAAATGCTTGTGACACTAATTTGTATATTTTATTTTGCTAATCCCATTCTGACCCCACTCTTTCATTAATGGCAATCTCACTTTATTTCCTATGTGTACTTATATACCATACTTATGATAAAGACTTGAGATGAGGAGATAGATCTGTAATATCACCCTATTTGCGCAGCCAGGTTTTTCAGTGCTCTAACAGATTTTAAATATCTGATAAACTGGCAGAGAATAAGATAGAGACAGGCAGCAAAATGTGTGTTTTAACTGTTTTCAGTACAGCGCATCCTCCAGTGAGGTAGAAAAGGATTTAGCTAAACAGATAAAAGGTGATTGTATCAAACATTCCAAATAGCAGGATGTTTTCCAAACAAAATAAGAACACTATGGTCCAAGTTAACTCTTCAGCAGACTCCTGCCCACATGTATGGAAACATTAATTTTAAACTAAATTCGAACAAAATAATTTTCAATTAATTAATATTAGCATTGAAATGCATTACAGAGAAGTTGACAGACTTTACATCTTTTGAATAATTCACAAGTAATTCTCAGGAATCATATAAGTTATAGAAATATAATAAACAGCAACTGTTACAGACAATTAATAAGAGTCTTTAATGAATTCTGTTCAGGAAAACTCTCTATGTGATGCCTGTCAACTTGGGTGACTAATTAGCCATGGACAGCACACAAGGGGAGCTATGAAATGACACTGGGGGAAGTTTTCTTTGAAATAAAAATTCATCCTATTTTGTTTAGTGTGTGTATAAGGGAAAACAGGGGGAGAAATACAACATTAATGACAGAAAAAGAGCAGTTAAGTTTATTGTGCCATAAGGCAATGAGAGTGTGTTCCATGAGTGACCATGCCCACGTTTGAAATCTGAGCATCTCAAAACTACTCGGTTTTGATCTTCCAAATCTGAAATTCAATGACTGTCTGAGAAGATAAACTGGTGAACATGTTTAGTTTACTTAAGTGAAAAAAAACAACAGATGTCAAATAGGCTGCCAGCATCCTTTTGGAAGGTGTCTGTACCTTTTATGTCAGCTCTCAATACTCACTGAGAGGATCTCATTATTGAAAACCGTGGTAAAAGCGCCTGTGTGCATTTTGGAAGGGTGGAAGAACAGGTTAATGATCTTGTAGTTGATGATCAAGGGAAGCTGGGTTGAAGTGCAGCATGGAGGCTGAGTGAAGGGAGAAGAGTTGAAAGGTAAGCCAGAGAAGCTGGTTTTCCATGACATCTTTGTTCTGCCAAGTGTTTCAGAAGTGATTGTGGGGTTCCTTGCTTAGAACACTGCAGTTTTCCATACCCGTTTAGTCTTTCCCGTATCCAAAGTAAACAATTTCTTTGACAGCTGCTGTCTCTCAGCCAGAAACGCCAGAATCAAAAGGGTTTTTCCCTTTCCCTGCTGTTGAATAAGAATTCAGCAAGACAGATTAGGCCCAGAGTGCTCCGATTTCTTTGCTTTGTGGCTTTATTTGCACAATTTAAGTCTCTACTTTTCCTTTCCTGACCTCTGCACTGACAGGACAAGGGCTTCTGAAAGGAATTAATACAGATAAAATTCCTGTCACTCACTTCCAGTCAGTTTTGCAGATGCTTTTCAATGCCGTGATTAGAAATGGCTGAATGATTTTGAAGATGCTTTTATAGTCTTACAATATGTGATTTTTTCTTTTAAGGCAGGGTTGTTTGCCCTACACACTGAACATATGTACTAGTGGATTTTCCAAGGCAGAAACAGTGAAATGAATCCACTCTTACAAAAGAATTACAATTACTTACTGTCATGTACATCTAGTTTGCAATTGATATGAAAGTATTCACCTTAGCTGTAAATTAGGTGGCCTGGAGTAACGCAGATTAAAGCACTGGCACTCACAAAATCAGAATAGTTGAAGATGTGAGGCACTTGTGGAGGTCTATAGCCTAACCCCACCTCTCAGTGGATGATCCAGGAGTGCAGGTTTCTCAGGGTCGTGTCCAGTTGAAGTTTGACTATTTCCAGGGATGGAGACTTTACAACTTGTCACGGCAATCTGTGCCAGAGTTTGATCACCTGCACAGGGAAAAAAAAAGGAAACAAATGGACAACCCCTAAAACCCCAAATATATTGAAGCGAAATTTTGTGAAATTTAGTTTTTTTCTCAGTGTGCTGTCACTATGTGCCACTGAGAAGTCCCTGGCTCTGGTGTCTTTAGTTCTATTCTCTGCCTCAGGCTTGACAGTCTGGTTTTAGGGAAATAACCACATCCCTTGGCCTGCTGGTGCTCCTCTCCCTAGTGCAATACAGTCCTAGGTGCAGATTACCTAAGATATTGGGAAATAGAGTGTGGACTCCAGCTTTCAGCACCTATTGTCACTGCTTTTGGTGTAGTGTCACCCAAATTGACTGTATTTATTCCTATATTAGCAAAATCTATGTAAGTGACTCATTCACCACGTTTCTTATTGTCAGCAGGGAGACTTTAATATACAGCTGTGAGTTCTCCAGTGAACTGCCAAGCTTTACTCTTGATACTGATCTATTATTTGGAAAAATTGCAAAGGAAATTATTCTCTTTTTGCTGATATTCTCACTCTCGAAAATCATTTCGATGGTTCTGCTGGTAAAAGAAGTTTAACATCAGAGGTGAAATGGGCCTGTGTTTATTTGAATTCAGCGAGAATAATCAGGTTCCATGGTCAAAGGTTAGTTCCTTCTGGGAAAAGAGTGAGAAAGAGTGGGAGGGGAGGGATTGAAAACAAATTCTTCTCTGCAGGGCTTTCTCTGTGGTACTTATTTGGATTCCGTGCTGATTTCTTTCCTCATGGGCAAAGATGGAAAGTGTGAGTTTTCTTAAGCAGCAGCTTATTGCTGGAGAGTTCTTTAAAATGTTCAGGCTTCCACCTCTGAATAGTGGAGGTCGTTGTGAAGCAGGGCCCCATAAGCGTGGCTCCCAATTAAAACGAAGCTGATTTTGTGTGAACGTGATTTCTGTTTGTTTATTTCCAGTGGGAAACATCCCTGAGGTATTCACCAAACCCCACTTCTGCATTCCTTTCCTTACGGTTAGAATTTTTAGTATGGGTATGGACTGGTAAATTTCCTCTTAGTAAGTCTGTAGCAGTTGCATGTTCAGCGTGTTGAGGGCTTTTCTCAGTGTTCTGTTCTGAAGCCTTAAAGCTTCACATTTCTGTTATAGCAGTGTTTTATGTGGAGTTAACTGTAGAACACATTTTTTAAACAGAAATTATCACATAATCAGGATGTTCTCATAGGTTACGGAACTCTGTTAAAAGCAATCAATACATATTAATAAAAATAATTTGACAAATTAGGCCCTAATGTTTAGTTTCTGAGTAGCCTGAAGAGCACGTAATGCACAGAAATCTAAATTGAGTGGTCTGAATGCATGCGAGCAGAACAGCTTGATAAATGGCATTGATTGCAGGGCAGAAAATGTTGTAAGTCGTAATTTACAATATTTCTGCCAAAACAATTGCCGTTGGTGTTGATTGCCAGCAAATCTGTTGTGAAAATAAGGTTTCAAGTCACAATTGGTGAGGAAGGTACAGTAATGGGTATTCACAGAATCACAGAATCCCAGGTTGGAAGGGACCTCAAGGGTCATCTGGGTCAAACTTTCCTGGCAAAATCATGGTCCAGGCAAGATGGGCCAGAGCCCTGTCCAGCTGAATCTTAAAAATGTCCAGTGTTGGGGAATCCACCATTTCCCTGGGCAGAACATTCCAGTGGGTGATTGTTACGGTGAACATTTTTCCTCTCGTGTCCAATCAGAACCTCCCCGGGAGCCCCTGGCACCCCTTACCCCTTGTCTTTTCTGTGTGGCTCCGTGTACAAAGGGAGTCTCCACCCCTCCTGCCGCCGCCCTTTAAACAGTGGAACACGTGGAACTCAGCCTTCTCTCCTCAAGGCTGAACAAATCCAGGTCTCTCAGCCTTTCCTCACTTGTGAGACTTCCCAGCCCTTGGATCCTCTTCGTGGCCTTTCTCTGCACCCTCTCCAGCCTGTCCACCTCTGCTTGGCTTACCGGGAACCAAACCTGGACACAGAGCTTAACAAGTGCTGAGCAAAGTGGGGTAACGAATTTACCTCTGGTGGATTTGCCCTTTTTGATGCCTCTTCGTGTGAACAATCCTGAAGGTAGTTCCTTCTCCATCTCTGTGGCCCTCTGCTCCACGATGTCCTTGTGCTTCTCATCCTGGGCAGTCCCAGAACTGGACACACCACTGCAGATGTGTCTCATTGCTAAGCAGAGGGAAGGATCACCCACCCTGACCCTCTGGCAACGCTCTGCCTAATGCAGCCCGGAATACTGCTGGCAATTGTAAAAAAAGGTGGTTAATACGCTGTTAGGTTTTATCAGAATGTTTCTTTCATAAAGTATTTTGAAATACATGACAGACCTTAAAAGTGTACGTGGTACCACTGATCTCAATATGACCATTCATGGTGTTTGTAGGTAGTGAGAACTTTAATACCTGAATGAGAAATGACCTGTCAAATAAATCTCATGCTGGAATTCATATCACATCTTTTATTTTTCCGTTCCCAAATTTGTTATTTGAAAGTACCAACTGGCAAGGGATAAGCAGTTCTGGTCACACGCTGGAGGGTGAGCAGTGGTACACTCTGAAGGAGATTTTATGCATTTTATGCATCTAATTAAAAGGGCATATGGAAAACATGCAGGCTCTTGTTGGCAGGCCTACTGCTCAGGATGAGACCTTGCAAAGAAGGTTTTTGAGCATGGGTTTATTTGCAAAAACACATCCCCAGCTCCTGCTTTCAGTTGGAGGCATGAAGGACTCTGTAGTGCATCATGTTTTTATTAAAAGCTCCAACACCGATGCCAAGACTTGAATGCAAAGGTATATCAGAAAAGCATTCATGTAGGTCACGGAGAACTGTGACAAGCTATGGGCTTTCCATCCAGGTGCTAATTAACTGGAAAGTCCAAGTATGCAGAACCTGCTAAAGGCAGGGTGCTCCAGAAACAAGAGCGGGCACCTGCCTGGGCTGTGTGTACTGGAAGGGAGGCATGTCTTGAGAGCCAGGTCCATTTCCACAAGGCTTTGCCCTGTTTTATTGGGTGAAGAAGAGAAAGAAAAAGAGACAGAAAAAACAAAAAAAAGAGCAGTTTGCCCAGAAATGTGTTGTGTCTATAGCCTTATATATTTTTTAAACCAGCCTCAAAAGAGGTAGGTAGAATAAACCAGTTTGTCAGATCTGCCAGTGAAATAGGCAGCACATAAAAATCTGGAGAGCTTATGCTGACAGACAGGGGGAAATTGCTCTTTGGATAGGTGCTCTTAGCGTTGTCTGGAGAGAGAAGTGTTCGAATAATTCAACCACTTCGAAGGAAAGAGGTCTATGTGGGCAGCAGCTGCGTCGGATTAAAACAGCAGAGTACCTGACATATCAAGATCTAATGAAATAAATATTCTGGTACACAGTATCCTGCACATTTTCACATCCACGAGTACCTCTGGAGTGGTCCAGGTGCCTGTGAGACTCGCTGACACAGCTGCTGGGCTGTTTGTTGTGGTGTTCCATGCCGTGTTGACTTTGTTCTTCAGTGCCCCTGTCCTGGTGTTTAAAATGGGTCTCTCACCACATTTTTATTATTATTATTATTATTATTATTATTATTATTATTATTATTACTATTTTACTACTACTACTACTACTACTACTATTACATGGAAACCATATATATTTTATTGTTCCTAATCAATTGTTACTGCCTTTAAGACAGTTTCTATTACTAAATCATTTTTTTGATGTATGCAATTATCACTGCCAGATGCTAGAGGTCTCCATGTTCTCGTCCAATTCTAAAGAAATTAAGCTTTGCAGGACTTTTAAAACGCAGCACTCATTAGGAATTATTAATTCTTATTGATTAGGGATCACTAAGCATCACCATGCTCAGGATTAAACTCTCTTCTATTTTACTGGCAATGGGCTGGTAGCTTGATTTTCCTGTTCCTTTAGTTTCTTGGCTAATGCAAACTAAGTAGTTATGGTGGTTTTTAAGAGACCAGACAACATCATTTCTCATAAAATTTATACTTAAGAAACGTTCTTGAAGCGCTGCCTCTGTTTGTTTTCCCGTTTTATATAATATAGTTTTCTCCTAGATTTTTATGTAGAAGGATGTGACTCAACAGTATGGAAGCAACTTACTAAAAATAAAAATGCCAGAAGGAAGCTGATTCTTTAGCTGAAAAAGCAAATTGGTCTTTAATGAGATGTTAATTCTGGCATCCTAGGAGATTCAGATTAGAAGACTTTACACTTCTTAGGAAAAAACGATCAGATGGAAAACCTGGTGCTGTTGAACTTAATGCAAGTCCTAAATGCAGTTTTGTTCCAGAGTAAAAGAAACACAAATTAAAAGCTGAATATTGGATCCAGAGACAGATGGACATTATTATCATTTTTTTTCTCTTCCCCTTTAAGCTTTTTTACCAGATTTTTTTTTCCAAAACTATTTATATAAAGGGCTCATTAAGCAGAGCAAAATACATCATGTTTTGGAATCACTTTTTCATATTTTTTTCTCTCCTTGAATGTTTACTTGTTTTTAAGAAATGAATTAAAGAAATACTTCTTTGTTGCTAAAAAAATAGATGTAATAGTTCAGGAGCTTTTTTGCTTTTCTCCAGTAATAAAAATATTTCTGTTCAGAAGCAGAAGAACAAGAGTATCCAAATGTTTCTCCTAATAAATTTAATATTTCTAACTGGGAAAAGTTGTTGTTTAGTACCTCAGAAATTTCTTTTCACTGCATAACTCTGTGTGACCTGATTCCTTTCTGTGCTTATTCCTTTTAGATTTAAATTCTCTCTTAAGTCACCTGCATAATACTGTGGAATGATATATCTACTCTCTTACAATTTTTTCTTTTCTTCAGTTCCAGCCTGTTAAATGAACCTGTTGAAGATTTTAACTGGAATATATAAAACTAGTATAGTCTTGAGCAAATATACCTTATTCTTCAGTATGTTGAGGACATTGAGAACTGTTGGTAGATGTTTTAGAAGAATGTAGAAGAATTGTGCTGATATAAATCAGATGAGACCTTTTAACTTTTTTCAGAATGGGATTCATTAGTTCCGAAAATCACATTTTTCCTGGGTAAGAGGAATAACTAAATGCTTTAGTTCTTGATTGGTTTGGTTTGTTGTTGTTGTTTCTTATTTCTTTTTTTTTTTCCCCCCAAATATAAGTGTATACAGGAACTCCATAATAAGTCTCTGGTTGAAAGTTTTTCCTATTAGGCTACAGAATAAATGCATATTTTATTGCAAGGAATCAAGAAAACGGCGGAATTATATATGAGATAATAAAGTAAAATATAATAAAAATAATTACCTATAAATTTTATCTGTCAAAATAACAGGAAGGACAATACCAGAGGGATGTCTCAGATTTCTTATCCCATTTCAGGGTTTTAGTTTTCATCTGGACTTACTGCTATTTAGTCAGAAGTGCCTGTGCCGCAGTAGCTCATGTCAGATGTTAACAATAAGGCTGAAATACGCCTACTTTTCCTCCTTCATTTACCCAGTAAGTTATCTGGGGTGGTTCTTTTGGGGTGAAAAGACACAACATGCCACGTGCTCCTCTTTTTGTGCATTCATGGATAATGAGGATAACGAAGACTTAAGCGAAATGCTGACTTTATGAAGCATATGAATAATTCAACTTAGAGACACTGGGTTTGGGTTTTTTTTCACATTGTATCACAGGTGTACAGTTTTCTCCAACTCGATGGTGCTATAAAATAATGATTAATAATAATTAATTAATATTTATGTTATATTAATGACCAGAATTATTAAGGCATGAGGTTTCATGCTGAATTATGGTTGCAGAGCTAGTATTTCCCATGTGTTACTCAAGCTGAACACCTGCTTGAGAACTGCCATTGCACCATGAGTTAGGAGAGTCAATATATTATCTTCTATGTTAGGAGAAATTAATCAATGAGATTGAAATTATTGTTTCAGCTGCTACCCCGTGGCTGTGTCTGTGATATTAGAATACTAATTTGAGGTACAAACTCTCAAGTTGTCAATACCATCTTCATTTTGAAACACGCACTGGAATGGCTCCACTCTAAATCAGGGAATTCTGATCTGGAAACTTCAGAAGGTTGACTCAGACATGACCTTAATTTTCGGGCTCTGAAATTAGGAAAAGAGTGAGGTGGAATTCCAGAGCTTCACGATTTGGCGAAATCACACTTCAGCTTCCTTGGTACTTATGATTCTGTTCGGTTTACGTGTCACTTCATGCATAATTGGTGCAAATATGTGTAGTTCCACTCCTCAGACCTGTGCTTTTGACAGATATGTAATTCCAATATGCATGAATGCATGCAAGGTTTTAATGTATTTTTTTTCAAATGGATGGTTATGAGATGCGCATATACAGTCTGCCTTGTTTGCCTGTCCATAAGCACAGTACGGACACATCATGGAACCACAGAAGCATTTGGGTTGGGAGGGACCTTAAAGCCCCTCCTGTTCCCACCCCTGCCATGGGCAGGGACACCTTCCACTGTCCCAGGCTGCTCCAAGCCCCATCCAGCCTGGCCTTGGACACTGCCAGGGATCCAGGGGCAGCCACAGCTGCTCTGGGCTCCCTGTGCCAGGGCCTCACCACCTCACAGGGGAGAAATTCCTCCTAATATCTCATCCAAACCTACTCTCTGTCAGTTTGAAGCCATTCCCTGTGTCCTGTCCCTCCAGCCCTTGTCAATTGTCTCTCTCCATCTTTCCTGCAGCTCCTTCAGGCCCTGCAAGGCCACACTGAGGTCACCCCAAAGCTTCTCCTCTCCGGGCTGAACAATTCCAGCTCTCTCAGCCTGAATGATGTCCTACACTTCCTAACAGACTAACAGAAGTGGTCAAAATATCCAGAAATATTTAGTTTTGCCATACAAACGTCTTCCACATAGAGAGTGGGATACAAATGCTCAGACTTCAAATCCTCGTGGAGATGCTTCACATATATTGCATTTCCATTCATACACAACTCTTCCTGGCCCTTTCCCTTTTTTCCAGTGCATCCACACAAACATATGTTATTGCAGAAAGATGTGTCTTCTGGGTAATGCATTTGTTGTTCCTTTTGCACTCCTAAGAGTTCGTGGAAAGAAGTTCCAGGGCTTGCAGGTATTTATCCCATGTAGGACCCCACACTCTGGAACACAGGGCTGGGAGTGATGTGCCTGTGGATTCAGAGTTCCAGAGGGGAAATCCAAGATACCTGTAGATTCCAGAATCCCAGCCAGTATTTTTTGCAGCTCCTCCTGGCTTTGAAGAGCAGTAACTATTTGGCTTCTCTTGGCTCTCTTTGCTCAACTGGTCTTTCTGAATGCAGGTGTAGGGAAAACTAGAGAGGAAAGAACAACTGCTGCTGCGCCAGCTGCTTCTAAACATGCTTAGGAGTTTTCGTGGAGTCTGATGTGTTTTGTGATGCAAACAGAAACAGGCCAGACGTAAAATTCCTCATTAGTCAATGATGTCTTTGTCTCATTTCCAACATAGACTGGAAGCAACTTCAGCTTCAAATGTATATTTAAGGTTAAATGAATTGGCTACGAATGAACATTTACTGCCCTTTATAAAATCAAACTCAAAATAACAAAACCCCCAACAATAAAGCAAGATAAAAAGGAGTAAGTTAGTCCCCAGACTGTCAGATGTGCTGTAGCAAAAGCCATGAAGGTGGAGGTGCCAAGAAAGGATGTACCTGAAGGAAAGGTAATATGTTATTAGAAACGTGCTGAGAAACTGAGATATTTTATGCCCGGTTCTTCTCCAACGTGATAGTAACATATACACTCATTAAAAAAATTCTCCTGTCCTAATTTATTCAGCAGTTGCAGTGACTAGAGCTTTAGAAAGGGTGAAAAGCTCAGTTCCAACAACTTGCATTTAAATTAGATGAAAATTATATTCTCAGTGAGAACCTACAGTGAGTATCATGGGGCTCAGCAGAATATACTTGTCTAAGTACTAATGATGATTAAAAGATGTCATAAAACACCACCACACCATTTTCAGATTTTCCAAACTGTGTTTTTGAGTTTAGTTCTGCACAGAAAAACCATGTTCTTATGGCGGATGTGTCTTTCTCCGACATTAACCAGCTTTCTCCTGTTGGGACAGTACGAACTAAAAACATTCCTAATGTGGCAAAGAGGAGTTTTCACCATTAGCAAAGATTCTTAGCTACTTAGACACACCTGAGAAAAGATTCTGAGAAGTTGATGAAGCCCTGTGTTAGCACAAGACCTGCATTTGCACAGGCAGTGATGACATCAAGGCTTGCAGCAGAATTGTGGTTGTGGGTGAAGATTTAAAGCCCTGAGAAACCAGTAAGAAAAATACTATTAAGAGCTAAATCTCAGTGTGTTATATCACCATTATCGAGAAATATAAAGCATCCAGTTCATATAAAGTATCCAGTTCTGTCAAACCCAATTTGAACTGACATTAAATCAAACAAAAAGCATTTTTTGAAGTTGTCTTGGGGTTTTCTCGATGTGTAAGTAAGATGAGGGCAGTAAGAGTGTGAAATAACACGAAGACAGATGTATGCCAGCATATTCAAGTACAAATGTAATCTTGCTGCAATTGAGAGAGAGAAGCATGTCTTGATTAAAAATTCCTATTACTTTCCTCTCCATCTTAGGCAGGTCAACTTTTTAATCATCAGTTATATTATTCATTATGAACAGTTTAATGAGGCCAGAATTCGGTCCTTTAAGATTAATTTTTGCAGATAGGAAAACTGCGTTGTCAGTGTCATTTGATTTATTCAAAAATATGACTGAATGGGCTGTAATTTATAAGGGGAATGATGACAGTCATAAAAAGAAAATATTTAATTTCAGCTTCTGCTTTTCCTGGCATGAAATAAGAAACATCTGCAATAGTCATTAGCTCGTAGATGAACAATACATTAGCCTAAGTCAGCAACAAAAGTGAGTAGTGGATTAACTTTGTCCTCACTGGTGGCGACCTTGGGATCAGTTTTACTTATTTCAAACCAACAGATACTGACCAATGCAGCATAAAAAAAAGTAAATAAGTACATCAACCTGGATGCAAAGTGGATGTTTCTGAAAAGTCAGAGCATTCATCACTTGCCCTCTCAGGGTGAAAGAAGGGACCCGAGCAGTTTCAAAGAATCAGTAGCTCAAAATGAAATAGATTAATTATGTGTCAGGTATCACAGCTGAATAAATGAATGCTCAAAGACCATGAAATAAAAAGTTTACTAAAATAAGGAATGTAAATATTAAGGTAGCAGGCTATGAATCTTGGTATTGATAGGAACTGGGATGTGTTAAGCATTACTTTCATGCATCTTAGTGTTAAATACAGAAAGAATTAAATTACAGAATTTTTGTCTGGCGTTGCTGAAATCAAACTGGTGGAAATACTTTAGGAGAAATATCCAAACCTTGTTTAGGAAAAAAATATGTTAAAACTACAATAATCTGGTTAATCAGCATTGAATTAGATGGCTTTTTTTTTTTTTTTTTTAATAATTTCATTTGCCACTGAATTTAATTTCATATCCTCTAACAGGCAGTGTTGCATCTCTGTTTCTCATGAACTGTGCTCATTCAAAAATGGTCCATAGTAGCTGTGCTGTTCTGCTTTGACTTGGCATCCCTTAAAACTACGTTTTCTGTGCTGAAGGCACTTGGCTTGGTGTGACAGTTCTACTTGGAGCCTGAGAACTCTACAGGTTGAGCAGGAGACAGGACTTGTGGATGACATTGTAAATCTAGTTTATTTGCATTTTTACAGTCTTCATGGCCATATTTGGATAGGAAGGAGATAATTTAGCATCATAAACATAGAAATTTTTTTTTTCATGTCGTTAGCCAGTGTGTGGTACCCAAATCACAGTGGCAACACCCTGTCTGGGGAGAACTGGACCAGCAAAGAGGAAGTGATTTATGGAAAACCAGAGTGCAGTATGGTGAAACATAGCAGTGATGGCCTGCCTGGTGAGAACAAAGTGATGAAGGGAGCCTGATTAAAAGGAATCAAAACAGCCTAGCAAAGCAGCTGAATAGCATCACAAGAGAGGAAGAGGGGAGTGACTGCAGAATTCAAGAGAAACTTCATGGAAATTGGGGTTTTTTTGCAGTTTAATGGGATCTGTAGGGCCATATCATCCGCAGGACCACGCATTTCCACTCTTTGGGAGCAGAAAAAGTATCCTCTTGGGCTGGAGAAGGGTTATCAAACCCTTTGGCAGAGGAGCCGAGGACACAGGTGCTGTGTGTATTCTCACTTCACGGAGACTAGAAAAAGTTAAAAATGTAAAAAGTAGTCTACGTGCACTTCAACATTTTTAACGGGTGTTCAGGGCCCGTTATGCACAAGCTCGTAACTTAAATACAGTTAGATTTGTCTGTGAGGATTCATCAGCATCAGGAGCAGAACAGGCCAACATTAGGACATGCAGCGTGACCTCTGCTAATCACAATGTGCCATCACACCCAGATACTGCTACCTGGAGTCCAAAGAGCCACCCCCAAGCTTTGCTGTTCCCAGGAAGCTTACAAATAGGATAAATCCAGGAAGACGGGATTTAGAGAAGAGGTTTTGACAAGAGGAGGGAAGCCCATCTGATCTAGTTGGCAGTCTCTGCTCTAAAAGTAGCTGGAAAATGGCATTGTTCAGATTATGCATATTTCAAGGATTTTTTTTCACCCCGACCCTTTACCTGACTGCCACTGTGGTACAATCTGCAGTTACAGCGTCATCTAGGAACATAACCTCATGTTTTGAGGTGGACGTCAACAATTAAACAAATAGACAAGCAAAAACAGCTTTTCAGCACTGGATTTATTTTCTATATATAAATGCTGCTCAGGTGCTTCTCTATTTATGTTTTCATCAACCGAGTAACAGAACTCTCTAACCCCTACTTCTGATTATTTCTACTGTTAGTTGTTCTGGTAACATTTCTGCTCATTTTCTCTTTCTTTTGTATTTTCAAGCCGTTACTGAAATATAGACACAAGAACCAGAAAACTTAATTGAAATCTGTTTTAAAATCATTACAGGAGGTACCAAACTAATTTTTTGTGTTTAACTATTTTTTTTTTAAAGATGTTTTATATCTCAGTATTCAGGAATCTCACTGACTGTAATATTTTATCTTATTATTGAAAAAAAGTGGGTGAGATGATGGAGAATGGCTGGTATATAAAACAGCAACAGGATTTGTATCAAAAATAGTGTGGCCGGAAGGACCAGGGAAGTGACAAGCTGGGGTTAGGTCACAGATTGGTCTCTATCATCTTGGAAGTCTTTTCCAACCAAAATGATTCTGTGATTCAGTAATTATTTGATCAATGGGTAAATAGGAAATATTTGCAACATAAAATACTGTATTTACAATATAAATTGCTGATGGAAAAGCCATTAAGCAGGAAAAGATGTTAATCTGGCCTGCAGACACTCAGCAGAATCACTGTCATGTAGACAACTGGATATTGCCAATATTATTCAAACCAAAACATTATCAATGGCTGTTATTCAGTATAAAACTCGATGAGAAATTATAATTTTCCAGCACTGTTGAGCATTTTCGATACATTTTTGAGGATATTCTTAAACATGGACTTGCTGTGGGTCCAGATGAACCCTTGGTTGTCATAACACCAGGTACAACTGGCACTATGGCAGCGATGTTCTTACTGGAAAGATAAAGGACAAAACAACCTATGATAACGAAGTATAAGGTCATGGCAACTTGTAAGCATAATTTTATTGCAGAATAGCAATGATAACAGGCTGAGACTTCCAAGTGGTGGTGCAGACTTCGGGGTGTGTGTGGGATATTCTTTTGAAAGGCTTCCAAGAACCTTATTGAGCCTTTGGTTTGGAGCAGGAGAGCTGGAAGAAGTTAGATTTTTCAATGACAATGTTGAAGAATTATCATTGCCAGCAGGATAAGAGGGAACCCCAGCTTCACTGGGAAACTTTCATCAGGAATAGCAGTGATAGGATGAGGAATAATGGGCTCAGACTGAAAAGGGGAAATTTAAATTGGATATACAGAAAAAATTCTTACCTGTGAGGGTGAGGAGGCCCTGGCACAGTGTTCCCAGAGAAGCTGTGGCTGCCCCTGGATCCTTGGAAGTGTCCAAGGCCAGCTTGGACAGGGCTTGGAACAGCCTGGGATAGTGGAAGGTGTCCCTGCTCATGGCAGGGGGGTGGTCCTGGATGGGCTTCGGGGTCAGTCCCAACACAAACCATTCTGTGACTGTGTGATTCTATAAGCAATTCCCCAAACTACCATGGTAATCCAAATTAGGTAGAACACTTACTCATGGAATGTCATACTTAAAGATGTACACAGAACACAGGGGAAGAAAACCCCAAACACAAAACCAAAACAAAGCAAGGAAGTTTATATCTAGTAAGAAATTCCAACTGATTTTCAAGATTTTCCTCTGAAGGATATTTTTTGAACAGTAATTTGGGTTGTTTTAAGAAAAAACAGTATCCCCCATGGCACTGTGCAGTGCAGAGCAAGAAAAGTGATCAGAAGTACCCTTTAAAGGCTTCAAGGTGTCTAAGAAAGGCCAGAGGACTTTGGAAGCTGAAGAAAAAGGAATATGGACAGAAAACATTTTGTTTTCCTTAAGTTTACTAGTTCAGTTTTTATGAGTAACATGGATATACCATTAGCATCTTTCCTCCTTAATGTTCTTTGGAAACGAAGAGCATCTGATATTTCTTAGTTTTTACGAAGTAACTCAATTTGCTCTCACTGTTTAAGCCGCTTGGTAAAATGAGGTATGACTGGAGAAGAAAAAGAAAGTTCATTAAATTGAGCTGTCCTCTCCCCCAAGGAGAACAGAAGCTTCTGGAAGTATTAAAAAAAAAAACCAAAAAACCAAAACCAAAACCAAACCAAAACCAAACCAACCAAACACACAAATGAAATACCAAAACCAAAAGCAAACAAAAAAAAAACCCAACAAAAAAACCCAAACCAACCAAAAAACACATAACAAAACCAAAACAATCCCAAAACAAACAAAACAACCCACAACAAACCAATCAAAAAACCTCAAAAAACCCAAAAACCACCAAGCAACCTAACAAACAAAAAAACCTCAACAACAAAAACCACCACCACCAAAAACTGCAACAAAAGAAAAGAAAGAAAAGAAAAGAAAAGAAAAGAAAAGAAAAGAAAAGAAAAGAAAAGAAAAGAAAAGAAAAGAAAAGAAAAGAAAAGAAAAGAAAAGAAAAGAAAAGAAAAGACAAAAACAGAAACAAACAAAAAAACCCCAAAACCACAAAAATAACAAAAAAAAGGCAAAAACAAAAAAGGGAAAAAAAAACCCTTCTTTTGAGACCTGATTGACCACCTTTATGCAGAGTAGCCAGCAACTACTGGCCTCTCCCAGACTTGTGGGGCTGCATGTGAGGTGAAGATTGAAAATGTTCAGGAAAACATCTAGAGGAAGAACCTCCCTATGCTTTTCACTCTTTGAGTTTTGCATTTGTGATGGCAAAATCGTAGCAAAATTTACATGATCCCTTTCTACTGGGAAAGATTGACCTAATTGCAGAGGAATTAATTATCCTGGAGTCGTAAGCTGAAATTTTGTCCTGGCTAGGCTAAAGTCTGGTGATTTCAGTGGATATCTACACTATAAAGTGGTGTGAGAGACTATTAGAATAATTCTCAAGCTGCAAGATAAGTACAGTAAACGGAGCACAGCCAGTGGAAGGTAATATAAATGTGTATTTCATTGATTTATTCCAGGTCAGCAGGAGACAATAAATTTACTCAGTCCGTTTTACACTTGTAAAACAGATCTCATCTAAAGATCTTACAGAGAATCAGGAAGAAGGTACATAAGTGAGGAAAATTCAGCCGAATATCAGCCATTTAGTTTTATCAGACACTTTGCTCTATCAGTTTACACAGAGTAGGGCATGTATGTTTGTATATATGTTTTGTGTGTATTTTTTAAATCTATAGCGTGTCATTGTGTCCTTTTCATGCAGAGTCATGGATAAAATTCACTAGGTTAAAACATGGAATATTTATGAAGTGGAACGATTTGCTCCCCAGATGAATATTTCATGACTGCTATTTTTTATGTCTGATTTCTTCAATGTCCATTGCATTTAGTCACAACAATCTTTGATGTAACAAGAGCTTGCAGAATGCTGTATACAGTAATTAACATAGACTTTAAAATAGGTGGCTTAAGGTAAATTTTAATATTCCAGTGGATACCATTAAGGGGATGATTTTCTGTTAGGTGAAGTCATCATAAAATTCCTGGTGAAAAGGGTTTTGCAGGTGGAAAAATTAATGTTTGGGATTAATTTTTGTCTTTTGCATTTTGCCTATGTCTTTAATTCAAGTCCTTGTTAGACTTCAGCAACTCCACTGATTTAGTTAAATCAGTATTTCGTGTTAACATTAATAATGCTGTATAAAGTTGAGCAATTGACAATGCAATAAAACTGCATCTGTTAGCACTTGGATCACCCATCTCTGAACCTGAACTTTTCCTTGCATGAATATTAACTGGAAAATGCCACGGGGGCCATGCAAATTATTCATGAGTGCGTGTGAAATTCAGAAAGAATTTTTAACTTTAAAAACAAACACATATCTTTGACCTAAAAACTAACAGAAAGAAGTGTAACCTAAAAAAATTAGGAAAATATTTATGAAAATGTAATATTTTAATTTTAATTTTTTGAGACAGTGTTTATTGATGCCTAATTTTGAATTTTTTAAAAGAATATTCCAAGGGTTATAAAATGGGTGAGTTTTTCTTTTTTCCTCTTGAAAGGATTGAAGTCAAGATTAGGTGTTTCAGTACAGGCATGGAAATTTTTTTGGTTGACCCAAATAAAAAGTTTTCCACTTCTACTTAATATATACTTCTTTTTAAGATATAGGTGTGGGGGAACAAAAAACTAAAAAAACAGGGAAACAAACAACAAAAGATTATTTTTCGGGTTTTGTCCTGAACAAAGCAGTTGATGGAGAAGACAAATTAGTGATTTCTTATTTGTTAGTGTACTTAACTGTAATGAAAATCAATCCAGCTCCAGCCAAGGCTTTCTTGACTGTGTCAGTATCTGCTGGTCATTTTCCCAGATCTCCAGGGTCACACACTGAATGTATTTACCCTGAATGCTGGAGATGAAGACGATGGAAGCAGAAAGGAAATTAGTCCCTTAAATCTAGCGTATTTCAATAACCATAGAATCCCACAATGGTTTGGGTTGGAAGGGACCTTAAAGCCCATCCAGTGCCACCACTGCCACGGGCAGGGACACCTCCCACTGTCCCAGGCTGCTCCAAGCCCCATCCAGCCTGGCCTTGGGCACTGCCAGGGATCCACAAGCAGCCCCATCTTATCTGGGCACCCTGTGCCAGGGCCTGACACCCTCCCAGGGAACAATTCCTTCCCAATATCCCATCCAGCCCTGCCCTCTGGCAGTGGGAAGCCGTTCCCTGTGTCCTGTCCCTCCAGCCCAGCTGCCTCTGTGCGTGTCCTATTTCTTTACGCCTCCTTTTGATGAACACAAGGCTTTACTGAACCCAGAAGCAAGGACAAAAGTATTGATTTTCATTATTCTGACCTGAAACGACCCAAGTTAAAAGCATTTCCAACATCTCCAGTGCCAAGGAGGGCAGATTATAATAGTAATCCTTGCTTTTGTGATGGGCTGCGATGGCGTGCAGTGAGACGGGAGTGTGTGGAAGTGTTCTAGACTCTATCCAACATGAGCTGGAAGGGGGCAATGCAAGGAGAGGTTTTGCCATCTGTTTGCAGAACAGAAGAGGAGAAAATCCAAAATGAAGGGCAGAATTTTAGCACAGCAGTCCACAGCCTGGCAGCTCTTTTTTCTCAGAGTGGGAGGTGCTGGTTGGGAATGATTTTTGAATTGCAGCCACAGGAGAGGGTGCTAAGCAGCGCTTGGAAACCCGAAACCCTGCACCGAAAGTGAATATATCTGCTCTGAGAAATGTGTGGGAAAGTAGGTAAGACATGTAAAAATCCATACACTCAGGTTGAAATAAAAACCTCTTAAAAAAAAAAGAGAAAAACTCAAAATCAATAGGCCTGACTCCTACACTAATGAAAAGTGAAGGGCGTGGAGCAGCACCAGAGTGCTCACTGATGGCTGCTGTGAAAAGGTTTCTTTCAGAGGTGAATTCAGAGAGGCTGATAAACTGTCGGCTTCCAGTCAACAGCTTTATTCACCTAGATAAAAGAAAAATCAGTGTAGATGGTCTTCCCTTGCTCATGAGAAAAGGCCTCAGTTTTTAGTTATTTTCTGAAAAATTAAGAACGGTATAGATGAAAAATTAAGATGAAAAACACAGCATTTCTGAGAAGAATAAAGAAACCTCACACCAGGTGTATTTTTTCTATCTCTTGTCACAGTCCTTTTGCCTAGTTTCCACCTGGCAAAGCCATGTTCATGTGAACAAGAGAGAAAAATCACCCGCATTTACACAAGAGCGTGTTTCTCATTTGGCATTCCTGTTTGTTGAAGTACAGGTGTCAGCAAAGAGGTTTGCGTGTTCAGTAAAACCAGCATAGGACGCAGAAATTTTTTCCATTTGGCCAAGGTCTACAGTGTTTTGGGGTAGAACAACGTGTTATTTTCGAAGAGTTCTGGGTTCAATACGGCCTCTGCAGATACCCTTTCACAAATTGATATATGGCTTATTATCACCATTTTTAACCCCAGATCTGTGGTAATAAATTTTCGATATCTAGATAAGGGCAGTGTTTTATTGAAACTGGACATTGCTGACACTGTTTTGCCACAGTCTATACCACTTATATTTTTCAACACACATTTTTCCATGCTAAGCAATAATGGATTCAGATAGGTATATTTAGTTTTGTTCTGGTTGTACTGAAGTTAAATATAAACCAGTATTAGCTGCAAAGTTCATAGGATCTTCTTCTGTTTCTGCCTAATCAGAAAAGTTAGAAGTGAATACCTGTGTGTCTATTATTCTTTAAGCTGTAAGTTCCAGTCTCCAAACTTTACCTGAGCAATAAAAATAGTGTTTTATTCATTTAAAAATATCTTCTTTGCCGTTCTTGCACCAGGACTTCATTTACTCCTCACACCTGTGTTCATGCTGTGTAGCTTTATGGTGGGGGCACTTTCTTTGTTCCTGAATTTACCAAGAAATGATTAAAAAACACACACTGAACCAAAGCGACATGTCTCCCTGCGTGGGACCCCTCCAACACCACATCTTTCATTTTATCTGCCATCTGCTCCTTTGAATTCTCCTCTTGGCACGTTATGCAACTCACAGTTCAGGTTTCCTGTGATGGAGATCCTGTTGTGCTGAAATTATCTTGGTAAAGCAGCATGCCGGCCCCCAGTCATGCTGAACAGAGTACTCTAGACTTATATGAGAATAAATAAAAGAAGAAAAGCAGTTAATTATTTTGTAGGGCCAATAAATGAAGCCAGTCATTTGCATCAAGAACTCTATGCCCCAGGTCCTATGCAGTTCTATTTATTATGATGTATTTTCTACAAAAATATTAAATACTTTCTTCTGCTCTCAGTCTAAAGAATTTAATATGGTGGCTGAATGTCGTAAAAGGGTGTTGCCCAATCTTAATGATTTTATGATAAAGTTGCTGTCTGCCTGCTGGTTTATGCAGCTTCATTCCCCAAAAAGAATGGCAACACAATTTTTGCAACTGGCACATCAGACAGTTTGCCAAAATCTGCCAAGTATCTGGAAAAGCACTGAAAATTTCAGGATTCATATTTATCCTTTATCTATTATTTAGGGTTTGAAAGTCTCTGGGCTTTCCTGTGTATTTACTGAAGTTCCCAGTACATATTTCTACAAGGCAAAGTGGGCAGTCTGGGTGTAATTGTCTGGCAGCAGGCCAGTTTGGGGTTAAAAGTGGCAAATGGTGACACAGAAAGTTCATGCATTATAGTTAGTTTCTGATATTAAAGGACTGAATAGAGCTGGTGTTTATTTGTCTTAACTGTCATTTTCTCATCTGTTTTGGGTGTTTTTTATTGTCGTTTGAATCCTATTTAATTCAAAAAAAGGATGTTGCATATTGAATATTTTCCAGTGGTGTGGTACAGATCAAATACCACACTGAGAGACCTAATCCAGCCTCCTGTACCAGTCCAGAGCCAGCAAACACTCTGTGAACATCTGAGTGGGCTTTTATTGTCTTTTTTTTTTCCCCAGGTGGGAGAATAGCCATAAAATAAAAAGTATTATCACCATTATTAATTTGCAGTTTGGTATGTGATGTTATTTTAAAATTCTGCATTCACATAAGAACAGGTAGTAAAATTTCCCTTAAAACGCACAAAACAACCAAGTGAAACAGCTTCAGGGAAGTGACTGAAATATGAAAAGAAGAAATTTTTTGGCTTGAAAAGCAAAGCTTTCTATGGGTGACTATGGGGATTTCCCAGGTAGGATTTTGCACCCACAAGTGTAACAGATGCTAGCAGGTACCTACTTCTCTAACTGTATTTTAAGGCCTTTTTTTTTGCTGTAAAATTTTATTTTAAGATTATTCATTTGATTCCTGGAGAGTGCTCCTTGACATTTAAAGAAGCGAAGACTACTGTACACTGATTTGCAGCCTTACCAACTTTTAGCCTTTTGAGTACACTTGTTTTTTTGGACACCCAAGCTCCAGGGTACCTTCTCATTACATTTTCCGCTCTCTTGGAACATTCACATCTTCTCAAAACTGCATATGGCATCGTGTGTGTGTAAAACTGTGTGATATTTCAAGCTGTGACAGACTACTCCTGGTTTCAGAATTACAACTTTCAGTAGTGTTGTGCCTTTGGCAGTGCTGAAATCCTTGGCAAGAACTGGAGCTGACTAAGAACTCAGGAGCTGCTTTTAAACGAAATTCTTTAAGCTGTTTTCCATAAGAAGATCATCCTGCCAAATACTAGGGCACTCCTGCCTCATTCTAGAGAGGTGTAAATGTGAAGGCACTCACACACACACACAAAAAATCATTATCTAATCTTGCCTTCTACAAAATATAGTATTTCACCTAAATAAATGTTTCATTTGATATTTAAACCTATTCTCATTCAGCACTGATGGCACTGATGATTGGTAAAAAAGAAAGACCGGTGAGAATGAATTAGAAGCCTTTACTGGCATTTCTAACACTGTCATTTTAAGACAGTAGTATTCTAGATTTTAATAATACCTGGCATTTTGCTCAGACACCCACTTTTTATTAGAATTTCTTTTTTCTTGAAATAAAGCAATGAAGAAAGGGTAAGTTTTTCATAGGTTTTAAGTGCTTAAATTGATCTTAGCCTCTGAAAAGTGACGCATTTTCTCTCTAAGTACCAGGGGCCATTTTTAGGGTTTCTTAATTAATATGTTTGTTTTCCATCCAACATCTGTCACCCAAGCAGAGTTCATCAGTTCATGGAAAGTTATCTCTGATATGCACTGGTGAAGGGCCCTGGTGGCCTCCTTCTGGTTTTGTTCTTGTTTGTTTCTTTTCATTCTGTTGTGCCTTTTTTGTGTATCTGTTTGTGATGTTTGTTGAGAGTTTTTGGTTTTGTTTGTTTGTGATGTTTGTTGAGTTTTTTTGGTTTTGTTTTTTTTTTCTCATGAATGACTGCAAAAACAACGTGGCCAGCTGAAGCAGAAAGGAGGCAAATGCTGCTCCAAGGGCCTGTGGATGCTGAAGTCTGTCAGATGGGGAGAGAGGGAAGAGACAGGCTTCTTAAGCACAAGTTTTCAGTGACACATCTCTAGCTTTAAAATCACATTCTTAATGACTAGAGCTGAGATTTTGGGAAGTCAGTCAGTCTTCCTTGCATGCAGGTCCTCTGAGACCCTGAGATTTGATGATGAGCCGAATATAATTTATTTTTGATGTTGCATTCAGAAGAATGTCATTTGCTCTTGGAGCTTTCTGTTCCTTTGGATAATTTTGTAGACCTCTAGCACAGATTTTCCATAGGCGTAATGCCATATATATCTAAGTTTATTCTTTTGTATATGAGCCTTACATTTTATTTGAATGTTAAATAAAAATACTTCACATTAATATAAAATTAACACAAGCTTTAATGTAATGCAAAGCTAGTTTAATGTGTCATAAGATATAACGTAGTGTAGCAGGCTGTTACACTGGATCTGCCTAAACCAAGATATTTATGCTTCGAAATTCAGATTTTTTTTTTCCCAGACCTGTCAAGGTTTCTACCATTGTAAGAGAAATAGTCAGGGGTCTGACATAGATATTCAGATACTATCCAAGCACTGCCTATCTGCATTATCTCTCAGTCTAATGTCGGATGACACCTATCCTGGCACAGGCTTTCCAAACCTGCCCATGTCTTCTGGGTTTCTTTTTATCCCACTAATGTCATGCAGTACTATTCACCTCTAAGAAAAACAAGACTAAGTTTTCCCAAGTGAGCATCACGTGTTTCCAAAGAAGATAAAATCCCAACATTTCTCCTGCCGTATATGTTATTATATTTTGCCAATGACCCATTGAAAGTGGAAGAAATGTGCTGTTGAAAATGCTTTAAAGCTGTAGAGTAATTTACAGTGTAAAGTCATGCAGTGCTGTTATCAGACCATGACTTGAGGCTGTCTGTGACTTTTTTGGGGGCTTTTTTTTTTGTTAAATTATTGGTTTCTCAGTGTGGGAGTCTTACATTTCAGGAGTTAGAAGGAGAATTCCAGGCTGATGGGGACCCACCACCCACTGTAGTGAGTCACCAGCTTGTGCCAGCCCAGTTGAGCAAGGCAACTCCATCTTACTCCCTCTCCACTCCTCTGAAACAAGCAAAGAGTAAATTACAGATAATTACCCTGGGGATGAGTCACTATATAAATAGCTTTTTAAAATAACTAAATGTTTTAAATCACTGCTGATGGAAAAAAAAAAAAAAAGTGGTGTCAAGTAGGAAATTTTTGGTTTGGTAACTGGGTACGTTTCCTTACAAAGTGGAAAGCAGAGTGCTGATATTGTATTTGAGCTGGAATGATAAAGTAAAAGTAGGTATATTCTTTGAGTACTCAAGATCTTACTGAAGGCTGGTTTTTCAAACGTGGTTTATTAATCTAAAGGGAGATAAAAATATCCTGTCACAAAAAAGCAAGAGATTAAGTTAATTTAATTTTTTTCTAAAAGTCTGTATGAATTATGAACAGGTTCATAGTTGCATTTTCATCTCCATTTTTAATATTCTTCTCTAATTTCTGTCTAGGATTAAGAAATACAGTATTGACAAGTAGAATTAGGTCTTTTTGCAAAAGCAGTTCTCACCATTTTTAACACAGACAAGAGAGGAACATAGTCTATTCCTGGAAGAGCTTAAACTAGCAATCAAATAGTCAAAATTAATTAAATAAACAGAAAAGTAACATTATTGGCATAGCTGTCTTTGCATCTGAGTGATTTATTCAGCTGCGATTCAGCTATCCTGTTTTATTTAGATGTGTACCTAAGTGCAGAGTGGTCCCTCTGAAACAACCATCAGAGTAATAACAGAATCCAGCTTTGAATTGCTAATGCCGCTATTCATCCCCATAATTAAGTCTCAGAATATTATTCAAACAGCAGTCTGAAGGAAATGGTTACTGGAATAAATATTCCTCGTATAATTGGACAATTTTGTTTAACCAGTTCTAAAGCACAGTCTCCAGTACTTTGAGTTATTTTTTGTTCAAGCTGCAGTAGAGCTGGGAGCTAATACGGATTTGGGGCATTTGTAAAATTTCGACTTCCAGCTTTCATGTTCTGCTCTGTCTGCGTAGTCGTCTCTTCCACTGGTACCTTGAGAAATTGCAACCTACTTTATTGGCTTAATTTGTAGCTTGTTTATTTACTTCAGATTCTCTTGTTCTAAGATTTAAATATTCCAGATATTCTGGTTTGGAGGTTTGTTGTTTTTGTGGGGCTTGGGAGCAGGGGGTTGTTTGGCCTGTTTTTTTGGTTTGTTGTCTGGTTTCTTTGGTTTTTGGGGTTTTTTTTGTGTGTGTTTATAATCAGTTGTCGTATTGTTAAATTAATGATTTAGCTGATTAGTTCAAGTTAAAAACAGTGGGATGGTATTTTCCCTTCTTTCTTTCATTGTCTTGAAATCCTCTACTGCCACAAACACATTTTGTTTAAATTTAGTTTGAGTAGTAAAAAAACATTGAAAGCTTGATGTGATATATGTACACTTAATATATGGACACTGTACAACGGATTAATCTAGTTTCAAAATACACATTCAAATGTTAAGTAGGGTGTTACGGAAGGCAAGGCTCCGCTAAGTACCATGTTTAGTCAATTTTAAATGATGTCTGACATAACGTTACGTTGTTGTTGCCATGTAGCCTTCTTCAGGGTTTATCTGAAAGCCAAACTTTAGAAATAAAAACCACCTGTTTACCTCCAGTGACTGTGGTTAGACACAAGATGGTTGGCTGGTGCTTGAGAGAGTAATTCATTATTTCCTCTCGATTAGATTTGACAGTCCCCAAAAGGACACCATGCTACTCTGCAATTAGGAATAACTGATGTGTTCAGTGCTGGTTGTCACATACAGTTGAAAATAGAATGTTGCACTGAATTAACCAAGGTTTATGGCCGCTCCCAGATGCACTTGGTGCCTGTCGACAAATTTTCGCTAAAAAGAAGGAAGGTCTCCCTGCTCCTCTCCTAGTTTCTCCCTGCATAAAACATGGGGTCATAGTAAAGGAAGGAAAAAAGTCAATTTACCAAGCATGGTGCTGGTCTTTGAGAAAAAGTTTGAAATTTTTACCCATGCCATGTGCAAGCTCTGAGGCTGTCCGGGTGGATCAATGCTTGCCATGGATGAAGGAGCGTTGTTTGAACTGGTTCTGCAAGAAATCAAACAGAAGGAGCTTCCATTTCAATAGAAAAAGTAAAAATATGGATACGCTTGTTTAGTATCTCAGGAGGACCTCTATATTGCATTTATGGAGACTTTTCTCACTTCTAGGTTCTTTTGCAGTATCCAAGTGAGGAACACTTGAATTTAGCTTTTGCTGTCATCCAAAAGTTTTTCCAAGACTGGGAAGAGGCTGTTTTTGTGATGCATGTGTGTATAAAACACACTGACTAAAAGGAGAGAAAGAACTAGGTCACTGACGTACTTTTAAAGTGCACTTTTGCTGGGAATATGTCTGTTTCCTTCTTTTGAATGTGAGGGTAGTAGACAGTCCAGAGTCATCAGTGCTTTTTGATGGCAACTTAAGGCAATTTAACCGTTATCTGTCAACAGAAGGGAGACGTGAAGACAGGATTTTTATTGCTTTTCCCAGAAAAATAAACATCTGGAATGGAAAGCCCGATGGGTGACTGTGTCCCTGACAGACACACACTCACACACAACCCACCCCTAAACAGCCACTTTGGCTCCCTAACTGCTCGATTGCAGAATCAGCAATTCCCACCAGGCTGGGAAGAAACTGAAGGGAGCAGAAGGGATGGGTGGAGGATGATGAGAATAAAGTTTTTCATTATATCCAGTTGCTTTTATATTAAGAAAATGTAAACAATACAACCATTAGTATTACATGGTTTTCTTCATTTGTATTTTTTCTCTTTTTCTCTTTCTCTTTCCCTTCCTTCCTCTTCCCATTTCCCGTCCCTGCCTCTCTCCCCGACTCCTGACACCTTTTTGCACAGCCTCCATTGAAGAGGAACCAACTTCAGCAGGTATGAATAATTTACATTACATCTGCATTGTGGTAACCATTTCTTGAGAGCTATGTCTTCTAAAAATCATTTTAACCAGTTTCTTTTTGTGTGTAATGTGGTAAATAGACACACCACAGTTGGGTTCTATCCTTGTCTGTCTGTTCACCCCTTCTTTTTGTCCTCTTTCCCCTCAATTTGGAGTCAGTAGGAAATATACTTCTCCTGTAGAATTTAAAAATATCAGTGGCATGTTCCTTCCTTTTGTTTTCTCCGTGGTTAAGCTGGCACATCAAGCTTCAGATAACAAAATGAGTCAAAACCAATCAGGAGTTTAGAAAAAAAAAACAGTGTTTTTTATTATTTTTTTTTCCTTAATATTAGATTTTTCTCTGTCTTTATGCTGGTGAAACTCAGTCATCTCCTTGATGCCCCAAAACTGACATCCTCAAAGACCTGGGAACAAGCAGTGAAGGAAGGGAAAGGCAGCAGATGCAGAAGCATCCTGCTCAAAGAAAACGTTCTCCAAATGATGGCTTGGATATCTGCTCAGCGAACTTTTATTTCCATTGACAAGCTGCCAAGCAGTGAGAATGGTTACCATCACAGTCATAAAAATTAGTTTAGGAGCTCCCAGAGAGACGCAAACGCATCGTGTTTATTTTATTGTGAAGATTAACTATTTCTAATTAATTGCCAATCCATTAGCTGGGGAGTATTTAAAGAAAAAGGAAGACAGTGTACCAGAGAAGAATGCCGCTGAACAGCCTGACATATTTGAAATGGCACTGAGTTGTACAAACTCAGCGAGCTAAAACATCAAATAAATGGAGAATCACTTTATAGTGGCTTGTTAAAAGAAGGAAAGGTCTCCAGAGGAGCAAAAGAGAAAAGGTGAGGAAAGTGAATGAAGAGAGGAAGGTGGCAAGGAAGGATTGAACATTGTTTACAACGCTAACCTACAACGGGGGAGCAATATAAGTAATTAGGATACAGCAGAGAATAATAAATGAAAGGACAGAGAACAAAGCCAAGAGTAGAATGTGAGAGAGGGAGAGTCGTTAAGACTAGAACTGAATACAGAAAAAGCAGAAGGGAAATTTAAACAAGAATGTAGCAGCAGAATGAGCAGGAAGCAGGCCTGAGATGAGACATAACATTGTGAAACAGAGAAAACTGGAATTTGGGGAAAAAACATGGAGTACTCACACACCCTCATGGACTATGCATTGTAATTACTAAACATCAACTTTCAACTCTCCATTTCTTGAGAGATCTGTCAGTCTTTAAATTTTCATGGAGAGTATTTTAGCAGAAACCTACTTCAGCCATTCAATAGAAATGTTAGTTAAAAAAGGATGGGGGCTTTTGAACAGGAAAGAACAAAACCCCAGCCTTTTTCCCTTTAGGGAAATGGTTTAAATGCAAGCATTTTTTTAGAGCATCCTGTGAAGACGTGACCTCCCTCTTTGCACTCGGAACCCCACTGCTGTCTTTGTGAGAGCCCCTAACTGTGACGTGGCCAAGCTAACCAGATAGATCAGCAGAAAATAGGCAAGTGGAGGGAAGTGAAAATTATAACGCAGCCACTCAGTCTCCACTACAGGTATGATTTATACTAAGAGGAAAAATCCATGAATAAAGTGCAACCTAACATTAATTTCTACCTTAAAATTCAGAAGCAATACTAGCTCTTCAGATGCTCCATAATTTATAGTTTCTATTGATTTTGCTGTAAGATATGACCAGATGTTGCTGTTTTGAAAGTAACAGATTAGTTCTGCATTCTTACAGGATTGTTTTAATACAGCTTATTTCTCAGGTTGTACTGGCATTTACAAAACCGCAGGTTCTGCTTAAAGCTGGTTCCCCTCCCTCAGAGTAGAAATGCAGTCATGCAGTTTGGAAATCGCGGGTGTGCCGAAAAATAAACAGAGACTGCCTTCAGAACCTCATGCACTCACCTAGAGCCTTTCCTTGGTATGTGCCTGGTAGAGGCAGTTTTATCAAATACCAGATTTTGCTCTTTTCCATAAAAAAAAAGCAGCAACTTTCCACCAGTTCATGGAATGTATCTAAGCATTATTCATACACACAGCATTTTTCCAAACAATGCCTTCCCTTATGAAAGAACGTGAGGTAGGATAAACTGGATGTAGTATTTTTATGAAGACTAAAAACATTATTTCAATATTTTATGAAAATTACAAACTTTTACTTGGCTTGTAATCAGGACCAAGACTAAAATTTCCTTCCCTGTTTAATCAAAGGGATCAAACAATGCTATTTCCTGTATTCTGCTTTTTGGGATAGGGTCTAGCTGCTCTGGCAATGCCATCTGGAAGGCATCTTGTAGAAGCAAATTTATTAAAGTTTTACTTTGAGTGTTGTAACCACTAGATTGAAGATTAACAATACTGTAATAATAAGTGCCTTGCAGTCATCTCGCTACAAAAATGATATTTCACTGAGTTCCTTCAGTTTCAGAATGCTTCAGACTAATGAACTCTAATTATAACCCATTGACTTTCATCCACGTTGCTTTATAAGCAAAGATAAACCAAGGAGTTTTTCCAGATATTCCTCACAATTTCAGCAAAGTTTTCCTCAGCACTGCTTCTGGGTAAATGTTGTCCTGGATCTCTTTTTTCATTCCAGTTAAATACCTACCATTTTATGTCGTTGTGGACATCTAAACTCTCTTTTGAGTCGCTTCACCGCCTTTCTTCATTTATTTTGATTTATTTTAAAATAAAATTTAATCAAATAATTAAATTATTTATTTAATTATTTGTCAATTAAATAGTTTTACCAGAAGCTCATGCACTGAAACTAGGAAAATCTCAGGGCGATTTTCTCATTTCCTTGTGTTTTTATCCCATCCATATGTGGCACGAGTCTTTAAAGGTTTTCATTGAGCCGGGAGGAGACTGCTTTGCTGACAACTGTTTCTAAGCCTCATGCTTCAACACCTGTTGAATATCCTGCTATTTGAAGCTTTGTGTCCCAAAAAATGGTTTCCCTGTGGTTTTATGGATTCCCTCACATGTCACCTCGAGGAGCCTGGAATCTTTTCTCCAATTATTAAAGAGTAATTCTTCCAGGACGTGATGAGACAAAGCACAGCACGGCATGCAGCAGTTTGTTCGCTTGTCTCTACACAGGGATTTTGACTGAATTAATAAATACATCTCCTTTGAGATCATCACTTAAGTGGAGCCATTCCTAGCCTCTGCCTTTTTTTTTTTTTTTTTTGGGGCCCAATGATTTAAGAAACTGCCATTTTTGTCTTTGCATTCTGGCTATATAACATATGCAAATACATTTAGGATTTCGTGGTGATAAAAGCTCTTTTACATTGTGACTTTTACTGCTGTCTTAATTAAATTTAGGTGTTATAGAGATTAAAGACTCAATATATGACAGGAACTCCTTCTTCAAAGACATTACTACAAATTAATCCCTTCAACAACCTCATGGCACTGAATATTTGTGTGCAACTACTATAAGCAGTCTATGTTTTCCTCTGGAAAACAATATTATTCTTCTACAATTCCATGTGATATTTAATCTGTTCTATTTTCATTTAGAATTTCAAATTATATAAAAGTTATTTTACATGTTTTCCGTAATAAAGTAAATAATACATGGGGGGAAAAAAAAACACTTTTGTGAAACAAGGAAAGTTGAAAATGCCATATCAAATGAAAGAGACTTCTGCTGGAAAAATTTACAGAATTAATTTTATTTCGTTAAAGGAAATTAATGGAATTTTAGAAAAGAATTAGAATGGAATAGCGAAAGTTCCAGGATGGAAGTTGTGCTGGACATAATACTTACAGTTACCAAAAAATCATGAAAAATAATGATCTAAAACTATTAAGAGTTGCCCATTACCCTTACTCTAGGAGCATGATGTTAAGCAATACCTGAAATCTAAATTGCTTACAAGTTATGCGTTTTGTTTACTTCTGCTAGGAAAACTCCAGGTTTCTCTGGTGCTTGGTCTCTTCCCTGAATTTCACGTGTTTAAGAAGCCTTTTAAAGCAGGACACCAAAGCATATTGCCTTGGTGTTTGTCTTTTTATTCACAGAATAAAAAAATATGGTTTAGGGAAAGAAAATAGATTTTCAAAGATGAAAAATTAAAGGTAGTTATAAATTATTTTGGTCAATAGGTATTTCAAAGATGACTTGTTGGGCATAGCCTCAATGCCTCTTAGGAGAGTATTTCTGGTGGAATTATTGGTTCCTCAAAAATGAAATTGTTCATGAGACATGTAGAGTTTAAAAAAACTCCAAACAGCAGAATGGAACTTGTACTATAAACATGTTGTAAAAGAGTTAGTTTTTTCTCCATCTAAATGTCCTTGCATTTAAAAATTTACTGTATTGTCCTTTTTTACAGATTTAAAACACTAGACATCTTATTATTAAAATCCTAGATTTTCAAATGTACCAGTTTAATATTACTTTGATGTTCAGTATATAAAATTTTTATAGTTTTGATTTTTTCATGACAATCTAGAGTGGAAGGTAAGAGCGTTCCATTTGGCACCAGCTTAAATAGATTTATATTAGATAGTTTAAAATAATTTTATATAAAACAGCTTAAAAATAGGTAGATTTAGATGGGATACTGGGAAGGAATTGTTCCCTGGGAGGGTGGGCAGGCCCTGGCACAGGGTGCCCAGAGCAGCTGTGGCTGCCCCGGGATCCCTGGCAGTGTCCAAGGCCAGGCTGGAAGGGGCTTGGAGCAGCCTAGGACAGTGGAAGGTGTCCCTGCCCATGGCAGGGGTGGCACTGGATGGGCTTTAAGGTCCCTTCCCACCCAAACCAACCTACAATTCTATAATTCGAATATTAGATAGATCTTTTCTTGGACAGAAGATTTTTGTAATAAATTTTTCCTTTTCTTACTTTATGTCAGAAAATGCTTTTACCATTTGGTGCTACCCTGTTCATCAAAGAGCAGGCAAGATCCATTTGGTTAAAGTTACGGACACGTACCCTTGGTTCTCAGAGAATGACACCAAGACTTCAATGGAAAATGTTTGAGATCTTAGTGGCATTAATATTTACATGAAAATTATCCTTATATGCTTATATAACAACTATGTTTGTCCTTAAAATACTTAACTGATGTGGATTTGAAATTGGATTTCACAAGGGGTCTCTCTTCTTCCCGAAAATAATGCCCTAGAGATTTTTATTGATTATATTAAAAAAAAAAATTGTATCTTCTTTAATGATTAATATGGTGATTACTGGACCTGGATGATCTTTTTGGTGCCTTCCAACGCAAACCATTTTATGACTCTATGATGATCAGAAAAGAGAAACCAAACCAGATTTTTCTTTTTTTTTTTTTTTTAAGTTATTGAAATGAAACTTTCAAAGGAAAAGCATGAGGTGTTTAATCTGCTTTCTGTGTCACCCTCAAAGCATCAAGGATGCATCTGGTCGAGTCCCAAGGACTTCAGTTTCCTGCCCCCTGCACAGCAGGATCTGGAGTTGTGGTTTTGTGACAGCTCCCAGGCTGTCCTCCGGGCCACAGTGATTTTCCTGTGGTGTGCAAAGCTATTCTATTTCACACATTTCGAAGAGGAAAATCATCTTTCAGAATTATTTTAAGGGAAAGGATTTGCCATTCCCCCGAGGTCTGTACCACAGATTTACTGTCTTGCTGAACTTGGGTTACGCATTTGTAGCAATTCCTTTTCTTTTTCTTCTCAAACTGCATATTTTATTTTTTTCCAGTGCCTGAAGCTAGCTTGCTAATTACTTTTCCATCTATTCCAAGCAAAATATAGACTAAACCAGAAAATTATATAAAGGTCATGTGGAACCCCATTCTGATGGAAATGAGGCTTATCCAGTAAAAATAGTTCTAGATGCCAGGTGGCACTGAAGGCTATTAGAGTAGCCTGTCGCATTTGAAAGCTGGAAATCTTGCTTAGGTCAGGAATGAAAATTAATTAGTATTTTTAGCTTATCCCTTAGTGACTGTCTGTCCATACATCATAAAAATAACCACAGTTTGGCAAAATTGCTCACTTCTTTCCAAGATTGACAAAAAAAGGGAGCTAGGAGGGTGAGATTAGCCTGCAGAGCTGGCAGGTGCCTGAGAAACTCACGCATGGGCATTTTTCCACAGTCTGCATCATTTCAGAGGGTGATATTTGTGGCGGTTATACAACATTAATCACAATGTACAAATACAAGCGAAAGATCATACGGTATCTCCTAAACGAGATACTGCTTTATGTCACGAACTCTTTTTCTGCCTGCTTTCCTTTTTGGTACCTGAATTTTGAGGCAGAAGTTTTCCAAGATGAAGCTTTTCGTGCCAGGCATCTGCCTCAGACTGAACTCAGCTCAGATCAAGGCCAGGTTGGATGGGGGTCTGAGAAACCTGGTCTTGTGGAAGGCGTCACTGCCCATGGCAGAGGGTGGAACTGGATGATATTTTAAAGTCCCTTTCCAGCTCAAATTCTATGATTGTACTAAACCAGGTGAATATGCAGTCTCTTGGCACCAGCTCTGTATCAACAGGGTAGGTTTACACAGGTACTGCTTTTCTGTCTGGGAAGCAGTGTTCCCCAAAAAGAGGTTTCACAGGTGTCCTCTTCTTGCTAGGACAGATAAAAAAAGTAGGACTAGCTTTAGCTCTAGCCAGTTGAGAGAAATTAATAAAAAAGCCAAAGATTATTATTTGATATTTATTTCTTCATCCTCTGAAGGTGGAGCAGGAATGAGTGAGATGAACAAACTACTGTTCTTATTGCTGCAGGGATCTCAGTGGACCCTGTTGCTCCTTAAGTCTTCTGTACTCCCAAGAAGTAGAGTTGAAACACAGGAGAATTGTGAAAAATCAGCACCTTTTTTACGGGGGACACAAAGTTTTGGAAGTGTTCAAGGAACCACTGGATGTGGCACTCAGTGATCTGACAAGGAGGGGGTTGGCCACAGGTTGGACTCAATGCTCTTGGAGGTTTTTTCCAACCTCACTGAATCCGGGATTCTGCGAAAAGTCTGAACATGATAGAGAAGAGTGGACAAAAATCCGCTCCTGCTGGAAAGGACAGATTTTTGTCTGAGAAGTGCTGAAAACCAAGATGAGAAATTCACAGGGAAAGAAGCTGACAGGCAAAAAAATGGGATTAATGAGTTGATCATAGGCACAGAGGGAGTGGGTCTGAAGACAGGCATGCAAAGAGAAAAGCAGCAGTGGGACGATCTGCATGGGGTTGGCTGCTGTTGCAAAGGTTGTTTCCTTCACACAGACTTTTCATTTCTGACTCTGTCTTCTGGAACACCCATTCTCTCCTGCTCTCTCCTTTGTGCTCGTGCTAGCGCTGCACAGCTCGGTGTGGAGCTACATCAGGTGGCTGTTCCAGCTGGAAGTGCCTCATCCGTAATGCAATTTCCCTGACAGTGTCAGCATTCACTTGGTTCAGCTCCTTGATCTGTCCTGCCGTGCAATGGCATGTGTGCTCCTGGTAGGAAGGGGAATTTGATGGGAACGTGCATTGAAAGTTAGAGCGAAGAAGACAAAATTGTCATCTCTGGGAGATATTGGGACTAAATTTCTCTAAAGATTCCCATGTAGTCATTAGATATACAGAAAGTGAAACAAAAAACAAATACTAATGTAAGCAAACCAAACAGGATTAGTGGTTGGGTGAGGATTTAGAAGCAGGTTAACAAGCCTGATGAAAAGGACTCTAATCAAAAAATAGCATCACAAAGAGGCTTACTTTATGCTTACTTTGGGTTTAAATAGTCTTATGACCATCTTTAAAGCACCAGATTGACTGTGAAAACATAAAGAATACTGAGGAAGGAATTTCCCTCCTTTACAGTGCAAATTTAAGTGGTTTTTAGTTGCCAAGGCTTTGTATTGCACATCAATTCAGGAGGCAAAAAACGTGTTGAATAATGATCCATTTGTGAGACAAGTGGTCCTGTAAAAAGATAGTACAAGATAGCAAAGTTAAAGACTATAAAATAAACGTGCCTTTAAAGATCCTAAGCATATTTTTCACTGATAACAATCCAGACCCTTCCATGAAGACATTTTAACACAAATAGTATTCATTATTGTAAGGTTTGAGTGGTGGAACATGTATTGTGAGTGCCTGTTTTGGCACACACACACCCACTGGCAGTTGTGCATTTCACACTGAATTGTGCCAACACTGTTTGTTCTGTAGCCTTATTTTTGGGCAGCGACTCAGCAACGGGATGGGTAGATGTCACCCCACCCCGATTTCCTCTTCAAGAGGGAAGAGTCCAATTTAGCTCAGTCTTTGCTGTCAAAGAAAGCAAACACAAACTTGTAGAGGGCGAGTCTTCCCAGTTAGTCAGTTATTTAAAATAAAGGCAGCAGTTATTGCTGTGTTTTCTCTACATGTGGATGTAGTGTACGTGTATAGGAGTGTGTTTGGTTAACGCCAATTAGGAATAAATTCTGAATTTAATAAATCTATTTTTCTGGTTTGCATAGGAAGGACCACAAGTGAATCTCGAATTTGGTGTCTATACACATACGAGCATACACACGCCTATCACTTGTCTCCTGAGGTTTCCAGAAGCTCACCTTTTGTAAAGCTGTTGATTTCTTATTTTTATAATTTTTCTTCATTTTTATTATTTTGTGGTATCTCTTTCCACAATATGTATTTAACACATTAAATGTTCTGTGCTTCAAAATTTTTCAGCCTGAAAAAAAATAGATCCATTAATAAATGCACTGATGCAAGATGCTGAAGGGTGCAAATAATTGTAGTTATGTAAAGTAAACAAGAGTGGCTGAGATGAGGCTTACTGAAATCTAATGATTTTCATGTGAAGCTGTACACTTTTCTTCCTGATTATTTCAACATAAAATTTGTAGATTCTCAGCACAGTTAACAAGTGTGAGTCCTGAAAGTACGCTTGGAATGACTATAGTGCTGCAGTGTCATGTCTGAAAAAGGCACCAGGGAGGACTTCAATTGGATATATAGCAAAATCAATAAATAAAGAAACAATAGAAAAAATAATCTGGTTAGAAAGAAATGGAAAGTTTCATGTATTGAAAGCTGTCCAGTTGTTGGGTGCAAATAAGCAAGAGAAGGAAAAGATGCAAACCTCAATATTTTAGTATGAAAAGCAATAATGAATTGCCACTGTCAGTTATTAGTATTAATGCTATGTTATTAAACGGCAGGATGAATGAGAAATATATTGCAATATATGAAATATTTGCATAATCTCTACGTTTTCTAAGTGTATGAAACAGCCAAGGAAAACCTTTTCCATATGTTCAGTCACGTACCTTGTGTTTGTTGTCCTAGGATCATTTTCTATCATTTCATACCTCTTTAAAGTAATTAATTAAATTAGTTTTTTTTTTTTTTATCAATAGCTCTTGTTTAGTAAGAAACAGGAAAATTAACAAAAATCTACCCAGTTTTTTTGGCAAAAAAAAAAGTGTTAATTCTTACAACCACACCTTTTCAGTAATTCATATTTAATTATATCAGAGTCTTAAAGAATCTAAGCTTAAGCAGGTTTGATGGCTGCTGAAGAAAGCACAAAGGAAGAGCCAAGGAAAGCTCTCTAACAGGTGGCAAAGTAGGGAGAACATGGCAGAACTGAGAGAATTTGGTACTTCTGTTAAATCCAGCCTCCTTTGGAGCTGATTGTATAACCAGGGTGCGACATAAAGATGCGACATTTTAGCATAATTTCCTGATGTAGGTTCATGGGTGGTGGGAAGGCAGTGAGAAGGAAAGGTTTGCGGCACGTTTCATTCAGCTGATCAGTGAAATGGACAAACATCAGACAAGTGGTTGTTTCTCCGTGTCTAATCCCCCCAAAACACCTCCCAAGTAAAAAAAAACAGTCTCTTCTATCCCAAACTCTCTTGGCTCTGACTTCCATCAATAATGTTTGCCATAAGGGATCAGGTAGTTGGACTCCTAGGATAGTTTTTTCATGTATTTTTAGATCTTTAAGTCTGTCACAGTTTCAACAGAGAAAAAAATGCTGAAGGAATATTTGGCTTTATTATTTTAAAAAACAGTGACGTTGCTTGTCATTAATATTGAGCAAGGCTAAACATCCTTCTTTAAATTATGTCACTGAAACAACATAGCAGGTAAAAGTCAGATGTATTTCTTATCATAAAGAGAATATAAATTGCTTGAGGAGCATGGAAATATCAAGCAAAGGCTTGAATGAGTTCACTCAGACAGGACCATGGGGATTTCTGCACATTTACAGCTACTTCTTAGATGATTTCTTGCGATAACAAATATGTACCACCTCATTCACATCATTTTTACTCATGTATTTACTTTCCATATGGTAATGACTGTTCTCAAGAGCCAAGATTTTCCTGTTTTCTTTTGTCTTAGAAATGGAATAGATTCTTTTTTTATTGTGTATTATTTTTAAGTTTTACTACTGCATCTAAAATGCTCTTCTCTTTTTTCCACTGGAAATCTTTTAGATAAACTGTGCTTTACCTCAGAGCATGAATGTCCACTATTAGGCTTAAAGAAAGAATTATGCGTGGCATTCAGCTGCCTATCTACTGTGTAATCATATCTTTACCTTTGTAGTAGTTTAAAAAAATTATTTTGGAAACAACTATTTTTGTATTTTTTTCTTTTCTTTTTTTTTCATTAATATAAAACTGTTGTCTTCAGTAGTCTTCCTCACAAATAAATGCCACGTGACCTCAAAACAAAATCATGGCAAAAACACTTACATAAGATCCACAGTACTGCAAAATAATAAAATGTGAAATGAAAATTATCAGAGTGACTGAAGATAAGTAAAAGGCCAAAAGATTTCAAAGTCCAGTTTTTATTCAAGACACAACATCCACTGGCTGCCATGGCAGTTGTGGCTGTATGACAACTGCTGGGATAAAAATAACAATTTTGAAATTGTAATATGCTCCAATTATGAACAATATTGTAATTTTAACTGTAACATGCTCACATGAATGTCCAGTTGTCTCTTACTAAAATAATGTGAAATCTACTTTTATATACTTCAAAAGTTGTTTCTGTCAAATAACCTGAGAATTGCCTTGGAATTCCTTAAGTTTTATTGAAATTACTTCAACAGTTACAAGGAAGAAGCTATAGCCAGAGAACTAAAAGGTCTGGGTAGAGATTTATATATTCAATTTGCCTGCAGCACCGTATTTTAACATTGACTTGCAAAGCATGCATTAACACTCTACAGTAATATTACAAGTCAATGTTACAGTTATTCATGAATTTCATTAGTTTCGACTTTTTTGATGATATTTCGTCCTGTTGAAACTGCAGAACAGTTTATATATTAATATATACCAAAGGAAAGAGTGAGAGTATTTCAGTGTCTTTCCATGTTGACCCAAAATATCTCAATTTTCTTTTTTCAATCCAGCCTCCTAAATGACAAAATGTTTCTACTATGTTTTGGTTTTTTTTCTCTGAAAAGCAGTAATGCCAGGCATTTTTTTTAAACAAAACATGAATCAAAAATCCTGCCAGGTGTGTGTTCTGCTCTAACCTCCCAAGAGCAGGGGCAGGGATAGAAGGTAAGGCAATGTATTTCTCATCCAGTGTTTCTTCCATCTCAAGTCTTGTTAGCAGATTCCAGGCAATACAATATAATGTCCTATGAAATTCCAAACAAGTTTTCTGCCTCAAACTGCTTAAGTCATGCAGTTGGGTGTGTCTGATGAGCTACCCGTGACACAGCTGAGGGTGGACACCAGGAAAGACTGCGTGGTTCTGCTGCCAAAAGATTTTTGCTTTTTATATATTTTTCATACGTTCATAGCTCTGTATTGTATAATTCTGTAAATTCTGTATTGTAAATTTTGTAGTTTCTCGGTTGGCTCCAGTACTTTTCCTACCCTGTTATACAAACACATTCCTGGAATCCTGTTCCAGTCTTGCTTCTTCAGTGAACCAAGGCCATTCTCCCGCTTTCCCATGTATTTAGACATAAACAATGTAGGACTAAAAGCAAGGGGGGAGGCTTCAGCAGGAGGCTGAACCAAGAGGGGAATTGCTTCATTAACTGTACTTCTAACTGGGGACTCTTGTCAATTAAGCTAATCTGATAAACTGATAAAAGTTTCGAAGCCCTGTATCACTTGTGTATTCCGCCATAAGCGCGTCTGGAGGACCTTCAATAAATGGTGACATCTTTTTATCGCCCTAATCTTGTCTGATTTTTGATTTTGGGAGCTAAAAGCTCCAGTGGAAGTCTGCTATGCCATTCCCTAAAGGAGTAAATTAGTTCCCTGGGGAGTGCTGCAGCTCAAGTCTCAGCCATTGACGGAAAAATTTACCTGTGCTGAGAATTCTACTTGAACTTCTTGTCTCAAACTATTTCATTGTGTGTAATAACACAAGCAGGAATTATAAGTTAAGGCATTCTTTTTCAGAAAATATCAATCTGCAGTATTGCTGTGCAGGATTTACTACCATTACTCACCAAAACAAATTAGTATTTCCATCCAGGTGCAACTGACTTCATGTGAACCCAATTCATCAAGAGCAATTAATTTGTATTTGTGCTGTGGTTGTAGATGGTGCAAAGGAAGCAGATCTCAAGTGATCCTGCTGTGTATCTTCCAAACTGGAGGCTCGTGACTGCAAACATGGGTTGTGATTTTAAACTGGGGTGCTCAATCAGTGTATGGGTTTCTGGGTTGACAAAAAAACTATATGGAGCCGGAGTGGGAGATGAAGAGAAAAAAGAAAAGAATGGTCTAGCTAGGAAAGGAGAAAATCTTGGAGAACAGTGACAGGATATAGAATTCAAAAGGATTTAGAGTTGGGTTTTTTACATGGAAATAGAAGAGTTTGATGACAGCTTGGGAAAAAAAATGGAAGAGGAAAGGATATATTTCCTCTGTCCTACATCCTTGGGGAAATACATGACTGGAGTGTAACTCATCTCTATTTCCCCTGGTTTCTGCTGTGGACAACTTTATGCCTGTTTGGACTATGTATATTTCACATTTAGTGATTCTCTTTCATCACTTTTTAATAATATTTAATGTCCTAAGGATAACCACCCCCTGAGGTTCTCTTCTGCTGTTTCTGTGTCATTAATGCAACACCAGTAATTAGGACCTGACTCATACAAATATGTATAGCCTAAGTGTAGGTTGTGGCATTATTCAGTTCCTACTGGACTCCTCAGCAAGAAGATTAACTGGATTTATTCTATTTGCTGTTATAATTAAGGTTCACATAATCTTTGCAGGTTTTTTTTTTCATTTTCCAGATATAGCAAAACACGGAGAAAAAGGATGAGAAGTCCTGATCACTTCCAGTTTAAAGTGCAGTGAAACAATGAAAAATGACATATTCATATATGATGACAAGAATTACGGTGATAAAAATAACACTGTTGCACAGAAATCCCAATTGCAATTGAGGTTCTGCATTAGGTACCAAACTACACATAGTTTCTTTATTGTTGGGTCTGTTTTACTTAAGCTATTGCCAATGCAGTAAACACAGACATGGATTTGTTCCAACCATGCAGCAAATGGATTTGGAGAGTTTATTTTAATGCAGAATCTGTAGACATTAGCGTTGTCAGGACTGCAGTTTTGAACTAAACCTGCCAGACAGCCCAACTGAAATTTAATCTAGTATTTCTCTGAATGTTTTAACATTAAAAACTCAAGTCTGCAGTTCTTCAGCAAAGTTTTTACAAAATTACTCTCTGTGTTTGCAGAGGGTGGTTTTTTTTCTGTTTGATGCAAACCAGAATCAGCTGAAAAATAAATTTGGAAAATATTTCTAATGTAAGTTGGAAAATTAATCTGGTTTTAACAATGATACGAAGTAAATCACAAAAAAAGTGTAACAACCAAGATGCTACCTTGGGTCAGAAAGAGCTGGAGAAGTCAGTGACAGAAAAAGGATCATCTAGGCGAAAAATAAGAATGATGCTGGCTGAGTGGAAAGTTAGAGGAGGGTAAGGAAAAGTCCTTGAAAATGTCTTTTTTTTAAACTGAGCAGGTGTTCTCTGGGAATATAAAATCCTCCTGTGAAAGGTGATGCAGAGATGCAGAACAGGTCTCACATTAACACTTGCTAAGGAGATTTATGAGAGAGCTGGTGGGGGAAGAATACGGTGGGCATTATTCAGAAATTCACATATTTAGGTGGCAAAGGGTACAAAGAGGTGGAAAACGGCATTGAAAATTGACAAAGAAAGTTCTTAGGCTTGGAAGCTGAGGAATATGAAGAGAAATAATGGAAGAGACCTTGGGGAAAATGTCTTGTAGTGCGTTGAACACTTTCCCCAGCTTTTAGAATATTTTCATGTCTCACCCTCTGTAAAATCACTACAGTGCCTGCTACACTCACCATGCCTCAAATTTGGCTGTAATTTGCCATTAAAGGCTTGTGTGAGAAGTTTAAGACTTAAAGAAAGGCATTGTATAGCCATCAAGTATAAATTGCATCTTTTCAGAAAATATTCTAGCTATTCAGCTTAAAAAAGGTTGGGAGATGGCTGGAAAATCAGCTTAAATTTCTTCCCTGTAGAAGAATTCTACAGAATAGAATTGGAAGGAAATGTGCAGAAGTGACCCAAAAGGACTTTGCACTCAGGGGGTGAACTTTATCTTTTGCTGCATCCAGATGGAGACACCTTGATCATTATAATCAGCACGCTCCATTTGCTGCATTAAAAACAAGATAAATATTTAATCACAGTGCAATTAAGTCTGGATCTCTGCCATTAGTTTATAATGAATATATAGGCAGATAGAAACTAATACACTACTAATTCACTTACGAGCCAGGCTGAACAGATTTTTTTTTTTTTTTATCTCAAAGCTGGTATTTTGAGAATGTTCATGAGGTGACAGTGTGTGTCATCTAATTACTTTTTCTGCTTTCATGCATTAGCTGGAATAACATGCAGCAACCAGTTATTGTTATCAATATTCCACATAAGCTGTGAATGATGTTCTTCAGTGCCTATTCTTTTCAGGTTGAAATAACAAAACAAAAAGCAAGGTGTAGGTCAATACGTATTTGTTGATGCAAAGTAGATTTGTATCCCAACAGTAAAATAGAGGCAACTGCAGCAAAATCAAAAAGGAGTTTTTTGAAGGGTAGGAAGCAGCTGCCGTGGTTTGGTTTATTTCTTTTTCCTTTTATTTTGCAAATATTTGAGTATGCTGGGCAAGAAAGAATTTCTTGTTACCCTTCAGAGATTTGAAGGCTGAGTTAGTTCAAAATGCATCAAGTTTATCATGATCATCATCATTAACTGGTGATCGTCAGTTTGTCATGATGCACTGCTATAACTGGAGTTGGGCCCTAAAATGTTTAGATGTTTGTTTATATTTTTAACTTTCATTACTTTATTTTGCTTTATTATAAAATTACTTTTAAATGACAAAAAAAAGAGTTTTTGAATAAGAATGAGCAGATACTGGACTACAAACTGTTAGTTCTTTACTTCCGATGCTTATACTTTAGGGGCAGGATGAGCGTGTTGTCTAGAAGACATTTCCATGGTTGCAGTGCCTTCAGAGGGTCAATAGCACATCTGCCGGGACTGTGCTCCTCAAATGTCCCCAAAACTGTGCACTGCAAGGCAGGCAGCTGGGGACATTCAAAACCAGCCTCTGTGCCGGGTAAAGTCTTCACAATAATATTGAATTAACAGCCAAAGTAGTAAATGTGGGGAAGATCAGAGACTCTCAAAAGCTTTTGTTATATTCCTTGACCTTTTCGTGCAATAAAGCAGTTTTCTGTCAGAACCTGTAGGGACATTCCTGATGAATTTGAATGCTCATCTGCATGTCTCTGTGGAAAGTGGTCTCTTTTGAATAGGATTAGGTTATACTTTGGATTTGAGTCTGCTGAAGTGTGAATTCTGCAATCTCACATTTGAAGGGGCAGACCTTTCAAAAATTCATTTTAAGTTTTTAAAAGGGTGACAAGGAAAGAAAAGGGTCAATAAACTTCTGGAAAAAAGATGTTCTATCATCTGTGCATATAATGGTGGTATAATTTTTAGCTGTGTGAGGAAAACATGTACGTCAGTTAGAAAATCGTGTCAAATATAAAGACTCAGAAATAAGGCCCATCACAAATATTTGTAAACTATCTAGTGCAGATTTTTGCTTATTTCCATGGTGGGATGGTTCAGCTTTGTCCTCAGGTTGCAGGAACTGTTGAGCAGAGGCAGTGGAGTGTTGGATTACCTGGACACTGAGTCTAATTCAGTGTGATAATCCTTAGGTTCCTCACCGTGGGCAGGTTGTGGCATTCTGCTAGCTCCTGCAGTGAAGAGGCTGATTCTTGCCTTCCCATAAAGTTGAAATGAGTTGTTTGTGACACTGTCTTCCTTTGCACCTACTAATTTCAAAATACAGGAGTTCCTGCTAAGTGAGCTCTGTCACAGCTTATTTTGAAGACTTTGCTGTGACAGGGGAAGCACCTAAAGTATCAAGCATTATCCAAACACAGAGGGAAATTTACAACTACTGATGTTAAAACTGTGTGAGAAATCTCTGATGAAGATTTCAGTTTATCAAAAGGGAAAAACCCTATCTGACATTGTTGTAAAGCCAAGAGGAACTTAAGAAAAGATGATGCCACATCTGGAGAGTACTTTTCTTTAAAATGAAAACAAAAATTATGTGATACCTTTTATTAGTTTGATGATAGCTCCCAATATTTGTTTTGATGAGATTTGCATCTTATTATATCATCAGAATAGCATTATCTATTAACCCTAGTTCAGTAATACCCCACAAAACAAATGAAGCAATTAGCTTTGTATCTTCGCCTTGATGTATATCAAGGTCAATATCTAATTTAGCATTTTTCATTAAAGTCATATTATTTCTACATGAAGAGAAAATGGATTGATGCCATCAAAAGTGTTAATGTTTTTATTTTATTTTCCTTAATTTTACTTGTAAAAAATGTGGTTATTTTGCATGTTTCACTCTGCTGGAGTACACTTTTTTTCCTTTAATTTCTCCTTGTATTTTTCATATTTGTCTCTTAATCTTGACTTAGTAAGAAAAGGTGGGTTTTGATTTGTGACGACTTGTTTTAGCTTTTGAGGTTGGGGAACGCAGCTCTGAGGAAGATGGGCTAATGTTGATCTCTTGTTTAATGACATCCCTTGTAATTTTTGGCTGTCTTTTCCACCAAAGCATCAGCAGATTTTGTATTTGGCAAAATAAATGCTTATGCTGTCTTTTAGAGGCAGATGGCTATCACTAAATTGGTTTCATTGCTTTCCTGGCTTTATCTGCTATAGACAAACTGGTGGTTTCTCTCAAATATGCATTTTCCACTGCAGTACGGCATGACACAAGATTTTATTACGAAATTTTCGTTGACTCTACTTGTCAAAGGAGAAAACAGATAATGTGGTTCTGCCTCGAGCCCCTTTGCAGCTCTGCTGAGGATGCATTTGTTTGACTCGTACATCTGTAAAGTCTCTGAGGTTTTAGTAAGAACATCTAAAATTTAAAACCTGCTACGCTTTAAGTTAACTTTCAATATTTTTTCAAAAACAGCATGGGATTTCAATTGAATAACAGAATGATGTATTTTGGACTATACTTATTATGTTGGCTAATACCCCTGGAACTGAACAAAGAAGGACTCAAAAGAGCAGCAAAGTGAATAGATCTATTACTTTGAGTGCACAATTAATCTTGCTGACATTATTTTATATGAACATGGATAAAAATGCCTGGAAACCATACCATTGAATTCCTCTGCTCATTAATATTGATCAAATGTTGTTGTTCTCTTTGTGTTGGAAGCCACTTAAAGATTACCTGTAAAAATATTACAGCACTATTGATTTGAAAAAAAACAATCCCTGAAGTCCACTGTTTTTGAAAAGTAGTTGACGTGTTTGATTTCTTCTTTTGTTGGTTTGTTTGGGTTTTTTCTTGGGGTTTTTTTGCTCAATTATTTTTTTCTTTTCTTTTTCAGTAAAAAATGGAAATTTTTGAACTTGCTGCTACAGAGCTGAGTAACAGATCCTATTAATCAGACTGTCACATAATTAATTATGCAGAATTCAATACTGGGTTGTTTAACCCAGTTAATCCCTATGGAAGTTGGTTGAGACCGCTCATCCTCTGGAGTCTGTGCCCAGATCTTACACACTACATTTTTGGTTCTTCAGTGGAATGATGAGAGGATGAGGACCCAGATCTTTCAAGACACTCAGATCTGCAGAGAAATTGCGTCAGGGGTCCTGTAGACTCAGTTAAAATAAATCAATAAATGCATGATAAACAAATAAATTAAAAAGAAGCACATGTTTGGGTGTTCACTCTGTTTAAATAACCTCAAGATGTGTGAACTCAGAGTCTGGTCCTCTGTAGAATTAGGAGAAGCAATGGTAGGGTGACATGGACTTTTAATTTTCAGTCATCCATTCATTTAGAATGCAGGGTTAGTCTAACCCATGTCTTTATCAATAAATAAATGTTAACTAGAGAAAACAAAGTGGTTGTCAATTTTTAATTTCAGCATAATTAATACGGAATTTTTGTTGCTATAAAAATCATTTTCCAACTACCAGTTTCAACAACAACAACAAAATGAAACAAAAATACCCGAAGCAAAATACTCAGCATTTATATCGAAAATAGTGATGTTACCTATATAAGAACCATAATCAGGAAAGAAATGTTCATATTGTTGGTGTGGGGTTTTTTTCCACAGGAAAGCTTTCATAGAAGAAAAATATTAGTTAGAAATACTGTCATGCACCAGTGTATTTATCACTATGCACCTCAGATGACCTTTTAAGCCTTTGCAGTTTGGACTGATCTGAGAAAATGCAAAATATAAAGAAAATCAATGAGAGTAGGCTGAACGTGTGCTTAACAAGCCATACAGAGAAAGCAGAAAGCAAAATGAGAAAATAATTATTGAAAGATTTATTGTTCTTGGAAGATTAGAGATCTGCTTGCATGTAAACAATTAACATACGAGGCTGCCTGCAGGTACTCCCCAAACTGCAGCACTGTGATAGAGCCTTGGAAAAAAATACTCTGTTCATATTTATTAGGAGGCTTAAAGTGTAAATTATTAGACATGTTTCTTCCCAAATTATTACGAAGGAGAAATATGATGAACAGAAGCAGTAATATTTGAAAGACACGAGTCTTCCTAGAATTAAGAATGTAGTGTATCTTTACGTAAACTGTATTAAAGTGGGTGGGAAAAGGCAAAACAGTCAGCAGCCATTCTCCTTGTTTTCATCTTCACGATTTTTGCCCTTTTTTTTTGCTACTAATTCCATTTGGAATAACCTGCAGTACATTCATGTCCATTGCTTTTTCGGTTCAGTGAGACATGCCCCATGTTTAATGATGTACACAAGCAAAGCCTCTGCAGGGCTGTGTCTTGGAAGAGGCTGATGACAAAAGTAGTAATAGAAATGTGTGGCTGCATGGCTTCTCAAACTGCAGTAGCCACATGGGCAGTAATAACTGGGGAATGTGTTCTGACATCCTCATCATTCAGTTAATTTTTATGCTTTGCAAATTAATATTTGCTTGGACAGCGCAGTTTTCACTGATGTGACGTCTGGATGAATGGTGCTGCTGTGAGAATCTGCCAAATCTGGGCTTGTGATTGAAAACCCAAACAGGCAGACACTCAGAAATGCTAAACCTGCAGCTCTTTCAAGTCTAAATCATTCAACTCATTCACTTGTTGGTCCAGCAAGGTGACTTGTCAGGTCACAACCACCCCGTGCAGCTCCAGGCTGGGGCAGAGGGGCTGGAAAGCTGGGACAGGCCCTGAGCGTGCTGGTGACAGCAGCTGGACACGATCTTAGGGAGTGCCCAGGGGAGCAAGAGGCCGATGGCCCCTGGGCTGTCCCAGCCATGGCGTGGCAGCAGGACCAGGGCAGTGACCGTCCCTGTGCTGGGCACTGCTGAGCGACCACCTCAAATCCTGGGGTCAGCTCTGGGCCACTAACAACAACAGAGACCTTGAGGGGCTGAAGCATGTCCAGGGAAGGGAACAGAGCTGGGGAAGGGGCTGGAGCCCCAGGAGTGGCTGAGGGAGCTGGGAAAGGGGCTCAGCCTGGAGAAAAGGAGGCTCAGGGGGGACCTTGTGGCTCTGCACAACTCCCTGCCAGGAGGGGGCAGCCGGGGGGGTCGGGCTCTGCTCGCAGGGAACAGGGACAGGAGGAGAGGGAACAGCCTCAGGCTGGGCCAGGGGAGGCTCAGGTTGGACATCAGCAGGAATTTCCCCATGGGAAGGGTGCTCAGGCCTTGGCAGGGGCTGCCCAGGGAGGTTTGGAGTGCCCATCCCTGGAGGGGTCCAAGGAAGGCCTGGACGTGGCACTGAGTGCTCTGGGCTGGGGACAAGGTTGGCATTGGGCAGAGGTTGGACTCCATGGCCTTGGTGGTCTTTCCCAGCCTCAGGGATTCTGGGATTCTAAAATTCCCAGTCCTGATTGTCAGCAAATTATGGTGTAAGATTTCTTTTCTCTTTTGTTTGTTTTGGGTTTTATTCCAAATGCAATTTTAAGTGACTGAATGATTATGACATTGCATTTCAACAAGCAGCGATCATCACTTTTCTGGGTACATGGCAAAGGTTTCAAATAGCGTACATTATATTGAATTTACAAATCTTTTCACAGACAAACTTGCACATGTTTGTTTCTAAACAATGTTTGCCATTTCTTTAAAATGAGATTGGAAAAAAAATTCATCAAAATGGTTTCTTCTGGTAGGAGTCATGTTGTGGGTAGTATTAGTAAGATAATAAAATGTAAGTAGCTCTTTTACAGTGCTGTTAAATGAGTAAACTCTAGACCTCAGGTCAAACGATTTTGTTATTCAGAGGTATTTAAAGTTTTAGTAATTGCAATCCTAGCAGATCTCTGTGCTGAAATTTTATGCACCCTAGCATGTGACATGTTGGGGAAAAGGAAAATTCAGTCAGAAGAGCTTTTCAAAACCATCTTGAAGCAGATATGCTACAGAGGCACTGAGTGGAAAAGGAATAGTTGGTTTGGTAGCTGTTAACTGCTGGCCCAGATTCTCACATTTCAGAAAGTCACCTGGAGCCATAGCAAAGATCTCCTCAGCCTGCTAACTTGACATGTAGTGATCATTCAGGGACATTGTACATGTCACTCTGTGCATGATAGGCATGTTTGATTAATACCTATTTCCTCAGTGGTGCAAAAGCTAGAATGCCTGTTATCTTTAACAGGAGAGTAAGATTTAGCTTCACTGTCTCCTGTCTTCCCTTACATTAAAAAATAATGCTGTGATTAATGAGTAGTGACACGTTTCATATTTTTTCTTGTTCATAAAAATCTGTGCTGGCAAGTTATCTGAAGTAAGCGAAGGGTGTATTTTACTGAGTTAGTGGAATATAAAGGCCTGAGTAAGGCATTTTATTTCTTTAATGAATGCTTATAAATGGCTGAAATTATTATAGCTGTTATTGTGGATGTGTACATACTTCTCTCTCTCTTTTTTTTCTCCCCTTCTCTCAGGACCCTGCCTTCCTAATCCATGTCATAATGGTGGGATGTGTGAAATTAGTGAAGCCTACCGAGGCGACACATTCATAGGATATGTTTGTAAATGTCCACAGGGATTTAATGGGATTCACTGCCAGCACAGTAAGTTCCACATGGTAAATTTTATTGTATTTATAGATAGGAGCCTTTTTATTGCCTGCACTGTTGAGGATTAATATCGGATCTGGTTTTCTGAAGTATATCAGACTTTGGCCTTTATATTATGAGCAAGCTAATACCACTGAATGCTGCTGCTGCTGCCTTCAGAAAATGACCTGACTACCAACCCACTGGACACAACAGCGCTTGATTTGCTACGCATGTTTTAGACCATGGCAAGGACAAGGTAAATACATTTTGCATGGATTTAATGCAAAAATGTATTTGAAATAATGGGGATGTCTTCTTATCTCAGTAGTGTTTGTGGGTTTGCTTTGATTAATGCTAAAAAAAAAGGGAAAGAATAAATGAAATTTCTAAATAAATATATCTTCTAGATATATATAATATATATGTATAAATATATCTAAATAGATCTTTCTTTACCTATGTCCTAATACATAATGAAGAAATGTTTTGAATTGCAGTATCTAAGTTCAAGGGCAGAACCTCCAGACTTACGTCAGATGCACAAATGTATTTTAAATACATTTAAATACAGATGTACAGATGTATTTTAAACCTTTCTGGAGTTTCTGGATCTCTTTCTAATCATTACCATTTGTTTGGAGAGTATTTCCTATTTTCGGGTCAGATTGGGAACAGCAGGTCAGTATCCTTGTCTTAGAGTGAGTAGTTAGAGAACTGACAATTAACCATACGGGAAAAGAAATTTTGGGTGTGCTGGATTTGGCTGGAGCAGAGTTAATGTCTTCACAGTAGCTGGTATGCGCCTGTGTTTTGAATTTGTGCTGGAATCATCATTGATAATTCAGGGTTGTTTTAATTACTGCTGGGTAGTGCTTACACAGAGTCAGGAGCTTTTCTGCTTCTCACACCACCCCACCAGAATTCAAAACCAATTAGTGAGGGATATTCATCTGCTGGTGACGGAGCAGGTCGTGTGCTAACCTATAAATGTAATCTGCACTGTCTGTCACTTAAAAGCAGCTGGGTTTTTTTCACATTCAAAACTCATTTAAAAGAAGTGCTTGCCTGAGGAGAAGCTCGTGAGAGGAATTTTGGGGTTTCTATTTTGTGCATGAATGGTTCTTAAACCAAGGGCAGCATGGTTCTTAAAATCTTACGCTGTCACTGCATTTGGAAGCCAGCTGTTACTCGGAAGGTAAAAAACTCAAGTAAAAAGTCAAGAATCCAGTTCTACTCATATGTAAAAATTAGTTCAGTCATTTAGATCATAGTGAATACGCACTGAATCCAGCCTACCTAAATTAATTGCTCCATTTAGATACTTGTCTATAATTTGAAGTGTCAGGGACCAGTACAGTCCAGCTCAGCTAACAGCTTCATGTTTGTTACGTCCCTTAAGTACTCCACGGAAAGTGTCTCCAAAGACTCAAATATGGACATCCAATTTCATTAACTTTGGTCACATTCTCATCTGATTGCGTAGGTAATGTGGGCAATTCCACTGATTTAATCCTGTGAAAATATGCACCCACCTCCTCCACTGGGAGCATGGAGATGAATGGCTGGTGTACAGCCACGTGGACGAGCTCGTGTGAAAACACCCTCACATGGACTCAGGGATGCTCTAACACAGGACCAGTCACGTGGCGCACAACACTTCTTCCATCAAATATCACGGAGGTGACCTTTGTTAAATAAGTACATGATACCACAGGTTTTCATCAAGCAAAACACGTTGCTGAGCACAAGCTGGCTCTGAAATACCATCTTTTGTCACCTAATTAATGAGCAAAGAACATGCAGCTGGTGCATCACGGAGTGATTCATCAGAGTTGTTTGCTGGGTCCACAGCATCCTTTTAAAAATATTGAGGTATGTAGCTGTTAGCTAATGATCCTGATAATCAGCAAAGTGGGTTTGTATCAACTTCAGAACAAAGTAAAGGTCTCACACAGCTGGCCCGGGCTCCCTAAGGGGTGACCTCAAGCCCAGAAGGCAGCTGAAATGATTTGAGGAAAGACAAGTTTATGTGAACAGCTACTCTTTGGGGGAGAATGAATTTCAGTCCTTTTCAGATAATCTGATTTAGGATGGGATGATAAATCAGATACCCTATCCAGGTCTCCAGAGGGTCTCTGGGGATGGGAGCTGCGAGAGGCAGCCATGGAGCTCTCTGCAGTCAGGGAGAACTGTGGGACTTTCTGTGGTGGACTTAATTTAACACTTTTATACAATATCACCTTAGCTCAATTCACAGCATTCCTTTGATACAAATTCCTCTGCTTCGTGTAGTTTAGCAATTCAATTCTGAACTCACTGTAAATCAAGTAGGAAGTCTGTCAAATTTATCATAAAGAGATAAATTAAAACGATATCATTGCAAGGCACGTCTCTTGTTCCACACTGTCAAGAATTCCAAAAACCACATTATGGTTCTCTTGCACAAGGCTTTTTTTATCTTGGATTTCTTTCATGTCTAATATTCTGTTGCCAAATCAATTAAGCCAGGTGATTGATTTTGCAGTCAAGATACATTCTCAAAGCTGGTGTTTTATCATTCACGTCAACAAACACGCTGTCAGTATTTCTGAGATTTGTTGACCTTTTACCCATGTAAATAATTAATATGTAAACTATAAAAGAGATCATTAGCAATTTTACTGACTGTATATTCTCGATTTATTGCAAAGCTGATGTTAATTGGCTGTGGTTGTCTGAAAAGATTCTGATTACCCAGCGGCAAAAAAAAGGAAACGATTTCCCATTTCAAAGCTCATAAAGTAACCAAAAACATGAGAGTCTGACTCAAGGAGAGACCTGGACAGGTTTTGTGTTGAAACCCATGGACAATTTATTCTTTAAATATTCCTCCATTATTTAAGAGGCATTTATTTGTCTGATTGGAATGAAGATTCATCTCAAGGGCCCTCCTGGAAGCAGGCTGGGAGAGCTGGAGCTGTTCACCTGAAGAAGAGAAGGCTCCAGGGAGACCTCAGAGCCCTTTCCAGTGCCTGAAGGGGCTCCAAGAGAGCTGGAGAGGGCCCCCCATGGCTGGGGGGTTGGAACTAGATGATCTTTAAAGTTCCTTAAAACCCAAGCCAGTCTGTGTTTCTGTATTAAAACAGCCTAGTCAAACAAGTCAAAATCCATGGAAATAACCCGAAAACTGAAATGGACAGCTTTTTCACAAAAAAGAAAAAAGAAAAAAAAAAGAAAAGAAAAAAAAAAGAAAAAAAAGAAAAAAAAATCCAGAACTTTGAGAGACGTACACAGTATACATTATTGTGATTATCAGGTGGAGACTGCCTACTGGAAAAAGTAGGAAATTGAGGCATTAGTCACAATATATGCTACTGGCTGCCACTCAACTAGCTGAAATGACAGAGATCCAATCAGGAAAATTCAAGTTTGAAGCAATAAAGGGTTCAGATTTAAGTGTTTGATTTGCATGTGGGTTTACGTTCTGAGGATCATTAACTCTGCCAGACATAACCGAAATCCTTGCGCTCCGAGACTAAGAGTTATTAATCAAACACATTTAATAATGTAAGCAAGCCCTTCCCAGGGTTTTACTGAGTTCTTCGCTTTCTTCCTCCGCGTCATGGATGGCCTGTGATATAAACATCTGCTACGAAAATGTGTTGGGAAACTGCACGGGGGGGCCATGTGGCAGGGCAGATTTGCACTGTACCTTGAGGCATCATCCCAGCTATCCATGGGACAGTGGTTTTACCTACGGTGCCCCAGCTGAAAAGGCCAGTGGCCATAGGTTTTTGGCCAGTTGACATTATGCATAATCTCTACCAGCAAATTCCAGAATAGAATCACAGAATCTCCTGAGCTGGAACGGATCCACAAGAATTATCAAGTCCAAGCCCTGGCCCTGCACAGACCCCCCAACAACCCCACCCTGAACATCCCTGGCAGCGCTGTTCAAACGCCCCTGGAGCTCTGGCAGCCTCGGGGCCGTGCCCATTCCTGGGGAGCCTGGGCAGTGCCCAGCACCCTCTGGGGGAAGAACCTTTCCCTGAGATCCAGCCTGACCCTCCCTGGCACAGCTCCAGCCCTTCCCTGGGTGCTGTCACTGTCACAGGGAGCAGAGATCAGAGCTGCCCTTCCTCTTCCTCTCGTGAGGAAGCTGTAACTGTGATGAATCTCCCCTCAGTCTCCTCTTCTCCAGCTGAACACACCAAATGCCCTCAGCTGCTCCTCACACAGCCCCTCCACCCCATTTTCCTCCCTCATCACCCTCCTTTGGATACTCTCTAACATTTAATGTCTTTTTTACACTATGATGCCCATAACTGCACACAATATTCCAGGTGAGGCCACCCCAGCCCAGAGCAGAGTGGGACAATCCCTCCCTGGCCCAGCCCTGGCTCCAGGGCACTGCTGGCTCATGTCCAACTTGCCACTGACCAGGACCCCCAGAAAGTCCCTTCCCAGCCTCTCATTCCCCAGCCTGTCCGTACACTTAGGGTTACCTCATCCCAGGTGCAGAATCACAGTGACTTTTCCAGCTACCAGGACGAAATTATTGTGAGGAGGGTGCAGAATGTGACATGGGTTTTATGTGTTACAACGAATGAGTGCTCTTGTTAAAGCATTCCTGGCTGCAGTTGGGTGATAGGGCACTCCAGAAACCACTCCCCACAGATGGTTTTCATGCAGCTGCTTTGTTCTGAAGACTAAAACACATTGTTTTCTTGCACAGATGCAGGTTGCTTCAAGCCAGCCATCCCAAGAGCCAAGTGGGCAAATTTAACATAACACTGCGCATGCAGTTGTATTACAGCAGATTTTCATCCCATGCTACCCCCTGACACACACAAACTATGGCTTCTCCTTTGGAGAAAAATATCTGTTTGAGGTGTTCTGAACTTAAACTAGGTGTTACTTTTTATTCTGAGGGGGAGAAGGGTGTTAATTTTCATCAAAATTAGCTCTGTGAGTAGTTTTAACAAATTGTACCATCATCAGGGTATTTAATGACTCAGCAATAAACTGTATAGTACAGTGGCCAGTTACATGTGTAAGTATGTCCTTGTATCTCTAAGCATGGTGGAGCTGAAGTCTGAAAACTATTCCTGTGTTTGACCAGTGGCTTAGATAAGAAAGGGAAGAGGAAGGATGTATTCTTGTTCATTTTTGAAACTTCTAGACTTTAGCTTAACTAAAATGTGAAAGAAAGTGGGTGATTTGAAAGACCTCTAAGAGACATCGCCAGTAAAGGATATAAAAGCAAACAGCCACTGAAGGCTATTGGAAGAAAAGCCAGTAAAATGTTCTCAAGAAAGGAGCTGTGCGAGGGGGCTGAAGGAAATGGCAGAATCAGCAGGTGTGGGAGGACGTGGTGGTTTTGCCCCATTCACAGAAGTCCGGGGAAACTTGTGCGGGGACTTCCTGGAGAAAACAAATGCTCTAAGGAGGTGAAAAATGATGGGTTTGTTAGCTGAAAATGGAGGAAGCTTTGCTTATGGGTCCTTGTGCCGGTTTGGCCAAAATCTAGTAATATAGCCCCTGAGAGAAAAACCAGGTTGCAACCACCCTTCCCCCCCCACAGGGTTCGGGAAAAAAGAAATTTTTCCTCGAAGGAAAGTGAAAGAGATAAAAACTATTTATTTTAACAAACACACAGGAAAAGGATAATGATGCTGAATAATGAATTAAAACCCCCGCTATAGAGAGAAACCTGGGAAGATTTCAGAGTCCTTCTGTAGGTGTGGTCTCTCTCCTCCTCGGAGCTGGTCGGTGAGGGCGTGGGCCCACCCCTGGG
>VZTD01000215.1:51110-150039 GCA_013397725.1 Rhagologus leucostigma | reverse complement strand
TGATAGGGGATACACATGATAGAGTCACCCCAAGACAGTCCTCTTACAACAAATGCGTAGTGAGATTGGACAACAGTGACACCAATGCTGGGGCGATTGGAAGGAGGTGTTTGTTTTCCTTGAAGTCCAAATACATATCTTGGTTAAAGCAGTAGGTGACTGAGCTGAGGCTTGCACCCTACTTGAAGATTTTATTTGATTTGGTAAAAGCCAGAGATTGCCCTAAAGTCACAGGTAGGAAGTATAATATCCCTGCCAATTTTGTTTCACTCTTCTTAGAATTTGCTTATATAGCATTGTTTATTCTCTTTATTCATAAACACTTCAATAGCTTTTTTCCTTGTTGAATTACTGATCTTAACAATTTCCTCATGCATAGCATTGAGTTTCAAAGTCTAATTTCACTGAATATTGAAAAAAAAAATCCCTTTTCGATTTCAAACCTGCTGCCTTTCAGCATCTTTAGATGTTTCATTCTTTTTCTTTTATAAGACTGGAAGAAAAGCAGATTTCGAATGCCTTCTGTACACCACTTGTTATTTTGCAGACATTTGTTATGCACCCTCCTACTTTTCCTGTGCAACCAGTTAAAATTGTTGTTTTTTCTGTTCCATGTGATGACTTTTCTTGTACTTTTAAATAGTTTCTTAGTGGCCTTCTCAAAACCTTCTTTCTGCAGTGGTGTATTTTACTCTAACAATGACCTATACTAAAGATAAAGCTGTAAGGTTTGTTTGTCAGAAGATCCTTACAACAGTTTCTATATTTTTTATGCAGCATTTTATTGTTAAATTTCCTTCTGGTTTTTATTTTTTTTTCTAGTTTTAATCAGAACTGGGTATGGAGCTGAGGCTTTTCTTAAGCAGCCCTTGGTAATGGCTAAGTTTCTTTCATAAGGTGTCATAGTGGGTGGAAATAGATCTTCCTGATTGCTTTGGGGTTTTATGGCCATATTGAACAGAGGGGTTGGGTTCCTTCCAACCTCTGCACTGACTGAATTACATAATGAATGGTGCTTTTAAGAAGATGTGTGTTTCTATGGTGTAAAAGTCACTTATGTTGTCGATAGCCATTATAAACTTTTTTTGTAGCCGGGTAAATCTGTCTTCCCCTAATTAGTGTCTTTCTTAAGGTTTAGTTTGGTTTTGTTTTGGTTTTTTTTTTTTTATAGTGGAGAGAAATTAATGTTCCAAAAATGCAGGAATTGCTGTTTGATTGCAAAAGAGATTAAATTTGTTCACGTTCGGCATTAAAAAGATGGCATATAGAAAGGTTTTAAACAAGTTTCTCTTTATACTTGAATTAATAATAGAAAGTACTGAATGAAAGGAGTTCGCTTTAAATTCAAGAGTAGTTATCCCATTGTAATGTCTGCATCATACATTCCTCTTTTTATAACAAAAATATTGTAATAAACTGTCTCAGGGTGTACTGAGTCCCAGGGAAGAGAAGAGATGATGAACCACAGTAGAGAGATGTATTCTTTAAGGAAGAACTCATGAAAACTTTGGCTGGACAAAGCATCTATTTTGGGTTTTTTTCTTCACTTTTTGCGCTTATTTTGGAAAACACAGCAACTTATAAGTCACTTTCAGCCGCTATGATGGTTTAGGATGAACACAGCCACCTGAAATTTTAAAAGAATGGTTTTCAGTCCTTGTTGCACCAGCAGGTTTTCTTACAGACACACTAGCACTTTCCTGTGAAGAAGATAATGAAGATAAAAAAATCTTAAAATGACATCTAATTGTTTAATGAGACAACACTTATCACTTAGAATTTTGTCACACAGGAGTGTGGTCTGATCTACTCGCGTAGGAGGTAGCGGTTAGGAAAAAAAAAAGATGAGTTTTGTAATTAAGATATTTTTCTTGGTTTTATTGTTTTTCTCCTGTAAGAACTACTCTGTTCAGCCACCTGTATGTGTAGGTGTGTCAGGGATGCAGAATTAAAATATTGTATTTGTGTTAAAAACTCATGCTGGCACATGGCTGTGCAGTTCCCTGTTACTATATAAAATATTGGTATTGCTCGTCAAATTAGCTGGAAATTTTATGAGTGGCTTTATTGTTTGGAAATTGAAAAATTTGCACAGAAAACTTTCTGAAGAACGAAAGAAGACAAACAAATTTAGTCATCAGGGCTTGTTTTTATGCTACAGACCCAAGGAGGAGTTTGAAGAAGACAAAGAACCTTTTGGAAGGAATGTCCAGGAGTGCATTCAGCAGCCTAGCTACTCTTTTGAAGTTATGAGCAGCATTTTTTTGTGTGGATACACTTTTGAGATCAATCATTGTACAGAGGGACAGAAGGATATTGCATCAGACTCATTACCTCTGTAAGCAAAACTTGAAAAATCAGTACTTGTGCTTGAAGCTCAGTATAGTGATAAAATGGTCTAATGGCAGAAACCAGTCTGCATTACAAATTAATCCCTTCATATTCATAAAATATCTCAAGCAAAACCCACTGTGCTGTCACATTTTCATATGAATACCCAGGATATTCACGTAGTTTGCGTTTATTCTGCTGTCTTAAATAACATACAATTATTTCTGTAGGTCATCTGGCAGAGCGTTTTATTTTGAGTCAGGAGTGTATTTTTAAAGAAAATCTCTTGATCATCTCTGCTTACCGCACTTTGCTTCGTGTGACAGCAGGCTGAGAGCACAAAAACTGGATCCCTTTGAGACCGAAATAATCCAAAAGAAAATAATCCAGCAGTCTAAAATTCTTAGGATTTGACGTACTAGGAATTGACTTAAAACATTCCAGTGGGTAAATGGAAATTCAGTCCACCCAGCAGAGAAAACATCCCTGAGACCTGTGTAGGGGTGTGCAGATGTGTCCTTGGCTCTAACGGTTTCATTCTGCACCTACAATTCTGTGAGACCATGCTGTGTAGACATAATCTGTCTGTACCAACATTTTCTCAAAATACACTGAAAACTATTAGTAGAATCTTATTTGTTTTCCTTTTCTTATGCTAAATGACTGATGTCATAAGACGCACGTGGCTTTCTGTCAGTCATGCTTTGGCTTGAGATCTGTTTGGTCCTCTGGTGTGATTGTCTGATTCTGCCAGGAATAATGATGCCCATCTTCACTGAAAATTTATCCCCATCAGACTTCTGTTTGAATCAGCCTGCCAGGATTATCTGAAAGTGCACAAACTAACTGCAATTAGAGATTTTCAGAGGGATCAGGTCATGGAATGTGGCCAGTGCTAGGTCCTAGGGAAGTGAGGAGACGGGAACATCCAAAGGGACATGAATGGCATTAATTGTGGATGCCTCACCCCTGGAAGTGTTCAAAGCCAGGCTGGGCAGGGCTTGGAGCAACCTGGGATAGTGGAAGGTGCCCCTGCCCGTGGCAGGGGTTTGGAATTAAATGATCTCTAAGATCCCTTCCAACCTAAACCATTCTGGGACTCTGGGATTCTATAAAAAGTGAAACTGCCAGCTCTGCATTTCCCATAAATTCAATTCAAGAATTACATTCAGGAATTGCCCCCTTACAGCAAAACATTAGCAGTGAATCCATGTTCCCTGGTCCAGATGTGTATGCATTGCACCATAAAAGATTACTTAAATTGTTATTTACCTGCAAATAACAGGTAAGCTTTGTAATCTTGTCGGATCTCATTTTGCCCTCTCCACAAGTCAGCAAAGTGGCATCTGGCTCTGAAAATGTATTCTGTGTGATCCTTTCGTGTACCTAGCTGAGCTGTTTATGCATACAGTCATTACTCTCATGTAGCTTTTAGAGCTTGCTTGAAAGCAACATTCTTTTCCATACCAGCAGTTGTCATTGTTAGAGAGAAATTAATCTGCTCCTCTCTCATCCTCTGTATTTTCTTTGTCACTGAATATTTAAGGGAGCTTCAGAATAATGTTGCAGAAGACATACACCAAATTTAGGAAGCGAGTGTAAGGTGAAAAGAACCTTTGCCCAAATCTAAAATTAGGAGTTTACAATGCTTATTTCTGACTTCATTATGTCAGTGTTCTTAACAGAGAGAGAACCTCCTCCTATTTCTGAGCAAAAGCACAGATTTTTACAGGAATTGTAGCACTCACACCCCCAGGTTATGGTACAGATTTCATGTATAGACTGGAAAACAATTCCTTAACTGCTAGACATGGTTGTGGAAAATGCAAGAACCTGTTTGGATAGGCCTGATTTGATGTGATCATCAAGATAAGGTGGCATTGCCTGGGTCAGCTGCCATAAATACCAGCTCCAGTTCTAAGAGATGTTTTTAGTGCAGGACACATCACCATCTGTGGGTCAGGAAGATCAGCCAGGGTGCAGGTACCCCGAGATAGTAGAGCTGTCAAGCAGGTAGACACGAAAGCCATAGCAATAAATATTTTTCTTTCTGAGCCAGACAGTCATTGGTGATGTGGTGGAACTGGTGGATATTTTGTGGGAAGGCGGATGTGGTCTTCCTTGTCACCTTTGTAGAGGAGACAAGGAAAGTACCTCAGTCCAAAAGACAGAATTGGTGATAAGTGTTTCCTTCCTTGGTGACGTTGACCAACTTGCAGCTGGTCGTTAAATATAAGATCCATTAGCAGTAAAACATGAATATATTTATGAGGAACTAAGAGTCTGAATTTGAAAATTTGAAAATTTGTAAATTTGAAAATTTGAAAATCAGCAAAGAGTAGAAATTACCTCTATGTGGCACTTATGCAACTCTCTCAGACAACTTTATTTAATTGTTTGAATGAGATTTCTATAGATCGGCCATAAATGAATACGCTTCACCCTGTGTATATCAAATTAAGACACGTGAAAAAAATACAGTCACCTGGCTTTGTCATTTTAGAACATCCATCATTGTATCTTCCAGGACTTGTTTGTCTAATGATATTTTTAAACACGTGTGCCATACCCATACTCATGTTAAAACAGTGTAACCCTACCCTCACTCTATCCTGTAATGCATAAACAACTGCATTTTGAAGTGACACAGTTATTTTGGGAGGTGTGAGGGAAAATAATGCTAATTTACTGATTTGGGTTCAAACTCTTGGTAAAAATAATCCGACTTATTGACACATGGCCACCTACACTCTCCTAGCGAATCATCAATTTTCTCCAATGCTGCATAATTTAAGTTACTCTTGAAGATGAGATTTTTGAAGCATTGCTTGTAATGAAAAATGATTCACCAGTTGATTCACATTTTAATAAGATTTTTATTTTTTCTCAACTACAGTTTAAATGATTTGTCAAATGCTTGTTATATAAATAGGCAATTATTTTAATAAGGTTCATTGGAAACGCCAGGAATAGTTGCCCCCAAGATGTACTTCTACATTGTAAAATTAAATGGTAAGTTACTTAATGGGACGAAGGTTTTCATGCCAGTATTCATTAAAAGTAATTAAAAATGAAAAATCTGCTTCAATACATATTAAAACTTTTAAAGTACCAACTCCTTTAAAACTAATAAGGAACATCCTGGCTAGGCTACTGCAAAATTGCATTAGATTAAAATTACCTCAGATGAAAAGCCATTAAATAGGCATTTAAACAGGTAAATAGAAGATCAGGAAATACTGACTAGTCCAATGTTGGAAGTATGACTCCACAGAGAACATTGTAATAACTTTTCAGTGGCTATAAGGAAAAGATAAGTATTTCTCAAAGCAGAGAGTAGATACCTCAGCAAAGCATAATTTCACTGTGTGATCTATTTTATGAGAGTTTTCAAAAATTAAATAGGGAGGAAAAAGTATCTAAAAATACAAAAAAAGATCTTATGAACACCATGAGGTATGTAACTATTGTGGCAAAGATTCTTGTAGAGCCCTATCTTAGTCAAAAGCCTTTGAAGCAGACAACTTAAAATGAAAAAGTGTTCTGCAAAATACTTAATGTGTCTTTTTCTTGATTTTTTTTAATCATTACGTTTCTAGTACTTCTACATTTAATCCTAGCATTTTGAAACCTGTGGTTACAGTTACTACTGTATGGAAATGGAGTCACTTCAAGAATTTGCATTTAATTTTAAATTTTTCTTTAAGTCAGGGTAGCATAGGGCAAGTGCCACTATAGAACACAAAGAAAAGTAGGAAAATGTTATAAATAATAAATCTATTTTAAACTGGATTTATAAATACATTCCACTAGTCGTTTCACTGATACTATAACAGAATACCAAAACTAGAATATTGAACAGAAGTGTAAATTATAGGTGGAAAAGATGATAAATTAACAAATTAGTCATCATAAAAAATGCTGGTTAGACTAAATTAAAGATTTTACTTACCATACCGAATTTAAGACGGTATCAATTAAAATAAAACTTTAAAAGAGTCTTTACTTTTCAGTTTCTCAGAGCCTGGATTTTTTACAAATCAAAGTGAAGAGAATCACACTACACATTCCAATTTTTTGTCGAAACAAGTTGACCTAGATATATTTTAGAACCAATGGAATGGGAAACATCACTGGATTGCTACCGGGTAGCATGAAGTATTTCTTTTTTTTTTTTTAAGAAAGCTAGTTACAGAAGTATACTGAAAAATCTGTAAATTAGAATTTCTAAAGAAGCCTAGGAGGAGATAAAATAACTTTGAAAAAAGAATGTAAGAATACTTAAGATATAGTTTCTGAAAGAATTCTTGACAGGAACAATTGAATCTTGCCCAAAATTGTTTTTGTTATGTGTTTAGTTGTTTAAGTATATTACTGGTTACAAGAGTGTAAGAGTGTCTCAAATATTCGTGCATCATCAATCAAAAATCTCTGATGTATTATTTTTATTCTGACATATTATTTTTATTTCCATGGCTTACTTGTTTACAAGGCTTCTTTTGAGTTTAGAACACAACCTTAGTAACTCTCTTACCTGACTTATTGTCTTCCAAAGAAGTTACAGAATGTTTTGGGTTGGAAGGGATCCTAAAGCCCATCCAGTGCCACCCCTGCCATGGGCAGGGACACCTTCCACTATCCCAGGCTGCTCCAAGCCCCGTCCAGCCTGGCCTTGGACACTGCCAGGGATCCAGGGGCAGCCACAGCTGCTCTGGGCACCCTGTGCCAGGGCCTCCCCACCCTCACAGGGAACGATTCCTTCCCAATATCCCATCCAGCCCTGCCACCTGGCAGTGGGAAGCCATTCCCTGTGTCCTGTCCCTCCAGCCCTTGTCAATTTCTCTCCATCTTTCCTGCAGCTCCTTCAGGCCCTGCAAGGCCACACTGAGGTCACCCCAAAGCTTCTCCTCTCCGGGCTGAACAATCCCAGCTCTCCCAGCCTTTCCTGCCAGCAGAGCTGCTCCATGCCTCTGCTCATCCTGGTGCCTCCCCTGGCCTGGCTCCAGCAGCTCCAGGTCCCTCCTGTGCTGGGCCCAGGGCTCGAGGATAATATTGGGTAGAATATTTGTACTGAATGTTTCAGGAGGAATTCTAACAGACAGCCCTGTGGTGGATAATCCTGGAGAACATTTACCACATCGTCTTGTACCAAATACTCAACAGGAGGAGGAAAACTTTATGTGAAATTATGAGAGCAGGGGTATATGATAATACAATGTTTAGCTTCTAAGGGTGGGGAGCAAGAGGTTTGTACTTTTTTTGTCTCGAGTCTAGAGCTGTTTTCCTCTCTTTTTGAAGATCAGATAATAAGGATATCTGAACACTGAATCTCTTCAGCATGACATAACACTTGAAGTTTCCTGCAGGTCCTTTTGGCACAGTGTTTTTAGAGCCTTCTGTGGTCAGGAAACTGGCTTTGAAAAAGCAGTCCAATCCCTAAATTCTAACAGATGCCTGTCCTGTGTCGAATGTGAATACATCCAGTTCAGATTTAACAACATGTACTAAATTCCTGTATTTCATAGGAATGTACCACAATTCTTTCTAAATGCTTCACACCAGGATTGAACTAGTCATGTGCTAGTGCTTGTTTTTCCATAATCCTAATTAAATCAAGGGTCAGTTATAGCTGAAGTTACAGTTTATTTGTTTACGTATATTAGAGGTAAACATTTTTTCAGTGACATGTTAGAGACTTTCTTAAACCTCTAATTAAGATTATTAAAATAAATTATTATTGCATCAATTATTTAAATTTTCTGTATCTTTTAGTCAGAAAATGAGGTTACCCAGCTGTGCTTTTTCTGATGCTTTTTCATTGTGTTTAAACACATTATTTACTTATTTATTTATTAACTTTTTAGGAAGAAAGAAACAAACCAACAAGTTACCTAATTTAGGAGATCTTTACAGTTCAGGCTTGTTTTTATAAACTGTACGAATATGAGGAAGAATGCTTTGATTTGGGTTTTTTTGGGTAAATATTTTAACAAAAGTGTCCTACTCTTAAAAAATATGTGTCTTTCTATAAGCAAATTGCTGTAATCCTTCAAATTTTATCTCATCACTGAGTAGCTCACTGATAAGATGATTTTATTAAATTTTAGTTTGTTGTGAGTCAGATTATTTACCTAATAAAACCAGTATAATTTTATTCTTTTCCACGCATCTTTGCCATTTAGTGTTTCATAAAAATATTTGGTGCTTGAGCAACTTGGTGCAAATAATAAAAAAGAGTATATAAACTGAGTTTCATGACATTAGGAAGTTAATTATGAAAAGTTTGGCTACCTGAAAACTCAAGCTTAAACAATAACAGGATATTACAAAACTCTGAAAGAAAGATCACACATTTTGTGTGATCCTGCTGATATACATAGTACTTATTTGTGGAATTCAATAATTCAGAATCAATATACAATAAACAAAAAATACTTGAAATGCATTATAAAAATCTATCAAGAACTATCAAGCAACATCAAGAACAGCTTAGACTAAACCCCAACGTAAAGATAATTATTCCAAATTACCTTTTTGTCCACATTATGCTCTATCAGTTTCCAAAAGTAAAGATATTTGAACACACTGTCAGTTATCTACAACTTTTATTTTGAAGTAGAACTGGGTGGGGAAGTTTTCTTTCATTTTCTTTAAAAATATTAAAATCTGGGGCACAAGAAGGAGCGTCAAGTTACTCAAACTGTGAGTTGATCTTTATCCAGCATATGGCTGTGGGTCTTCTCAGAAGCCAGTTATGAAACAGAGGTTAGCTCGATGTTTTTTTCTTCCTAAATTGCACTAAATTGTATCCTAAATTAACTTTATTATGGGGAAGAAAATATTCGCAATATTAGTGAAGGATAACTGGATTATGTTCAATCAATTCTCCCAACAAAGGCCATGTTGACTTCCAGTGAAGACTCTTCAATGCTGTGTCTGTGATGGGCCAGCCACTTCATCACAATAGAAGACTGATTTAAAACACGACTTAGAGTTGAGATGAGCAGACTGAGCATGATCCAGAAGCCAAAATGAGGACAAAACCAAGGATAAGGAAAGAATGTTCTGGTCAGCAGGAGGAAGCCTCAGGAAGCCTGCATGGCAAAAGGCAGTCCTGGACCAGAAACAAGGGTTCAGGTGGCAGGAACCAGGAATTTGGGCTGTGTAAAGAACAAGCAGGCAGGGGACAGGAACAAGACACTAGTGTGAACTCACAGCCAAAACACAAGATGTGTTGGCAAAAAAAAATGCAGTTAAATTGAGCTTATTAGACCCGTCTTCAGAAAAAGTCAGTTTTATAACAAGTAGCTTGCTGAAGGACTCAAATGGCTTCAAGTAAGAGTTAATTTTTTTATTATAATAGCTACATAATTTAAATGCCCATTTCATGGGGGGTGTTTTTTCAGGAAAATGCGTGTGACTATACTTAACAGGTAAAACCCAAAGTAAGAGCTAGGTATTTTTAATTATTTTACGCTTGCAAGTAATAGTTTTTACTCATGTTTTATTAAATACTTAGAGAATTAAATAAGTACATATAGATATATAAAATTCATCAAAGGAAGTCAAATGCACAGAAATCTGCCACTTGATGGTTCCCCAAGTCACTATGTGACATAGCCAAGTTATCTATTACTTTACTAGCTTCTGACAGTGTAGTTTTGTTCCAGGCTGCACCACGACTGTGCTTCAAACAGAAGTGTGCTTAATAGCTTCGTAGTTGTGGATTGATCTTAGGAGATAGGAAATTTAAATTTAATCATCTGCAGCACAAAAAGAAACCTTAGCGTAGCCTTTACTTCCTAATCAACTCTCTCAGCCCTTCAAGCTATTTCATTCAAGGAACAATCTATTTTCAGAAAATGGTCGGTTTCCCTGTTCCTGCATCACCTTCAGTTTCAGAATCCCTCTTCAGTAGAAAAATCTTGGGAGGTTGGGCATGGGGGTGACCATTTGGGGTTTTTTGGGGTTGGGATTTTTGGGGTGGTTTTTTTTGGGGTTTTCGTTTGGTTTGGGTTGGGTTGTTTTTTTTTTTTTTGTTTTATTTGCTTTTTTCTGTTTGCTGGGTTTTGGGCTTTGTAGTTCCTCTAAGTTGTCTTATTTAATTTTCTTTATTGTTGTTTGTTGGTTTTTTTATCTAACCTGGACACTATCTAGAAACCCGGACTTTCCCTCTGCCTTTTAATGAGTCCTTTTCACTCAGTGTGTATCAGTTTTGCCAGGTCCCTCTGTGAGGAACTCTGATTTCTCTGGCAGCACCCAGGTCTCTGTGTTTTGTTTGGTGCAAAGCATAAGAATCTGCCTCGAAGCTAAGACCGAACTTTGCTTGAAAAATCATGAGGAACCTGCAGTGATTTTGCTGTGCATTATGAATTTACATTAAAAAAAAACCAAACTCCTCTATCCTTCTTATGTAGAGGATATGATTTGTGGTCAGTGATGGATTAGAATCTGATAACAGAAAAAGACTTTCTGTAAGAGCCTTTATTGCCTTTAGGAGTAACTACTCAAGAAACTACGGCGTTTTAAAATTTCTAGTGAAATTTACTTCTCGTCATGATAATATAACAAAGTTTATGTTTTTCAGAAGGAAGGAACATACCAGCCGGTGTAAAGTGTGGTATCAGAATTGGTACATCTGGAAATTTGAGCATAAGCTCACCGCAATTCGTAGGGCCCACCCTTAATTAAGTATTATACATCCTCATGTTCAGTCAAATGAAATAATAAGGGGAAAATACATAATTATGTAGAAATTATTATTTAGCACATTTTAAAGGATGTTCTTTATTCTTTAACATAGTTTAGCTTATTTTCTTTTCAACTAAACACGACAGACCTGGTGCAATGCACAATATTTCCTCGTTCATCAAATATGATTTATTTGTTTGAACTTAGGGGACTCGAGGTTCTGAAATTACTGGGAAAAAAATCATTGTAGGAGCCAAGTAACAAAGATAATAATTAACAACTTCCATCCTTCTGCTCTGATCATTGCTGATTGCTCCATGGGAATGGAATAAGAGGGTTGCTTTAAAAGGGTGTGGTGCTTCGAGCTCAGTTTATTTTCTCCATCACCGCGTAGACAAAATGAAATATTCTGGAAAGCTGTACATTTTCTCCTACATATTTCAACAAGAATGGCAAAATAGGAAAAAAAAAATCTTGAGAGGATATTGTCTTCACACAGAAAAGCTTTTAAGAGGATAAATTACCACCTGCATCTCACCAAGTGAGAGATAGTTCATATGTTCACTTAATGTTTTGTAGTTCACAGTGACCTTGATTTTTTTTCCCCTGCAAATGCGTTAGCCTGTATTAAAATGATGAATAACCTGATAAAAATGTAAGGTTAATGGGCTTTGCTTAAAAAGGCAAATAGGGAGCTGAAGAATCTTGTTAAATTTTATAAATACATATAAAGAATTTAATTTAAAACTGAGCAAGTCTGTTCTTTGGTCATTTCCCTTGGCAGGTTTTATTTCTTCCACTCTAAGCTATTACTCGTCTTCTTCATCTTTAATAGAAAAAATTCAGCTAACTCTAAAGTTTTATTATTCCAGTATGTGATATCTTTATAAGAGAGAAATAGTAAAATGTAAGGGGTTAAAAAGAAGCCCAGAGATCCACTGCCATCATTAATTTTAGTATAAAAATCTTAAATTTTCCTGGTTCAAACAATTGAAACTGGCTTTCATGTTTAGCTGGAAGTCTGTGTCTGCATTTCTGTTCACAGCAATGGGAAGATTATCCTATTCACTGTATTAAAACACTGAATTTTTGAACACAGATTCCCAGTTAATGGAAAAAAAGTCAAGTTGAAAGTATAAAAGCTACATAGTCGAACTACCAAATATCAAGCAACTTTGTTGACAGAACTGAATTCCGCTTCTGCAAAAAGCCACGCTGCATAAGAATTAGATATTTTTGTAGCATTTTCTTTCACTTCTGTATGCCAGCACAAAGAAAAAAAACATTTGCATTTAGGGGACAGAAGCAGATTTGACACAACACCAAGGACTTCAGTTCCCAGGGTATTTTGCCCGCCGGTGATTTCTCGTATTACTTACCATATAATCTACCATATTTACCACGTTCTCTACCTTGTTTAAAATATTTAACTGCAGAGGTGCACCGCTTTTGGACAACGACGTATAAATTCCATACAACATTTCTACTCCATGCAGAATATAAAGGTGGAGACTGAGAATTTTAATTTTGGTGCATGATTCTCCTCCCTCTACCTACTTGATGGTGACTGAAAAATTCTGCATCACATTTGAGAAAAGGAATCCGGTATCACACTTTAAGGTTACTACATTGAAAAACACAGGGGAGTTTAATTCTTGCAGCATTTGACAAACTGTACTGGAAAAGAGGAACTCAAGTGAAATTACCCACCTTTTCTGTCTTTTAAATGTAATGAAATTTGCTGGCTTCTAGATTGAGTTATTAGTTTCAATTTGCCCACTAACTCATGCACAGGAAGGGAATTTTTTAGATAGTTAAACAACGTTGTGAATTAGATGTTTAATGAATTAAGATGAACAGAGACACATCCTTAACTGGCATCTGTTGATAAAGAAGTTGCTACATTTCTTGAAGTTGCAAGGATCAGTACTGATTACTCCATTAGAACTACTTCAATTTGGGTTTTTTTAAGGCCAAACTGTGACTTTTGGCCCTGATATCCTCTACAAGTTACAGTGGAAGTCCTTGAGCAAATCTTTAAATTATATTTTATGGTGGGAGATAATAAAATTTCTCTCTCTCTCTTTTTTTTTTTTTTTTAGTTTTTTTAAACGTTGTTTTTACCATTTCTCTGCTAATCCTGGCATCATCTTGTGTGCTTCCTGTAGATGTGAATGAATGTGAAGCTGAACCCTGCAAGAATGGTGGAATCTGTACAGATCTTGTTGCCAACTATTCCTGTGAATGCCCAGGTGAATTTATGGGAAGGAACTGCCAACAGAGTAAGTACAGCATGGTTTTTAAACTTTATTTTATAATAATATAAAATAAAATATTTTATTTTTACATGAAAAAAAAGCAAAAAAAGCTTTAATTTACTGTGGAAATACTTCTCTACAAATAAAGAAACCTCAAAATAAAGCTATCTTATTCCCTTCAAAATGGAGGGAATTTCAGAGGCCAAATCTGTCATGCGTTCAAGTAAAGCGCCTGACACGATGGAAACATTTGCAAAATGCAAAATAGCCAAACAAGAAGTAAAGTAATGTTAAGCAGAAAAATACAAAACCTTTATTCGGCCTGGGGTTTCATCTCATCAAATACCCTGTCTGCAACAGTAATTATTAGCAGATGTCAACAAGTGTAGGAACAGAGCAAAAATATCTGTTATTTGCTCTGACACGTCTCTACCCTCTGAAATTTGGACCAGTCGTTTGTGGGGAAGTCATTAATAGAATTAATAGTCAGTAACGGATCTGTCCTAGGAACAATCTCACAGTATTTTTACCATAACGTTGACTACGGATGAACCATAAAGGTTTGATTCTTGAAGTTGCTACTACAGAGGAGTTCTTCATGTATGACAGACTAGGTAATCTTGAAGACCAAAAATAATGAAAATAGAATAAACTGCTTTGGCACAAAATGCAATATACCTTAACAGTTAGATATTAGTGGCTCTTGGGTTTTAAATACTGTAGAGATGAAAACCTGTGTGTTTCAGTCAACCAAAAGATTCTAAAATGATGGTATTGTGGAAAAATCTGATATAGTTGCTAGATATGTTACCTTAAAAAGAAACAGGAAAATATTTGACAATCAACATTAGTAATGTTAGGTTTTACCTTCAAAATACCTGAAATACTGGGCTAATCCACATTCAAGAAAGGGAGTTTCTAGTGCGAGGAAAATCATACTCTGTGTAGCTAAAAAAAAAGTGTTACAAGTTGAATACAAAATAAAAGAAACCATAACAAAGCTGAAAAATATGATTCTTTTTTCCTGAATTCACATTGTGGATGTATGAGGGAGAATAGAGAGGAAAACAGGATGGACCAATAACCACAAACGGTTTTTTGAAGTAGCTTCAGTGAATTCTCAGATTTATACACCACAGGAAAAAAAGATTTGAGGCACCCAACATATTGTGCATGTAGTTCTAAAGAGATAAGATTTCCTTTGAGGAATTCACAGGTCTCTATGGCTACCTGAAAGTATTTGTTAAAAAACCCCTCTCTATTAAAGTGTTTTTCAAAATTTGCTGGTGAAGCAGTTTGTGCATTTCGTTACTAGGTGCAATTGAATTGCCATTTGGAAGCCTACCAGGAATCTCATCCACCTCTTCGGAGTTTGTCCCTTCTGTATTTTGGCTGCGTCATGAACACTGCTCAGATAATAGATCACATAAACCTAATCTCCTGTTTTGCTGGAAATGGGGTAGTCAGAGCTATTATTTAAGTGATCACTGCATTTTCTGAACCATCGTCTGTTATTTTATATGCCCTTTTTTTTTTTTAATAGATGTATATGTAGCGATATGCAAAAATAACTTTGTGTGTGAAGTTGCATTTCTTATACACTAAAGTGAATTACGGCTTATGTCTGTGTATATGTAGGCATAGATATAGGTATTTCTATTTTTAAGAGCGTATAACAGAAAGTATATATGTACAAAAAAATGGAAATTTTCCAGTTTACTGAGATAGTGAAAGAACTCTTCTGTTGAATTGCAAAATATGCTACCCATGCTCTGTCTCTCTAGGTCTTATTTTGAGGGATTAATACTGACATAAATATAAATAGGTATAGTTTGCCATCTCTATAAATCTGCGCTACACCATTTTCTATAGCTGGGCTTGTAAATACCTTTTTTTTGTTGTTGTTTTCCATTAGAAGTTTGGTTATGTCATCAGACTTAATTACGTAATTACAAGCAGTTATTACACATTCTAATTACACCATCAAAGTTTTACACATATTTACAGCAATCATATAATTAAATACTGTTATGCTAATTATGTAAATTACTGACTGCTGTCTCAGAATTACCTCACAAAGCTCAAAGATTCCTGAGTCACATCACAGAATATGTAAAATATCCTAGATCTAGAATAAAAAATATACAAAAAGTGCATCGTGCAAGCTGCTTTTCCAGGATGCATTTTCTAACAGTTTATCTAGTTATTGCCCAAATAGCACTGCTTTACAATAACGACTTGTCATGTTACTCATCAACCTGCTGTGCCTTGTGTCAGACTGTTTTTCCTAGACTCCCACCTATGTTTTCCCTCTTTTTCAATTCCACCATTTAATTTCACCACAATAAATTCCTCTGATCTCCTAAATAATTCTCTTCCATTTTATCTCGTGTGCAGCACTTTCCATGTGTGACACAACTGTTGTGCTACACCCAAATCCTGGGAACCTTGTGTGACACCCACCTCAAATCCTTCTGAGCAGTCCCAGGACCCCCTGCAATAACTAAAATGAGCTTTTAACCGTGCTTGGAGCACCTTGGCCATCCTCTGAGTCTGTTTCTGGCATGGATGAGATTTGGAGTTGCTTATATTCAGTTTCTTTCTTTCTTTCTTTCTTTCTCTCTCTCTTTCTCTCTCTCTTTTACTCTCTTTCTCTCTTTTTCTCTCTTTCTTTCTCTCTTTTTTCCTCTCTTTTTCTTTCTCTCTTTCTCTCTCTCTCTTTCTCTCTTATTAACTATGGCTGCTTTTAGCAATTCAGGCATAAATGGTATTTAAACCAGCTGCTTCTCATTTCTGGGAAGCACAGGATGAGGCAAAATCAGGGTAAAGTGGAGTGTGAGAGCACTGATGGCCTCAAAACATATTCAGCCATTCTGGAATGAGCTTATCAGCCTGTTAAGAGACACTTCAACAAACATCTGGTATTTACAGAATCTGCCTGCAGAGGTTTAGCAAACACAGAATGGGAAGAAAGCACCTTTCTGCATCTTCTCAATGAAAAATTTAAACTATATTAATTCCATATTACTTCCCAGATTTCTTAAGGCCTCAGCATTTCCTTGATGCAGCTGCATCTCTCTCTGTTCTTCCACTCTCTGAACTGATTTCTTGCTCCTGTGCTGAATTCCAGCTATCAGTTATGATTATATCTTTCCTTAGTCTTGGAGTGTCCATAAATAAAGTACCACTTCCAAGACAGATTCTCCTGGGGTTGGATGGAGGGTTGTTTTGGTTTTGTTTTTTTTTTTTCACTTTGTGCATCGCAACATTCTCTTGCAGGCATTTTCATCAGTGTCAGGCTGTTTGCACTATTCAGTGCAGATCTGTATTGTTAAAATCTCCCATGAGCAACGTGGGTAGCGAATTGCTGTAATATGTGAGCAGTTCCACAGGTGATTTTCGATCACTTTCCCTCCCGTTTTAATGTTTGTAGTCAAACAGATGGTACCAGACAGTGGACACCTTACAATTCCACCACTGTGCATTTTGGAGCTGTGTTTTGCTAATTGCCAAGAGTTACTGCCATTAAAACATATGGCAAATTTTCTCGTGTTTTTTTTTCTTTAAAGATCTAGATCAGGATAGTCACTGTAAATATTTTTTTTACATGTGCTATGGCCCCTTCACCTCCTTTTCTGTGGATTCAACATGCCCATATGTAGGAGAACTGCATTCAAAACAAGTGCACCAATTTGTTTGTCTAGCATGTCAAAAATACTGCTAAGCACTGTACCTCCACCCTGTTTTCACTGATTTCCTCTGGTTTTATGTTTCAGTACACTACTGTGTTTATAGTGCTCTTGGTTGCCTCCTGCCTCCCTCTCTGTGGAAATCAAAGCGGCGTTTTCTTTCCATTTACATGAAAATGTCCATTCTTGAAATGTCTTTTTAACTTGAAAAATTATCTGAAGGTCTGACGGATCTAGGCAAAAAGAGACGTTCAAGACTTCTGCTTACACACAGCCTTGTACTCCCAGGCTAGATGGCTTCACCCAAAGCATGCTAATGCACTGTGATTTTAGAATTTTCCATTTCTCAAAATTATTCCCAGGGCTTGACCCTGCAGCTTGCATGATTTATAGCATGGGATAAATAACTTGTTTTACAGTATCTTTTCTAAGAGACTCTTATTCCTTTTCATGTCATCTGTATTTCACTTGTGTGTTTTTAAGGCAGCATGTTGGGTCTTTTTGGCTTCAGGTGCTTGTCCTTTGAGCTCCTCTGCTTGATGCTCACAATCTTGGGTGAATTTTGAGTATGTCTGTCTTACAGATCCGGCTCTGAGCATCCCTGGCCCAGCAGGGTTCATGGTTCATGAAGCCTCCATGCTTAGGTTCAGAAAAACCCCACTCAAAACAGGTATAAAGGCATGAAACGCACACAGACAAAACAAAACAATTTGTGAAACATTAAAAAGCTGTCTTTGCAGGGGGAAGGTTTATGTCTGAGTAAAATTTGTCTCCGAGGAAGTCTGAGTTTTCAAAATACAGGTAGGAATCAGAATTCCACCACCTTCTTAAGTTGATGAACACGGTTAGGGGTTTTCTGGTGAACTCAGCTCATGGAATTGCCCTGTTAAAATTAAGATATTAAAAACTGGACCGCTGTTATATGGTAAAGGAGATCCCATTGCATATATATCTTATTTCCAGATTACCTGCTGGGGAACCTTGGTTTTAAGGCCTGAGATTCTTTATTCACCTCCAGCAAATACGTTGAGTCTTAAAAGTTGTAGTGAGCCACTGTGAAACCCTTGACTGCCAGTCTTGAGTTCCTTAAATTACACATTATCATAAAAATCTCTTTCAGTGAGATTTAGGGGGGCGTACTCTTCCCTACAGCTCAAAATATCACTTTGACTAATTCTGTGAATACTGCATTAAGTTTGAGTTTAAGCCTATTCTTGATGGTTTTGAATGTCTACCAGTTTCACAATCTCAAACACTGGCAAATATAAAGCCAGAAATCACTGTAATACAAAGCTGGACAAATATACTAATGAAGGACTGGCAAGGGAAAAAAAAGGAAGGTAATTAATTAAGCAGATCAGTTCTTTGATCCAGTGAACTTCACAGCCACACAGGTATTGCGCTGGCACAAAAGAATGGCAAGGGAAAGAGCCTGGGCATGAAATCAGGGCTTAACACCAGTTAAAAAATGTTAATCGAACTGTGGTCTGATCGAGAAAGCAGAAATTCTTCTTAATTAATTTTTCAGGCAAGGAGAAGAGTTTATTTCAATGTTAATATTTTTCTTGCTTTGTTTCGCTTCGGAGATCATAAAATTTAAAAGCCAGAGTTGCCAGCTTATTCACCAAAGAGACACTGCAGAAAACTTCAGTAAATATGTACATTTCTGCTAGTCCTTATTTAGAGGACAGTCAGGACTTCCACGGAAAAATTAAGGAAGTTTTATAGATGTGCATATATGTATGTGCATCTGTAGATATATGTATACAAAATTATTAATCATTGAGAATTAATTTTTGAATGTCCTCGGGGTAGTTAATTTATCATTCACATGATATCCTTGTGGATTTATGGGGTTATGTGTGGTTAATCTCAGACAGAAGAAAGAATGGAAAAAAAAAAATTGTGCCTAAAAGAATTTTATCCATTTAATATCAAGTTAATAGTAATATTGGATGTGTGAGCCCCCTGGATTACAGAAATATCTCAGATCAGAAACATACCAGAAATACACTTTGAAAGTGCAGGAGGGAGAGCTTTTACATGTCAAATGTGACTTTAGGCAATGTAATTCAACTCAGCCTCAGTAATTTGTCCTTTTTTGAACACTCTATAAGAATAGGAGCAAAAATTTTTTCAAAAGTTGAATTTCTACTTGAAAGAGAGGCTAACATAAGTAATAAGAATTCTGCTTTATGCACATTTTTAACTATTTCAGCTAATCTTGAACAGAATACAATTTCTGTATTTGCGTTGGACAAAACCCCTCTTGAATCTCTTGCTGAAAATGAGTTTTGCTGAATCCGCACCGTTCTGTGAATGTTGTCTGCCAGGCATTTCTGCGTAGTATGAAACTGCAAAGAGGCAGAAAATGTCATAGAAATGGCAGAACACGTTGTTAACATTGAAATGTTCTCCCAGGCATTTCAACGACCTAGTGAGAAATATTAATCAAACCCTAACATTTCTAACGCTGAGTCTTCAAACAAAGCACACCCTGGCCCTTCCGCTGGAGACTTCCGCTGTCCGGGCATCCCATGCACGGCACAGAGGTGTTTGCAAAACTGAGCTCAGCAGATCAGAGCTGTAGTTCTCCCTTTCAGCACAAAAGGGAAATGAGACTGATCTCTCCGTGTTTGATGTTGAAACAAAGTCCTCAGCCCTGTGCCTTCGGGTACAATTTCATCCTGCTGCACGGGCACTGTACAGCAACGTCTCCCTTTGAAAACTGATTTCTCAATATCTTATTTTGATTAGGCAGAGGAGGATTCAATCTTTACTGAGACACCTCACAGAAACTCACTGTAAAATACTCAGGCAAGCCCTGAAGACCCAACAGGAATATTTTACCTTTGTAATTGTTTCCTTACTCCATGAGTCACCAAGTGCAATAATAGCTTTGTGTGAGGTCAAAACCCACAATATTAACTCAAAGCTGTGTTGTTGACTTTAGCTTGAACCACCTTGCTGGGCAACTTTCTTGCCATATTTTCTTACTTAAACTCTGCTTTTCTAAAGGGTTTGTGTCATTCTTGTGTCACTCAGTAAAAAGAGGATGAAGTCAGGGACTCCTTCTACCTGTCTCCCTACTGAGGGAGCAGTGTGACCCTACCTTTTCAGTAACACAGAATCCCAGACACTCACAAAAAGTAGAGGAGAGAAAAAAAATTCCTCATCTTATAAATATGATCCAGCGTTCCTTTGTTGGAAGAACTTTTATGTGCATTTTTATGTGTGGCAAGGCCTATGACAATGAATATTTCAGTGTTTCTAAGCCTTAAAAGAAAAATTACAGCACTCCATTATTCTCAAAGTGGCCCCTATAGCTCTTAAGTTCCTGGTCTGGTCAATAATGCACATTATTTTTTTATGTCCTTACAGAAATGAAAAATAATTTGCAGGTAAGAAATTGGTACTATAAAAGAAATAAAAGCTGGACTGAAGACTGCAGAAGGAAGCTCAAAACAAATCACAGGTTATTATAACCAAAAAAAGCCCCTAAAAGTATGGAATGAAAAACCACTAACGATTATAAACGTATGAAAAGGGTATATATTAAATATAAACATATGAGGGTATATTAAATCTATAAATTTACAGCTGCAGTCGGTTTAAAAAAGTTCCCAGTAACCAAGTCAGGAACATTTTTATTGTTTCAGGTAGTGGTCCAGTTGGAAAATACCTTATTTCAAGGCTTATTATGTAAGATATTGGCTATTTGTTTCCAAATAAATTGATTGTGGAGGGTGGCTTGCCGTAGGAATTAGCCTGATCTTGTCTGCTTCTACCCTTTGGTGGACCCAGGAATCATCAATTTGAGTAAAATCATCTCCAGGGCTGCACAAACTCCTCATAATGAAACTGTCTCAAGCTCTGCAGTGCTTAACAAACCAGGCACAGAGTGGAATTACAAGTGAGCATGGCATAAACCTTGCAAAGTTGGAGGTTTGAAAGCTGACTCACATTTTGGAGTTTCATTTAGCCTAGGAGCTTGAACCAAGCTGTGAAACACGAAAACCCATATGAACTAGAGAAAAAGAAAGGGGAACAAAACACAGCTACACGAGCCCTGAATGAACTAAAATCGCCGTGCTCAGCTCTCCCACCTGCAGCTTTCAGGAGGAGAAGGAAATGTGCTATGTTCAGTGATCAGCTTCCCACCGAGGGAAGATTCACGGCTCCTGCTGCTCTGGACAGACGGAGAGACCGGCACGGCCGCGGTGCCGGGCACTGGTGCAGACATGTGTGAGGTACCCAGAAGGGGACGCTGGGGGCTGGCAGCGATTTCAGTCCCCAACTGTCACCACTTCCATTTGTTGCGTGCCATTAGATGATCGCAGGGCTTGCAAGCGGATGAGCCGACACGAAAGATTTGGTGGCAGGGTAACAGGGAGAGGGAACGGCTTTATCTTCTTTTGGTGGTGGTGATGATAAAGAGGGACTGAGAAGGGTGCAGGTCAGCTTTTGAAATGAAGTAGAGTGAAAACTTTAAATGTCCACAAGGGTGACGGAGTCCTTTCCAAGAAGAGCTGACAAGAATTACTCTTAATTCTAATTTTCATTTGCATCAGTGACTGTTTTCTTGTACTTATGCTGAATGTAATTTGGCCAGCTCTTAGTTTGGCATAGATAGAAATTTTCTTTACATTAAATGTCATGTAAAACTTTTACCTTTTAAAACTGATGATCACATTAATATGCATTGCTGATCCAGCACAATCTGTTAGACCTCACCCCTAAACATGTTTTCCCTCTGTTGGCAAATATGTGTACTTGATAGTAACATTGCGTGCCTTCGTCAGTGTGTAGTTTGCAATATTATATTTATTGTTGTTCTAATAAGATCAATTCCCATTTATGCTCCTGTTGCTGAAACCTAATTTTGTAATTACACTCTTCCTGGTTTCTATGCAATTCAATTTTACCCATCCGTGATGTGAGCTTTCATCGTAGATGTAGCACAGAAAGTAACAATGTTGTAATTCACTTCATCAAAGTTAGAGAAAAACAAATAATGCTGGGAAATTTACATCTTTGAAAGCAGATTTGAATCCTCATGTCCACGCTCAGCAAATAGGATTATTTTTCTTCAGTAATTCTGAAAAATGTCCTTGTTCTTCTGAGTAGGAGCTTCCATACAGGAAGCTGAACATCAGCTTTATTGTTATAACTTAAACCTCTTCTTTTTCTTACTTCCTGGTCCTTCCACAGCAACTTTCACAATGCCTTTTTCGCTTCCATCAGGTGTGAATTTGAGTGAGTGTTTGGTTTCGTTCATTTTTAGACACAGGAAGATTCTTTTTCCTGATAAAAAAGGTCAGGTGAAAAATCCTCAAGAATTAAATTTCTTTCCCAAAGTGCACGATGTAATCAGTTCAGCTTCATCTCTGCTGAAGGTGGGGTGGGTTTTCCACTGAGTTCTCTGTGGGTGAGGTGGGGCACAGGTCCTTTAAAAGCTATGCTTTAGTCTTAGACATACAAATATATCTGCCAGAAACAAAATGGGATTTAATAATGAAGAGCAATTAGTTTGCCCCTTTATATAAGTTACATTTCTCTAGAATTGATTATACATTGTTTTAAATACTTAAATACTATTTTTTGCTTTGTTTATTATGAGAGTTTTGTCATGGAAAGTCCTAATTTCAGAGACTTTCCACACTTTAAAAAAGTAAGTGAATGGAAAGCTTAATTTTAGTCACCAGCTAGCCTAGTGACACCTGCGTCACGTTTGCTACAGCTACAAAATACAAGGAGAAGCAGACCCCAAAGAATTCACCAAGACAGGGTGAATTACTGGGGTAGGGAGTTTGGTCAGTTAGTGGGAAAGAAAGGTTGGAGAAGAGTAATTTTTGTGAGCAGAAAAAACTGCGCCTGCCCGCAGTGCCCATGTGTAAGAAATGTAAGGCAGAGGAGTTTCCTTTTGGGACAGTAGAGAGGTCACCGTCCTCCTGTGTGACTGGAGAAGTGGCCTGAGGAAAAGCAGATTCCGGTCTCGGATGTAATTGACATTTTTTATGGAGCGCCTTCAGAATTCCCAGCACCCCACGAGCTGCAGCATGGATAACGTGATTCCAGATTTGACCAGACAGGGAAGGAACTTCCTTCTCTTGTGAGCAGACACTAGTTTTGTTCACTTAAACTTTACAGCTCCTGAAAGGCACATAAACCTCCAGCTCAAGCTGCCCCTGCAGTTCATTGTTATTCACCTCGCTGGATGCAAACAAAGATGCTGAAGAGACATCTGTAGTCAAGTGCTCACATTCCTTTCTTTCTGCTGAGTTTTGCTGAGATTAGGCCTTCTCGCAAAAGACAAGACATTTTGGGAAACAAATTTCCCTGCTCTGTCAGTTCCTGCTGCAGCTGAATTAGCAAATCATCATCCAACATCGCAACGCTTTTGTCCCTGTAAAGCCGAAGGGGTTGGAAGTCACAAGAAATTTTATGAAGTGAGACTCAGACAAGAAAAACGTTAGGAAGTTTCTGGGGCTGTCTGAGAATTCTGTACTGGCAGTGAGGACATGGGATGAAGAGGGTATTGGGAATTTGAACTGAGATTTTTAATTTTTTATTTTAACATAAAAAGTTTTTTGATAAGTCATTATGGATAACTGATAATTTAGTGCTATTGCTACTTGATTGAATCAAAGCAACCAAACAGCTTGGCTCTGATAATAGCGCTGCAATTTTGCCTTGTGCAACTTTATATGAAGTTTCTTAACACAGATAGGGTCTCCTGGCTCACATTCAGACGTCAGGGTTTAATCAATCAAGGTAAATCAGTGGAGTTACACCTATTTATGTGTTGCTGACAGGTATCTTCCCGTTTGCCTTTTGTTATAACTTTTATGAATAGTTGTTCTTACATAGTTGTTAGTGAAAGCTACAAAATCAGTCTATGCCTCTTCAAACACATTCAAAAAGCATTTTGCAAATTAGGTGAGAAGATTTTCTCCACAATAAATTCAAATATTTATTTACAGTTTACTATTGAAACAAAAATGCTAAATGATTTGGATTTTGGTGACTGCATGATGCTATCTAAACACTTGAAATGCAAATGTCACAGTTATCTACTGGCTTCATTGACCATGTTCATTTTTATTTCAGGAAAGAGGATGTTTTTTCTTGCTTTTTCAGCTTAGAAATACAACTCCCTTGGTAATCCCCTAACAAACTTTTATTTTTTTTCCTGTATAAAATTAAATTATTGGATAATTAGATTTCCTACAGAGCACCAACTAAAGAGCCTATAAACAGCATTAAAAGGATATGCTACTGAAAATGTAGCTGTTTAACGTTTAGTTTCTACTCTAATGGAACTGCTGTATGTATTCATTATGCATGCAGACTGTTTTCTTGGAGAGTTTATTTTTAAATATGCTACTTATATGAATAAAAAAATGGATTCTTAGCTAAAATTCACTGCCATGTTAGTGGTAAATTCTTAAGAACACAAAAATCCTTCATATTAGGTCCAGTAGTTCAACAGTGGGTGGCTTAACATTGAGTCTCTGGCTGTGGTAATGACAAACATAATTTAACAGGAATATTAAAAGTACACCCCTGGTCAGTCTTTTTAGTATCGTCCTTGGACCTGCTGTGCTGAATTTGTCCAATTCCTTTTTGAACCTTTGGATTCTGCGTCTTCTGGAAGGCTCCAGAAGATCACAACCCACTATGCAAAGAACAACTTTTGTTTTAAACAGGCTAAGCTGATTTCTTGTGAATTTCGGTGAGTGCTCCCTAATGTCAGTAATGTCAGGGCGATGAACAGCTCTGTATTCATCTCGTCCGTGTTTATGTAAGGCTGTACCCCTCCTCATCCTGCTGCTCTCCAGCTTGAAAGATCCTCGGCCATTTGCAGCTGTAATGGCCATTTCTGAGTTCAAGACAGTGCAGGCACATTTTAGGGATTTATTGTAGATGCAGTCTCTTCCCTTTGTGTACAGTGAGGTTCATCTGTCATCCTTTTGACCACTCACTCAGCTTTCCACGTCCTTCTGGAGCTGCTCATCATCAGAGTGGCGTTTGATCCAGAGAGCTTCAAACTGGGCAATTTCCCGATTCACAATTTCCTCCACGTCACTGATGAGTAAAATTGATTCTAGCGCTGACCCCGGGGGGATGCCACTGATAACATTTTGTCCTGAAAAGACATTTTCTGTTCTTTAATTAGACTTCTATCTAGAGCTGGGCCATTTCCCCACTCCCTGACAAGATCTTTTCATGTAGAACCTCATCAAGTGCTTTCTGAAATTCCGAGTGTGCTGTTTCCACTGTATTTCCTTTGTCCTTTTGCATATCATCTCTATTGAAGGATTCCAACAAGTGAAGCAGAACTGCCATTTACAGGGGGAATACTGGCTCTTTTCCACACCTCTTCTTAGGTTCCTTTTGAACTTAATTATAGAAATATCTACCAGTATACCTCTGTAGTTCCTGAATCTGTTTTTGACCCAGTTCTTAAAAGCGCTATGACATCAAATCATTTCATCACTAGAAAAAGCAGTAAAAAAAAAAAAAACCTGAAAGAAGTCTAAAATGCTTTTTGCTTCCATTTTTTTCTAAAAGCTCAGACTACCTAAGAGCTGCCTAACTTTATTTTCAGTCTGTGCCCTCAGCATGGAGCTTGTAGAGCACATAAAGGCCGAAAGTTAATTTTATGACCTTATTATAAAAGTATGAAAGAGGGTTTGATAATGGAAGAGCACGACAGTCACTCAGCAATAATGGCACTCTTGAGAAGTAGGAAGTAATGTTCAATTTCTTTTTATTTGATTAGCTGTGACGGCCACTGCTTACACACATGAACCGTGCTGGCCACTGTGGTAACAGAATAATGCACTGCTTTTGGGGGAGATGCTATATCAGCATAAAAAACATTCAATCTCTTTCAACATATCAGCAAATAAGTGGCAATTCTTCCCATTACTGTCTGAAAAGCTGTCTTCTGCTGTGTGGAACTTAACTAATCACTTCATTTTCATGTCACTTCCTGCAGACCTGAAGCTTAACACAGCACCCTTTGAAAAGTTTTGCTTGTCTGAAAGTGTCTGTGTGCTCGTTAGCTGCTGCTGATGCAAGTTGGTGAAGATGTTGCCTTTGACATGCATTATTTTATGTGAAGACATAAAACAAGATTAATCATCTCCTGCACCTCAGTGATGCGGTACCAGACTGTCTGCTAGCATCCTTGGGAGTCACACTTCAGAAATCAGAGTAATAATAATTAAAATGTTAATTGGTCAAGAAAATCCATTTTGTTTTGTTTTAAATCTGTGGAGCAAACTTATGGAGATAAACGCCTCCTGTTAATCAGATTTCAGAGGTGATAGCTTTATAAAAATTACCACATCCAGGAATGTGAAAATGTGCTGTTTCATTGTGGGGCTAGGAGTCACCTTGAAGTTACAAAGCCTGTGACTTATTTTTTATCTAGCAGTAGACAAAAAAAATCTGACATAATCACTGGCACTGCGTGTTCTCCAAGTCTACTGAAGTGCAAGAAAAAAAAAGGGTGTTTGTAAATTCTGTTTTGCGATTTCATTTGCATTGTGATTGACTAGAAAGAGGAACACATGATCTGCTGCCTTGTCCCAGTGGAAATGATGATTAAATTCCTTCAGTGGGAATGAAAACATCAATTTGATCTTGCCCGTGGGATGAGTCTTCAGAAAAACAATTAACACGAGGCGTCACAACCGAGCTGCTCAATATCTCTCAGATCAGAACATGGGATTGTGGAAAAAACACTTGAGCTACCAGGACTGAGCAAAGAGTTTGATCAGCTGCAGATTGACTGAAATACCCCGAGGTTAGTACGTGCAAAGCTGAGCTGTGCTGTGGTCACCAGGATTCTCCAAACACCAGCCCATAAACTGAGACACTGAACACTCAAGCCCAAAGCAGCACCAACACACTGAAACTAGAGGATTTTAGTTACTGGTAATGGTCTGTCTAGCTAAACCAGATTTATAGCTCTTGTGACTGTAGTATTACACGATCTCCTTTGGGCACTGGTGATTTTAAATTCATTTTAGAGGTCTGCAGAGTTTTAAAATTTAAAAAGTTAGTGTTCCATGCACAGGTCTTGCGCAATCTGGCATTAATTCCGAGTGAAAACCTGCCTCTGTGCGGGAGGGCCTAGGCTTTGCTTGCATTCAAAAGTGATGTTCTAAGAGAAAGCATAAGAAGCAGTAGCTGCTAGTGGGGGAAGAAAAAAAAGCTGTCATGAACTCGAGAGCAGATGAGATGGCAGTAAGAATGTGCCTGGCAAAAAAAAATTAAATATGAAAAAAAAAATAAAATAATAAAAAGGAGGCAAATACATTTCAAAAAAAGAGTATATGGGAATTAACCTGCTGTGTCTGTGTAACCTGCAGCTGCACGGGTGCACTCTATCAGTGCTGCTGGACCACTGAAGCCCAGCCATGAAACAATTAATGGGATAATGAGCTGGGACAGATGACTGTACTTCACACAGTGTATGTGCTCTGTGCAAGCAGCACTGAAGTCAGACTGAATGTACAAAGCCAAACCAGTGCTCCAAATAACTTCAGATTTTAGCTCCTCTTCAGTCTGTCGTGGTGTGAGCTCACACATATGGTCTGTACAAACATGCAAAGGCAGTGTCTTCTGCTAAAACGAAAAGTGGTTTTGGGCCTCTACCTTCCCCTGGAAATGAAGATATAATTCCTACAGTTATAACTTCTTCCACTTTTTAAAATATGCTGATTATCCATACAGCTATCAGCAAAAAATTGATTTGGTATAGGAAAAGAAGCAGGATTTTTTGTTTGTCAGCTGTCATTCTAAAAGGCTGAGACTGGTTGTAAGTGAAATATTTTCGTATTTAAATTTATTTTTAAAAATTGGAACTGCGAGCACATTATAAAACTGTACAAAGTATATATATATATATATAAATACGTAGTGTTCTGCTTATGACTGGCTCCCAGGGGAGAAAAAGTGATAATGAACAAATTATTTATTATTATTTCATGTAGCACTGTGTAATACTGGATAAAGTCAAGTACTTCAGGGACAAATCTTCACCCGCTATAAATCAGTAAAACTCCAAAATCAAGAGAACAACGTCAGATTATTCCTGCTTGGGAAGGAATCCTCTGGGCTGGTTTGATGCCAGGATTTTCCTGTCTGTCAGCACTGATTTGAAAAGAACTGGGGCTACAGCAATTTGGAACCAGAACATCTCAGAAAGCATGAGGCTGGCAGGGCCAGCTACTCCAACCTCCCTCCTTGAGTAGGGACATCTCGAGCCAGCTGCCCAGGCCTGTGTCCACTCAGGCTTTTAGTGCCTCCGAAGATGGATCTCCACAGCCTCATGTACAACCTGGCACAAACAAACTAAAATCCCACACACCTAAAAAGCAAAACCAACCCCGTTTTCTCGTGTTCAAATGGAATTTCCTGTTTCAAAACTTGTTCCCATTGCCTCTTGCCCCTTGTTCTGCTAGTGGGCTGACTCCTCGGTGTTCATTCCTTCCCACAAGACATTTTTACACATGGATAAGAACCCCCTGAGCCTTCCCTTCTTCAGGCTGAGCACTTTCAACCCTGTCAGTGTCTCCTAGCAGGTCAGATGCTCCATTCCTTCAATCACCATGGCCCTGTGCTGGACTCACCCCGGTAAATCCTCATCTTTTTAGCAGTAGGGAGCTCAGCACTGGGCTCAGCACCCCAGAAGTGTCTTCCCACTGCTGAGGAGAGACATCCCCTGCTTTGACCTGCTCGCAATGCTCTGCCCAGCGCTGCTTTTGTTGGCTGCCTTTGCCGTCTCATGGTCAATTTCCCAACCAGGACCCACAGGTTCTCTCCTGCCAGTTCCAAAGGCACATCACCCTTTTTTTGATCATCTTTGTCAATGGGAAAGCCAAAGTCTGGAATGTTGGGGTTTTTTTTTATCATGTTCATCTCCTCCTCTGCATCTGTTTTTCAAAGACCTCTTTCTATAAAGCCCACGTATGTTTGCTGTCCAGTACCTCTAGCTTTGCAGAAAAATAGATCAACACGCATTATTAAAGCAGAATCTTTTCAGTGTTTTTAAAATTCATTGCGTTCATTTCACTTAATTTTAGCATCCTAAACCTAGGCACTAAGTTGAAATAGTGCTCTAGGTTTGTTCTTGGTTGGTAGACACAGGAAAGCTAATTACATCTTTCTTGAATGCTTGCTTAATAGATGATGAAATGATGAAATTTGTGGTTTAGAGTTGCCTATTTCCTCCCACAGATGACAAACAGAGCCTGAGCAGGTAGTCTGGGGAAGATATGGAATTTTTAGATGGCTGAAGCTGTGTCGTGTGAATTACATTCCTTATGTTTGCTTTGTTTGGTTAGATATCTCTCTAAACACTTCAGAATAATGTCTGTTTTATGGTTAAATAGATGTTGATAAGGAAAAATAAGGGGATTTTTTTTATTTAAAATGGATTATTTAAATTTGTATTTAAATAAAAATAAGGGGATATTAAAAAACCTGGATGTAGAGATTTATGCTTAAAATACACCACAGAGTCACAAATAAAACATTTCATTTTACTGCACTTCTATACTAATAAATGTATTCTTCTGCTGCATATATATAAAACCAGAATTTTTTAAATCTTCATTCTGATTTTTTTTTCCACCCTAATAAAAGTGCATGACCTTTAAATTAATTCTGTCTTTTTAACAGGGCCTCAAGCCCTGATCCTTAAAGCTCCTTTACATGAATATAAGGTTATATCTACTCCAAATGGCTTCTGGGAGTAAGATCTAAATGAAGATATCTGAATTTCCAGTTATTAAGATGTTGGATGAGTTATAGAAGAAGATGGAAACAGCTTAGAGACCATAAGAAGGGCTGTTTCTGTGCAGCCGGATTTAAATTACTGTCGTTTGCATGCAGTTTGTGTCCAGGATGGTGGATATAGCTCATATTTAGCATATCACTTCAGCAGTACATTGTAGGATATTCCCATCCTTTTAGTTCTTTCTGAAGAACATGTATCCCATTGTAATGCAGGATTCATAGTAGTGCCAAAATGTAGTTTTTAAGCTATTCCAATGAATACTTCTTATAACAATTTCAATGAACACATCTTGTAACAAGCAATGCTGTCACTTCTAGGAGCAGTTGCTGCTCTTATGGTGGGGGCAGGGAATGAAAACAATGCCAAACCACAAAAGGCAGGAAGAACTGGCAGCAAAATAAGAATTGCTTCTTGAAAAGCATGCGCTCTTCTCCTGGCAAATGAACATGCTCATTGTCAAGCCAGCTGGCAGGAATGCTAATTACCCTGGTGCTGGGATCCCACTGATTTCTATTGTAGACCCGCTAGAAAAAATGCAGATTGTCTTTCAGCATGACTCTATCTTGTCATTCCAGTTTCACTTTCAAGAGAAGCTTTGGGTTTGGGTTGATTTTTTTTTTTTTAAGTTGCTTTTTGGAACAGGCAGATTTAAGAAGGATCAATTGTTAACCACATAGATATGTATGTCATGACCTAAAATTGGCAATAGTTCTACTTGGTTATCTACTTTAGGTTAAAATTATTAATTTTTCGAGTGGAAGTATTGCTCTGTGACTAAAAAAAAAGGTCTTTTGGGGTGAATTTAGGGATAAGAGAAGATACACTACAATATAATGCAATTGCCACATAGGTAGGATTTTGTTTGTGCTGCAGACTCCACGAAAAAAAAGAAACCTACATGCCACTAAAGATATATGAATGCAAATATAAAGCCAAAGAAACTCTGAAAAAAGTTGTCTGTAGTTGTCAGAACAGTGTCTAATTAACAAATTTCCTAAAATAGCTGGAAAGCTGTTGAGTTTTCTTGTATTGTTCAAAGAAATATTTCTATCACTACTAGAGGAGAGGAGAAATGCACGGATTGTGCAGGGGCCAGCAGTAGCAAACAAAGACAATTTTTTTTAGATGCGGTTTGGTTCCTGATTTTGGTTTTAAATACCTAAGTTATGCTTAAATTGTTAATTGGCTGAAACCTTTACCACAACCATTGCAGCAGCTAGAAATACGGTTGGTAAATAATAGATCCACCGCTGCACAAATCTCCTCCATCCAGCTCTCCAAGTCCAGGTCCACCAAAAAATCTTGGGATTGGTAAAAAGAAGTCAGAATCATGTATTTTTTCGTGTCATTGCACCGTAAGTTAAAAATAATAATAATCAGTTACTCTTATGTGGTAATTAGAGGCTTTGGCTTCTTTGTCTGTTGTCTCTTAAGTGTGCTAAGTATGACAGCTATTTTACTTGAAAGCAGCTATAAACTTACCTTCTATAACACAAATGTAGTTAAATTCTTGTGAGGAAGGTTTTTTTTTAGTGTTGCACCATAATTTGTTTTATTCGGATTAATTTTAGTGGTATTTAAGTGGCTGCGAGTTATGTCGATGGTTAATGTCAACACTCAGACATGGTAGAAATGTTATTTTTCACAGTGTCAGTTTGAAAGGTAAAAATCATTTTTCACATAAAGATTAATGCATTCCTGTAGGAAAGCTCAACTGAGTTTGAGAGACTAAAGGCCTTACTGCAATATAATTTATTTCTTTTTCCAGAAATTCAGATTTGCTGCTCGAGAACAAAATAAAGTAAAAGTCATGTCTATCAGTGAATTTTCAAATACTGTAACTTAAATAAGTGGTATAAATTCAGAGGAGGTATTTCGGGTTTGGTAGTTAAATAAGTTTGCGTTGCAGTCAAGGTTCAGCCAATCATTTTCCTGGGTTCTAAACTCTACCCTGGATTTTGGGTTGGGCCTCCAGCTGTCCAGTAACCCACATGGCAAGGAGAGGTCTGCTGCTCTAAGAAGAGAACATTTTTGTCCACATTCATAGAATCAGGACCCAAAAAAAACTGGAATAAGAAAGATTCAAGTTGTACTGATCAAACACCAAGTGGGATTGTTGAATGTTCCCCACCGGAGCTTTTGAAAAAGAAAAGAATGAAGGAAATATGTTGGGAATGGTGTTGCTGTGATGAAATTGGCATTTCTTTGGATAGAAACTTTTCCAGATAACTTGATGCCATGGTTTTCTCAGATAGGGATACGGAAATATTCATCCTGAAGTTCTTCCCAACCCAGTTCCATTAAAATCACTTCGAACATGTGTAGAGACAATGTCAGCACTATTAATGTGATAGAGTTCAGCAAAAACACAATCAATTACTGAAAAAATACTTAAAATTTTTTTTGAAAATTATGATTACAGCTTTTCAGATATGAGGTTTTAGATGTACCCCTCTTTTTGAGCGTGGGAATAACAATGCTTGGTCTGGTGACAACCCATTAGCCGTGTTTTAGACAGTGATCAGAAGTAAATGATTGATGAATGAGTGTAAAGAAAGGGACAAGAAACCAAGTAATGGTTGTCCCAGTGTATTTTTCCAGCTCCAAGGAGTCTTCAGTGTAAGGATCTTCCTAAATCAGTAGTTGTATCTTCCTTTAATTTTGCGTCTCTTGGATAGGTCCCTTCCTCACCTTTGTTCTCTGCTGCAGTTGCCCAACATTAATCCATTAATTAATGGGCTTTGATGTGGAATTTGCAATCCTATCCATCCTACTTGAGGAGGAGAATGCAGGAATTACCACAGTAGAGCTAAGCAACCCTGTCCTGACTAACGACCCTCCTTTTCAATCACAGCACTGTATAGAAAGACATAATCTGCGTTCATCACCTGAGCTGCTGTCTCCATATGCTCCCATGCCTATGCTGGAAGTATAATTTTTTTGCACACTTGCTCAAGGTAGGAAATCCCTCCGAATATCCATCAGAGGGATGTGAATCCCAGCCTGGGGATAGCAGTGTGGAAAATTGCTCATAGGCAGGGACTTCAAATCTCTGTGTGAAAGAACAAGAAGGAACAGGCTGAAGCCTAGATTGCACGTGGGTAATCCATGCATACACCAGCATTAGGTAATGCAGTATCTGTGGTCACCTGTAACCCCATTGTTCAGTGGTAAAGTTGGCATCTGGGGACTGTCACATCACTGAAACCTTGAGAGGGTCCACAGACACCTCTAGAAGGAATGGAAGCTGTGTCTCCAACCACCTCTCTGCACTTATAAAGAAGATTTTAGCATTATCGTGAAATGGTTGTGAAAAAGCAAGCCGTGCAAAAACATTACATTGCACATGGGTGGGCACTTTGGTGACAGACTCTCGAATGACTGTCCGTATGTATCTAAAGAGCTCCTAAAAATCAGGCTTGCTGTTATGTAAGAGCTGTCCCTGGCAGAACAAACTGGGCGAGGATGTATGTGCGGCAGGAGGAACTGGAAGAAGAAATAGGAGGCCGGAGCCTGGACTGCCTGGTGGGGAGCAGGATGAGTTACTGCAGTACCAGAGGTCATCCGTAATCCTGTTGTCAGGGTTGGTGTTCAGCACCATTACAGGCTCTGTGCTAAACACAGCCAGGGTAATCTCATTCCAGAAAATGAGGTGCTTGGAGGAAGAAAGGATTGCAGATGTCTAAAGCAGATTTGTTTTCTCCCTGCCTTCAATTTTGCATCTGTTTGTTTTGATGACGTTAGCTAGAGGCAGACCAACAGAGGAAATGAAAGTTACATATTCATACTGCAAAATCAGGCATGTTCATCATCAATAACAAGAAACCTTTTCATTCTAGCTGCAGAGGCATATTCTTTTTTCAAGCAATTGAAAAGCATTTGGACAATGCTTTTTCAAGCAACTTTTAAACCATTTGGACATTTTGCTTAATTTGTGGGCTGACATAAATGTAAAAGTTCAAATTAAATATGCTCAAGTAACATATTTACCCAGTGCTTTCTGCTTATTATCTCTTGCTGTAGTAACTCTTTACCTTAAAACAGTTTGTCTTTTCACCATAAAGTACAGGAATCAGCTACTTATTTCCCTATTTTAATGTTTTCCTGAGGAGACATCAGTGTAAACCACAGAAAGGTAACTGTCATCTACTTTGTTTTGCTCAAATATTATTGTTCAGCTGGAGGGGTTTGTTGTTGCTAGAGATAAGGGTGGAAGCACAGAACTTATCTTCTTTCTGGGGAGCTGTTTGATGCCCATACCCTTGATCTACAAAGGAAATCTGGACTAAAGACCAATTGGTTTGTGGTGAGAAACGGTACATAATGTTGCTAGATCTAATTAAGGTTGAGGTTGTAAAAGAAGCTTTTAGGGCAGGTTTTTAACTCTGCTGTCTTCACGTGGTGCGGACTTCCAGGAGAACTGAAAAATTCACTTTTCCTGCGTTACAGATTTTCTACATTCTTCCTTGGATCCATTCGCGTAACTCTTTGGTACACCTTGGCATTGTATCTCCAAGGATAATGACGTTTTGTGGGAATAGGTTTGTGTTCAGTGAGAAAAAGACAACCATTAAATGGGTTTTATTTAGTGCATACCCATAATTGTCACTGTTGGATTAAAACCTATATTACTTTACTTACTCTCTTGCTTTTTAATGACACTGAAATACCAGATCCAGATGACAAAATCTATCTTGTGAATCTGTATGATGACAGGCAGCTTTTTAATTGCTGTTTAATTTTTTTAGTTCTTTGCATCAAGAGCATTTTCATGCCCCAATGTGTCTGCATTAACTAATAAAAATATCTTTTTTTATTTAATGACAAACATTGACCAGTCTGAATTGTGCACTGTCACTGTAGTGACATTATGATTTCCTTCCCAAGCTGTCATGATTTCTGCTAAAATAACCATGGATTTAATAGAAACAGAAGCATAGCAATAAAATATCATACATCTTGTACTTGTTCTGCAAAATACGTATGTCAATTTTTTTTAAAAAACCAAACAATCTGAAAAAGCTCTTCTTGCCTGTTTTCATTGATAGTGGTCAATGGTATATCACAACTCTTAAGCATCTAAAAAAATAATTTCTAACTTGAAGAAAAGTATTTTTTGTGTCTGAAATTAAATATCATGTGTGCAGAAACTGGTCTGTAACCAGTCTTTTAGTGATAAAACATATTTTATGGACCTAGAGATGGGTCATTCAGTTGAGAGTTTTCGGGAAAAATAAATTTCTTGTGAATTTAGAGAGTAATAGCCCCATTAGAGCTTTTATAAGAAGAAGGAGTGACTTGCTAATCTAGTGCCATTTTTGGAAGAAATTAATGAGCATATGGCTAAGGGACCTCCATTTGCCTTGGTATTCGGCTATCCAAAAATATGTTCAATATTTGATTATAACTGATAAAAGAAAGTAAATAGAAAGGTTTTCTTGTAGAAAATGATGTTTGATTAAAATGAATACCTAAGGCGTGAGAAAGAGGGCAGATTTAATAGTGGAAGGACCTCACTCACAATACCCTAATGAAACTTCCGCTGAAGTCTTGGCTGTTCAATAAATTTTAAAAAAATAGCAGAATGTTCTGATAATTTAAGAAATAGAATTAAAATATTGTTTAAAAACTATTATTGAGTCCCGTGCTTTTCACACCTCTCATGTTGTTATGTCTGAACTGAACACCAAAGTGGTTTTAACTTTTAGGAGTGGTAAATTTTGTGTTTAGCTCAGATCGAAAAACTGACAAACACGACAAAACCATGACTGGAACTGCAAAGAAAATAGGGAGCTTGTACAATAAAGTACCTATTACCTGAAGGTAGCGATTTTCCTTGGATTTCAGGAATAATCCTCCTAAAGCTAAGGAAGATAAACACTGCTGAGCGTGTACGGTCATAGCTGAAAAGATAGAGTTAAGTGCTGTGCTTGGTAATTAAACTTCGAAAGGAAATTTCCTTCAAGTTAGAAAAGAAAATTCAATGTTGTCTTGTAAAGATTTCACACATATTTCAAATAACATTTAATGCATCTCAAACAGGAGATGCGTTAACAGAGATGACAAACATCAACTAACACGGCTCCAACATGCCTCTTTTTTAAGGTCCCCTCAGAAAACCTCTCTTCTGTTTTCTCACATCTCTATTTTTAAATAATTATCGGTCTATGATTGCAGCTGCTTAAGATGGTTAATTTATTCCATGCATGTGTCCTGTAGGTAGGGGTGTGCTGGGGAGTCACACATACACATAGGCACACCTGTGTGAACTTTCTTTTCCATTATGGAACAACACAGATTTTTTTAATAATTAAATACAAAAAACTTTTGAAAACATACCCTTTTCTTAGGAGAGAAGAGTCATTTACCTCTGGCTTGCAGGCAGGTGTAGCAGTTTACACACCAAATTATTCTGCCTCAATGAAAATACTTCAGAAACGGTTAAGATTTGAATAGGCCTTTCAATCCTTAAGTAATGCCTGATGAAAACACAATGAGGAATGACACTTTTCCAGCATACCTGGGTTTTCTGTGTGTGTTCTATATTGTGCCTGCCTATACTGGTGACAAAGAGTTTGTTTTCTTCTGGTGCCGCTTCGCGCCTGGCACGGCAACAGGAGAGAGCTGTGTTTTGTCGTGGTTTGTGTAGTTATTGGTCAAGTGCTGAAGGCAAAGCTTTCATTGGTGGCTGATAAAGAGAAGTAGCATGAGAAGTTTAGGTTCTAGCTGAGCTTTGTGGGCTGGTAAAAACCTGTGTGAAATCATCACGTGGTGCAAGTCAGTCGTTAATTTGAGTGGGGGCAGGATTGCATTTGAGCATCTCCTGGAAGTTCGGGTCAGGTTTTGTGTTTAAGAAGGAGCGCTCCCTGAACCACACCTTGCATGGGAGCTTTGCTTTACCTTTTCAGTGCACAAGCATGTGCTTGTCCATCACACTCCCTCCATAATCAACTTAAAACTTCAATTCAGTTTGTATTTATCTCCATGATCAGTGACACCCCACACCTGGGGACTGTGCTACCAATGACTCCCCGAGCTGTCTCCTGGCTGAGAGGAGAAAATTCAACTGGTCACTTTTTCTTCTCTGTACCTTTAAATTAATGAGGAATTAAATTATTTGTGACTTTCTGTCTGTGTGGTGCAAGGATTTCGTTAACAGTACGATTTCAGAATTCATTTTTGGGTACTGCTTGAGGTGAAACACTGCCAGGTTTCTGAGAAAACGTGAAATGTAAGTAAACATCTGTCCTGTGGTGCTGAAAACTGCCAAAGTGCAGCTGACCTGCAAAGCAGAAGATATTTTGGGCAGTAGAGTAGCACTGGCTGCCAGAGTGATTCCTGTGATTACCTTCTTTTTAGATTGTGCATCAGAACTGAGGAAAGGAAAATCTCACATACTCGGTTGGCGGTGTTGAATAGTAGATAGCTGCTAATTGTTTGTATATAATGAATTTTCATACTTTTCTCAGATTGGATTGCTCACAATAGCTGAATGCTTTTGTTGCTGTGCCCAGATAGAGTGGCTTCAAAAAATAATGCATGCAGAAATATCTTGATTTTAAAAAAAAAGATTACATCTACAAGTATTTCTGGTGAATAAATTAATGATTACTATCATACCTAAAATTATGAACACTGGAGCATTTCAGTTAAATACATACTTTGTGGCTTGCTGATTAAATGTATAAACCTTTAAATATTTTTAATGTAACTGAATGATAACTTATGTCTATTTTCATATTTCTAAAGATATCTGCAATAACAATTTGTAGTGCATTGGCTGAATGCTGAACTTTGAGGCAAGAGCAACAGTGTTTAGCATTGAAAGTGAGGATTGTTTTATTTCATTGTGTCCATGAAACCTAAACTCACAAGTCTTCAGCTAGAACAAACTAAAAGAATTTGAAAGTTTAATCCATTTCATTGATTTTATAATGAGAATAGTTATTTGCAAGCAATACTTTTGTAATTTTTTTTAATTTCTACAAAAATATGGTATAGTCAAATACTTTAAATCTCTTCTAAGCTGCGTTTGGCACGACATTTTGGATCTATTTGTATGCTATTGTAATTACAGCCACTTGGGACTCAGAACAGTTGATCACTTCAGTTGAATTCATTTTTTTCTTCCCATTTGCAGGATGCTCTGGCCCACTAGGGATAGAAGGAGGGATTGTGTCAAACCAACAAATCACTGCGTCGTCCACTCACCGAGCTCTTTTCGGACTCCAGAAGTGGTATCCCTACTATGCACGGCTTAATAAGAAGGGTCTTGTGAATGCCTGGACTGCTGCAGAAAATGACAGATGGCCGTGGATTCAGGTAACAGATGGAGCTGAGGAGGAAAAAAATACCCTTGATTCAATTGCCAGTGTCACTTAAGAAACTGATGAAGACAAGTGGTTAACGAACAGCTAGTTTCTTATTCACTGTCAGAGACACAGCCGAGGCTAAAAGGGACTATTTACTTGCAAAACAGCGATAATCTTGACTTTACAAATGCACAAGCTTTTTTTTTAATTTAAAAAAAGTGTGCATGTGTTCCATTGTGGCTCTAAACCATGCGAGCAGATTTATACAGGCTCCTTTCAAAGAAGCTGTGTTCCACATATGTTGCACTTCATGGTTCGGCCCTTAGAAGCATATCACGTCAATATCTCTTGGTGGAGATATCTTGACACGTGCTAAAAGTCCTTTAAATGTGGTTTTGGCTGTACCAGAGCCTCCTGGAAGAGCTGGTCCTCTTTGCTGAGCTGCTCTGGGCACACAGGTTAAGTATTCCTGGAATTAACAAGAACCGTTTTAATTAAGGTTGAAACACCTCTTAGACAAGCCACATCCATGGGGCTGAAAATGCACGCGTTCTCATCCCGCTCGAGGATGTTATGGTTAGAGTGATTCAAATGGCAGTGCCCTCACTGTGAACTGGATTTCTCTGTGCCCAACAAATCTTCAGTAAAAGCCACGGAGCAGTGAGTATGAAGTCCTGTAGCAGTGTTTTAATGAAGGTAATGACTACCTAGTGGTTGCTGTAGCTCTTTGCTTGGATGGTGCTTTCTTTTCATGACGTTTGAATTGAGCAAAGCTTGGGCAATTTCAGCTGTTGGTTAATAAAGGTTAGTGAGTTAGATACTTATTGGAAAACCTTTGGCACTGATCAGCATGGTCAATATGCGGGGAGGATGCTTCCCAAAGTGAACCCACTGCAGGACTGAGCAAAACCTTTCGAGCCTTTTGACTGGCAGCACTAAGCTAACCTGTCCATAATGCCCTCGGCTGTGTCAGACACACTCTTCTTGAAGCTGCCTTGGTGTACATGGCATTAATATTTGTTCACATTCAATGTTTTTGTCCTGACTACCACTTGTGATTTTTCTGAGAGTCTCCCAAATATCTGGGGGGAAAGCATACAAGATTACTTGCCCATTTTTCTTGTGTGGAGAGCAGACACAAAGCACTGTTTGATGAAGTTTTCTGAAACTGGTGCAGTGGGAGTGCTGGGTTTTGTCAGCTCTGAAAAACGAAAGCTGGTGTTACTGCTTGTTATTTACTGCAGAGTGCAAACACAAAGGCCCTTCAATGTGTCGTAAGTCAGTTGTCGTCCATAAAGATCAGAGGGGTTAGGAAGTCTGTGAAATTTATACATTGAAAAGAACTGGAAAGGATCACGCAGAGGGACCTGAGCAGAATTATTTCCACGGGAGTAGGAAGCTAATGTAACTTTAATGGGTAATGAAATTCAGCATCACAGTAGCTTTTGGGCTGTGTTAGAGTGTGGGCTTTATTAAATGAGCTGGAGAAAGATTTCAGAATCATTTAGCACAGGCCCTCTAGACTTTTTTGGGACATGAACTGGATGGGGATATCTAATGGTCTGATGCTTCCACATTTGTGCTTGGCACGGTGGAGGCAGCTGTCAGGCTGCCTTGGACTTTGCTCCCTGGGAAGTTTTCCCTTTGCTCTTACCTGCAAGGAACATCAGGCCAGTGGAGAAAATGTGTTGAAAATCTGTCATCCAATGGCATCAGGTCTGAAGAATCTGGGGTTTTTTTTTTGGAATTTTGGAGTTGATTCCAATCCCATGCAGGTCATCCTGTAATTTTGACAGCCATGGGGTGTAAGGACTTTTGAGGAGCCTAGGTCATACAATTAATGTGTTTTAAGCATTCCCTTTTCTTCTTATTTTGCTTCCAAAATAAACTGTAGCCTGTCATTTTCACAAAACTTGCCAAATACTCTTTTTTAGCCTCTTTTTTTCAGTTCAGAGCAAAATTAAAAATAGTCTTTGTAATTTCAGAACAGAATCTCGAGAGGATTTTGTTCTTTACTTTTCTGTTCCTTTAAAACACCCAGGACCATGAAATCTGAAACTTTTTAGGGAGATGATATTTGCCAGGAAAAAGTGCTTTTTAGTGTTCTGCAGAAACTCTTTTTAGATCTGGCAAGGTAGAGACATCCACAGACTCACTCTTTAAGCATAGCTGTTCTTTACATCAGAGCATTGTCTTGTTCTTCAAACATGAAATAAGCTTTAAGAAACAAACACTTGTCTGACCCTCTTATGGTGAACAGTTTCTGCTGAGAGGAGAAACAGAAATCCCATGCCTTATTTTTGCGTGGGTTCTGTATTGCCCAGAGAGACACTTCACAAATGTTTGTGGAGGGGCACAAAAGGTCAGATTTGGCCTACATCTCCAGCTGCCTTCCTTTGGTCTTGTGAGAGAAAAGACCTCAAACTCTCTACTTGAATTTTCACACTGTCATGTCACCAGCTTCTTCCCAGACCCTACTGAGAGCAGTCTGCATGTGGAACCTTTTCTGTGCTGCTCGGAGTAATGAAGCACTTGGTCCAGGAGAAGGCACTGAAAAACGGTGTGAATGTTTGGCAGAGATTAAGTGGAAACTTACAAAGCCGGGAAATCCATTTTTAGGACATGTAAATTAAGATTTAGCGCAGTGAACCCGAAGCAATCGCCTGTTCCCCTCTTGTAGCTTCTAATGCTAGATAAATTCTAAAGGAAGCCTTGTATAACGGGCAAAGTCCCTCAAAGTGTGATTATGTACAGGCCTGTAGCTATTTTTGCCTTGTTCCATCATTATCAATTTTCATTGTCATTTAATTTCTTTATTTATATGCAGCCTGGCAAATAAAAGGTTTGAGTGCTCTGCTTATAACTCACTTGTAATGAGTGGAGAAGTTTCTTTTCTCTAATCTTTCAGGTGTCTGATACACATGAACTAATTAGTACGCAATTTCATTTTCCTGCATTCTTCCAATGAACTTAAAATTGAAATTGCCATTTTAAATTTACACTCTCAGCATGTAATTAGTAATGGCACTACAATGCTTGTAATTGGCTTGTGATTTAAAGGGTCACTGACCATGTTTTTGGAAGCAAATTAAAGCCTGGGTAAGTCATATCTGCCTTTTAAAGTTCTCCTGACCTCTGTTTCTCCTCACAGGTTGCCTGTGATAAAATAGCACCTGTGTACTGCTAACCACTTTATTAATGATATTAACTTTTATTGTTTGCGAACACAATGACAAAAAAAATCCCATATGTCTATTTTTTATTAATTGGTCCTGAAGTATAACCAAAACTCTCACTTTGCCAGTTCCAGTAATGAGTCTTTTTCGTCAATTCTTTTTTTTTTTTTTTTAAATAGTTTCTCTTTTCCCTTATGTCTTTTGGATTTATGGCTTTAAAATATGTTGGTTTGTTTTATTCTGATTTCGCTTCATCCCTGCTCATTTCTTGCATCTGTATTTTCAAATTCATAGATTATTTATTCTTTTTAAGGCAGTATGAATCAGAATAGATATAGCTGTGGGCAGGATTATTGTTTCTGTTGTGCCTCTACCATATCCAAAATCATAATGGCAGCTAACCTCTAACACAAACTGCCAGCAGGACTTTGTGAATGTTACTCCTCTCTAGTGATTTCTAACCTAGGAATCCTTGCCTATGCCCTTACACTTCTTCTCCTCTCCCAGTTTCATCACTCCCAGGTTGGTTTCCCAGTTTTAATCACCCTCATATTTCTCAATTCATTTTTCCCCTGTTCACGACTTGTCTCCCATTTTCTTCCTCGAGATATTAAGTTTTTTTCATGGAATCATACAATGGTTTGGGTTGGAAGGGACCTGAAAGACCATCTTGTTCCAACCCCCTGCCACAGGCAGGGAATTTGCCCAGTTTGCAGGGAATTTACCCAAGAACAGCAAGACATGCCACCTACGTCTTGGATCCTGGGGTGGAGGAGGAGGAGTCGAGAAGGTCTTGTCCCCAGCCCAGAGCACTCAGTGCCAAGTCCAGGCCTTCCTTGGACACCTCCAGGGATGGGCACTCCAAACCTCCCTGGGCAGCCCCTGCCAAGGCCTGAGCACCCTTTCCATGCAGAAATTCCTGCTGCTGTCCAACCTGAGCCCCCCCTGGCCCAGCCTGAGGCCGTTCCCTCTCCTCCTGTCCCTGTTCCCTGCGAGCAGAGCCCGCCCCCCCCGGCTGCCCCCTCCTGTCAGGGAGTTGAGCAGAGCCACAGGGTCCCCTCTGACCCTCCTTTTCTCCAAGAAGATGTGATTGTGAAGAGGATCCCTGCCTACGGAGGTTTTTTTGGTTGCGGCTGCTCCGGGGGTTTTTTGTTTGTTTGTTTTTTGTTTGGTTTTGTTTTTCAAGTGTTTTGTGGTCTTTTGGACATGGAAGTTATTTTTACAAGGTGTTAACCCACAGCTACCAAGAGCAGATTCCAGCATAGCTTACACCTGGAGAATGTTAAGAAAATTCACTAATTACTGAGCATCATGCCACTGTGTGGGAGATGCATTTGAACACCTGACCTGTTGCTGGAGATTGTTGCGTATAAATGTAAAGTATTAAATAGAATAATAAAAACCCTATTCTGTTATCCTTCATTAAAATGGCATCAACTGTTTCTCCAGAGACATTAGTATGGTTACCAATTGTTTTTTAAATAAAATATTCAAATATTTATTTCATTATTATGAGCAATAGGAGGACTGAAGGATTAATCTACAAAACAGGTGGACTGCTCAGTTTGGTTGCAGAATCAAAAAAGGGAAGTAAAGTTGGTTCAGGTTGAGTAGTTAGCTTTTTTTCCTCTAGTTTTTTATTGCATAGAAGATGATTCCAAAAATTTAGTTTAGAGTTTCTTCCTCTTCGAAGACTTCATCCCTTTCCATCTCTATTTCATATATTTTTTCTTTTTTGGGATCAATTTTCGAAAGTCAAATCGTAATTTCAAAATGGAAAAGCTACAATTCTTACTTAGAGTACAGAGAAAGAGAACTTAATTCTATCATTTTTCATATTTGTTCCCCAAATAGCTTTTCTGAGATTATGTGCTAAAGTTCAAATGAAACACTATAATCAGAAATAAAACAGTTTGACAGAAAATGTGCCCAACTTTTAATTGGCAGTTTAAATATATTAGTACCCCAGTCCAAAATAAAATACATATGGTTTATCTACTGTCTCGGTGTAGCTGTTGTATATAATACTTTTTGATTTTTAAATTTTGCTTTTTTAATAACTTTGCACAGTTTTAAGAAAATTTCTTCACTATATTTCTTGAAACTGTGAGTAAACAGTTTTTCTGCAAAGATAGTTAATAAAAAAGATGGCCTGTGATGGAAAGGGATCTACCCCAACAGATTCAGGGCAAAATATTTCCCTGACTTCTGTCTTGTTTAGAATTAATTTATTTAATCTTTTTTTTTTTGGTCATTACTGAGAATGCTTTTTAAAAAAAAGTATGAATGCATGGGAATATTACTGCCGTTAGGTAGAATTTGCATTTTGATTGAGGCTTAATTTGGTTTTTACACAAGTGTCTCCACACCAGTTTTGGTTTCAATCCCACCTCTGGTGCTCAGCCTCACATTTTTGGGACTTGCAATCCCATGGCATAATTAAATCTGTGACTATGAATCTCACAAACCCAATCATAACAACTATGACACACACAAAAATTACTCGCAAAAGTACCCTAAGTTCCATCATTCTTATCCCCAAGCAGAAAACCATAAAGTATTCTGTGGGGGTTTTTTCCCTCAAAAAAAGGCAAGGAAAAAAAAATTAACAGCTTTCTCATCAAGAGCTTCCAAAGAGCAAGTATACACCAGGTGATAGCTATTTGCTAATGAAATGATAAAACCCAAAATACACAGAGGCCTTGCAGAACATTCTCTCAAACATCTGTTGGTGAGAGCTCCAAGCAAACTGCCATCTGTGAAACCATTCATTTTGTCAAAGTTCATTTCCTCATTCATGAGCTCTGGTGTGCAGGCTTCCAAAAATACTTGTCACCGCAGCTTAAATGTTTAATATCACTTAATGTAGCTCTTATCTCAGCGTCAGGTGAACTTTATGAAGTACAGTCTCAGAGTCATCCTGTGAGGTGATGTGCACCATACAGGAAGATTTAACCTGCTAAGTTAAATGATAAGAAGTTGTTAAACTTCTGCTTTTTTTTTTGTCAATACTTCAAATTTTGGCTTAATGTCACAGAAGGATTTCCTTGGAGGATATTGATGAGTGGCAGTAAGTACTTGAAAATCCTTGGCTGTGGAGAACAGAAACTAATAAGCAAAGTGCAGTTGAATGAAAACAATGCCACGCAGGACCTGTGATCCGCAGGAATTAGAACAGATTGTCTGCTAGCCAAAGTCTGCCATAAATTCACTGACTTCAGTGAGCTCAATACTGGTGTCTGCTCTCCGCAGACCTCCCTCAGCAGATATACATTTAGCTTACAGGCCAAAAAGGTAATTTATGTCCTCAAAGCAGAGTGGAAAGCAAAGGGACTGGGAGGCTATTTCTTAGTGTAATCATCCGCAGACTCCCTGGTGCCCCATATCTTGGTATCCATTTTGTATCACGCCTCCCGCTTTCATCCCTTGTACGCACAGGCACCCACGCACAGACGCGTTCAAACAAGCTTTGGGCTGAGGTTCTGGATACACAAAAGCAGTCAGTTCAGAGTCAGCATCCCCATGGCAACTGAAACTAGATGCTGTTATGAACACCATGCATAACGTGTTCCGTCAGCCCGCGTGCCAGCTCTCCTTAATTACTGCGCCTAATGTGGCTGAAGGACTGAAGCAACAGGACCTTTAAGCACTTGGTTCCCTGCATCTGCAACACCATCCATTTCAACTAAGTTTTGGGGTTTTTTATTCCTATTTGCCACTCTGCTATTAAAAGCAATCAAATCTCAGAAAGTGGTGACATCGAAAGGAACAAATGTGTGTCCACGTGGTTTCTCGCATCAGGAAGAAGCAAGTCAAAGGTGCCCCAGTACCCGTGTGCTGGTTCACAGTGGAATGATGTGTGGGCATCATAGTGACCTCGTGGGGAGGACAGCACCCAAATCTGCGAGATGATGCCATGCTGATGTGTGATAGGCAAATGAGTAATTTTTGCCTTCTAACCACTCGCTTAAAAACTGCCAAGAAAATGATCCTCATTCATAGTTACTGTCCAGCTAGACTTGACTTCTAGAAAAGTGTTGTTTCAAGTTATCTCAATACAGCTACAGTTTGGGAAACAAAGTTCAAGAAAAAGTAAGATTACACGCCAATATATTAAGATTTTTCTGGTGTGGTACACAGGCAAATGTACCCAATGCCAGGATGAGTCAGCTTGGAAGGGCCCGCAGTGGGTCATCTGCTCCCACGTCCCTGCTCCAGCGGGGCCATCCCAGAGCACAGGGCACAGGAGTGTGTCCAGGCAGCTCTGGAATAGCCCCAGGGAGGAGGCTCCACAGCCTCTCTGGACAATCTGCTCAGGGCTGGGCACTGCCCAGGGCAGAAGTTGTGCCTCCTGTGCAAGAGAATTGCTGGGCTCAGCCCCTGCCTGTCCCTCTGGTGCCACTGCTGGGCCCTGGAGCAGAGCCTGGGCCCTGCCCTGAGCCCTCCGTGCAGCCAGGGACACCCAGGGCTGAGGGCCCCTCTCAGCTGGGGCTCCTCTCGAGGCTGCAGAGCCCCAGCTCCCTCAGCCTTTCCTGGGCACGGAGATGCTCCAGGCCCTAAATCATCTTTGTCCCCCTCCACTGGACCTTCTCCAGGAGCTCCATGTCCCTCCTGTCCTGAGAAACTGGACACTGCACTCCAGATGTGCCCTCATAGGGCTGAACAGAGGGGCAGGATCATTCCCTGACCCGCTGCCAACACTCTTCCCAGTGTCCCCAGAATCCCACTGACCTTCTCTGCCCCCAGGACATTCTGCTGGACAGGGACAGCTCATTGCCCACCAGAACCCCCAGGTCCTTCCCCATAGAGTTATTCCAGCAGGTCACCACCAGGCTGCGCTGGTGCCTGGAGCTGTTCCTGCCCAGGTGCAGGACCTGCATTTCCCTTATGAAGTTTCAGACAGTTCTTCCCTGCCCATCTCTCCAACCTGTCGAGGTCCTTCTGAAGGCCTTCCCAACCCTGGGGTATTTTGGCCTCTCATCCCAGCCACATGTGGTCAGCGAACTGCTGAGGATCCCTCACTGACCAGTGCACTGCACTGACCCCTCATCCAATCATTGATAAGTTAAACAGTGCTTGGCCCAGTACTGAACCTTGGAGGACACCACCAGTGGCGTATGTCCAGCTGGACTCCATGACACTGATTCCAACCCTCTGGACCTGCTGCTCACCCAGTTCTCAGTCCAAGTTCATCTCACATCACTGTCGATGGCCCCAGGCCAGTCTAGGCTGTTGGAAGCACAGGAAGTCACCAGCACCACGATAATGCCACAGACAACCACGGCTGAAGTAAACTCACCCTCCTTGGCCTCCCCTGGAAAAGGTGGCGTGTGTTTGTCACCTCAAAGACCTTCCAATTTAAGCCACACACCAATTCTGAAAAAATAGGAGCATATTTCACTCTTGCACTCCCAGAACCTTCTTCCTCCATGAGTGGTTAAGAAAAAAAGACACTGTTCAAGCCTTGACTCTCTCAATCAGACTTTTCAAAGATTGTCTATCACAATACCAAGCAACGTTAAATGTTTTTAACCTAATCTTTTGCCTGCAAATTTTTGTAGAAGGAAAAAGTATTTTGAGGAAAAACGTACAGGGAAAAATCTCACTGAAAGGTAACGTTTAACGTTTCTGTATTAACTTTTTTTTGACTTTTGAGTCCTAATTTCAAAAGACAATAAAAAAAAATTCATGAATGTGGTTGTCATGATTCAACAAATAGCCAGTTTCTTAGGGTTCAGGAGACATTAATCATTTGAGCCAACCTTCTCAGTTCTGTAACAATATCTGTGGCCTGAGAAATCGTTTGAGTGGTGTAGTCTTTTCATCAGTCACCAAGCCATCTGTCCCCCGTGTGCTTCAGTAACTCTTCACTAATCCCCTTGTGTCCATCTCAAACCTTGGCCTGTCTCCCCACACCACCAGTGTCTCGGCAACTAACAGGTTATCCTCAAAGATTGGTTAGGATTACCTTGACCATGAAGAAAGTGGATACAGATACATATTTTAGTACAGGTTGTGCACCATGTGATAGCACTATATGAGTTTGTTCTGGTGGAGGGACTAAGCAGCTTTAGTTTCCCACTTTGTTGAAATAAGCTGGGAATGTGCAGTGGGATCTCACAGACAGGGATCTCACACGGCCAAGGAAGTCTGATCTCCTGCGAGTTCCTAGATTTCAGATAGTTAACACTCCTTTAATGAATACGCTGATGTCTTTTCTCACATTAATGATCCTATAATTCCATGACTTCTTGGTCTAGGAATATGCATAGGACCTAGACAAAGCCCACTGAAGTCAGAATGGGAATTTTTCCCTCTGGGGCATGAGAAAAGTTCATGTTTGTCTTCGGAGTTTTTACTGGAGTGCATCTGCCAAAGTGCCACAAAAACAGATGGAAAGTATATGAGAGAAAGTAGGTCTCAATATCTGATGTGATTCCACAACCAAAAATTTCCCCGAGTGTATTTTCATGGTGATTTTAATATTGCACCTTTTTGAATTTCCTTCTTTTCCCTAAGGAAAACGCTTTTCAGGCAGGATGAAAAGAAAAGTAAGTGTTTGTGACCTGAGTCTGACATCTTATCTTCTAGATCCACAAGCTGTTGATCAAAGCTATTTTACGAGGGCAAATACACACAGATATTTTCGCTGACATTTTTATTTACATGTTCTTAGGCTGATTCTTCAGGATGTCTTCTAGACACTGTCGGGAAGTTCTTTCTGAGAGCCATTAGCACTCCAAAGCCAGGAAGAGTTTTCATGAGTTCAAAGTATATGAAGAAGCTGATAATAGCAATGAATGACCTTGGTGTTTCTTAGGTAACCTTCAGTTTCTGATAGTTAATACTCATTTGATCAATACTTTGCAGATAAGATAGTATTTTGCAGGGCTACAGACCTGTGAACAATGTGAGATTGATTATGGGCCCCTTCTTGAGATGACAGTATAAACATGCCAGTATTTGAATAATTCATATAATCCAGTTAATGGCATTCCTAACAACTACCTTCGGGACTGAAATAATGACTTAATAATAAGAAGGAACAGACTAAGCAAGTTTTTTGTCTGTCTAATTATGTAAACTCTCTGAGGCATAAATTGAAAGTTCTCAACAAAAGCCGAATGAAGTAGGTGCTTTCTGATAATTCCCATAACATATGTTCCTCCACATTAGCATTACATGGGCCAAACAATCCTTGTATTTATGTTTTCCATGCAAGCAGGGTCCAACCTATATTCTGATCTCTTCACAGAGAGGCAAATTAAATTAGTGGTCCAATTTGCATCTCTGATTCCGCATGGCTAATTTGAAGCATGTACATGAATAAGTCGTATTGAGGATGGCAAAGGTGGTGAGTTGTTTTTAGAGGGTTGGCTGAGGCTGAGATGCAGGTGAGTAGAGGGAAGTCCTGAGGGGTGTTTGTTCTTGCCCTGAGGTGTGATAGACTGGAAAAAACAGGAGGATGAGTCTGCAGAGGATTTAACAGCAAAGTTATGAGGATGCTTTGCTGGACCTGCGTCCACATAAGTGAAAGAAAAAGGTCTGGGATCAGAAATAACCTGAGTGTTTAATTGGTCTGTCCTCAAGGTACAATCCCACAATCACACTGGGAGCTATTATTTGCAAAGCAACCTGTAGCAAATGTTTGTTCTCCTAGCCTGTTACAAGATAACAGTTTATGCTATCCTGTGAATATTTTAGGATAAAACATGCTGTTTTTCTTCATGGGGCAGACCTCCTTCCAGCGTGTCAGCAACAGCTGTGGTGCTGCCGTGGATAAATCACTGCATTCCCTCGCTGGGTGCTGCTTAAAACACACATCACTGCCACTGTGCTGACTGCATTAATGCCCTGAACTAAATCCGGGGGAGCTCTGCTGGCAGTGCTGATTAGGAGAGTATCAAAAAGCCACAGACAGGCGAGATAGATGAGCACCTTGTGTGCAGGTGCCAGCGAGGCTTTGCAGCAGGGAAGTTAATAGCGACTGACCTGCTGTGCCCTTCCTGCTCCTCATCACCAGCCCAGCTCTGCAGCACCAGGGTGAAACAGCACTGTTTGTCCTGTTCAGGGGCTCTCGTGCTTGGAGGCTGAAAAGCAAGCATGGGAGGGAGCTTTCAGACTCACTGACTTTCCAGTATTGAGGGAATTGTGTGAGGTTGTTCCTTCTCCGGGTTTATTAAAAAGATTTCCATTGGCAAGTGTCCCTATTTTTCACTGAAAAATGTTTCTCTGGGTGCTTTCTATCTAGCTTTGTCAGAATAACAACTTTAAAAAAAAAGAAAAGAGACAAAAAAATTAAATTTCAATCCCTCAAAACCTGATGAGATCAGCAGGGAAGGGTTGCTGTAATAAATCTTTTAATGCCAGTATAACCTTGATCTCTTATTCAACCCCATTTTTATATGAGTAATGGTGAGTAGCAGTAAAGATATATTTACTTTGTGCTAGAAAAGATGAAGAATAATTTATGACAGTGCTATTCCATCTCATAACTGAAACAGGTAAACACCTTTGTGCTCAATAAAATGCATTCCTGTTTATGAATCTAAAACTACATTTAAGGTCTCAAAGACCCAAGGTTTCATGTAGGCTTTAATTTGAGCATTTCTGGAAAGCTTGCTCTGGAGGAATACTAAGATAAGGCTGTTCTGTAGGAAATGCTAGTGGTGTTATTGCTAACAGTGAGATAACAAATGAGGGGAATGTGGTTACAGATTCCGTCCAGGAGCATCACAGAGGGATCTTCCTAAAGTCACTCTGTCTTCTCATCCCTCTTCTCCTCTCCTGCCTGGAATAATGTAGACAAGACAGATGCAACTGGGTGTTTTTTTATGTTTTTGTCAAGTATATGGCTTCTGCAAAGTGAATATACTAACATTTGATCACAAATTGTAGAAGGAAGTTGAACACCTTCCACTGGAGCTGTCCAAGTCCCTGCTGTTCTGTTACATTCACACATTAAGATTCTGAATTTATTCCTCTTTTTTCCTGTTGTTCTGAGGTTTGCAAACCATGCTGAGGAGTTACTTATGGCCTTTGTTTTGTGGAGCCCTTTGGACTTGTTCACGGAAAACAAGCTCCTGCATTAACTCACAGCTACCAGTAGAGCTGCACACAGACCATGCAGGTTTGCAGGACAGGCTCTGAATTGCCTCTGAAAATGGTGCACTGTACAATCAACAGGAACTCATAGAATTACCTTGTTCGTATTACCACTTTCTCTCAGAGAAAAAGTCTTCCTCATTTATTTCCTTTCCAATAAGGATTTTTTCAGGTTCTGGTAAAATCTACATTGGGTATGTCTTCATGGGTGTAGACAACTGAATTATTCAGCATCTCCAAGCAGATTTTAGTGAGTCACTGGAGTCAAAAGCGTTAGTGAAAATTGTTTAATAGAGAATTACTCCCACAGGATCAGTGCTGAGAGCAGTGAACACAGCACAATGGTTAATTTTTCCCCTCCTGTGGAGAAAGGCCATGACTCTGTAACCTGCTGTGATCATCAAAGTGGTCTGTGTAATCATGGAGGTGGGAGGACTGTGGTGGTTGAAAGGAACAAGATTAGAAGAAATTTCAGGGACTTCTGAAACTAAAGGAGTTGATTTTATTCCCCAGCTCTCGGGCATACACTGCTCTAGAGGCTATCTGCCTCAAGTGATTTTATTGGATTTTTTTTGGCTACATGGATGAATTCAACATGCAGCTGCATACCCAACACAGCATCTGAGGTGATGTTTCTTGTCCCAGGCCCTTAACTCACAGAAACTGAACTGACTCCATGCCTGTGCTCTCCTTGTGCTCTCCTCAATACCAGCACAGTGACTTTGCACCATCCATCCTGTGTGTGTGACATAATCCAGTTCTTGTAGAGTCAGATTTATACACATTGGTATTCAAATACTGGCTTCATTTTACACTCAGTTTTACCTGAGTAACTCAGTGTTCACCACTCGTTCTAGTCCCAGAAATCCTCCTCACTGACATGCAAAGCCCGTCTGAGGAGATTCCATAACCTGCAGGTGTCAAACAGAACCTTATCTGAGATTCATAAAGTTCTTCATGCCATAAGGTTTTAGGGCACTGGGTGTCCTCGGATTGCAGCCAAATCCCTGGCATATGATGGGTGAGCTAATGGAAGTTACTGGATGCACGAGACCCCTCTGAGCTGCTGCTGAATGCAGGTCCTTGAGCAGAAGTTGAGTGTCAAGTCTGAATCCATTGCTCTTAAAAGAAATTTAAATGGTAAATGTTAAAGTGGTAAAACTCATCAGTTCTTTTTTTCTTTCTTTTTCTTTCTTTCTCTTTCTTTCTTTCTTTCTTTCTTTCTTTCTTTCTTTCTTTCTTTCTTTCTTTCTTTCTTTCTTTCTTTCTTTCTTTCTTTCTTTCTTTCTTTCTTTCTTTCTTTCTTTCTTTCTCTAAGCAGATTTCTCAAATGTTTATGCCAGTATCTTTTTCTTACAAGGCCTTTACCACGCCTTATTACTTAAATTACTGGGATAAATCCCTCAAAACACTATCGATCTTCTTTCATCCTTGATTTTTTCCAGTTCATGTAGGTAGTGATAAGGGATCCTTAATAAGTGAATCCATTACCTTTTTTAACAAAGATACGTTATTTTTTTGTTCTTGTCTTGGTGACTTTCACGTCTTTGTTTTAAAACATGATCATCCACATAATTAAAATGTAATAATTAAATGTATAACTTTCTGTCCAGATCTGAATCCAGAAAGCAGAGCTTCCTGAGCTATTTTTCCTAACAAGTACCACAGAAAAACATGTTTGAAAAAGTTTGTAGTGCAAAAAGATGTACTTCACATTTCTTCACAGCTTCCTACGGAAATATATTAAATAAGAAAGACTTCAGCACCTGCATCGTTATAGCCTTTGCTAAAGCTGTAATATTTTCAATTTTTGCTAAGGTCTAACTTGAAAAATTGAAAACACGTAAAAGAACCCCAAGATACAAAGGCAAAATTAATTCCTGGTGTATCCATATTCACTGAAAAGCATGACATTAGCCCAGGGGAGATTTCTATACCAGCAAGCCATGGGCATTTGAAAGCAATTTTTTTCCCACTTCACTGGGATTTTTCTGCCAACCTTGACAGGATATGTAGACCTTGGAAAACATGGCAGCCTGGTTTTATTTCTTGCGTTTTATCAAGTTCATTGCTGCTTAAAAACAAAGCTCAGGTTGTGACTGACAGGATGGATACTGATCAAGAAGTCCTCTACATCCGGTGGTTAAAGCCATGGTTTCATTAGAAATGATTCTTTGCGAGTAAACAGAGAAGAAAAATCCCTATAAATTCTCATCCAAAAAAAAAACCCTCCCCAAGATTATTACCCGGAAAAAGAAAAATTGGTAATTAAGCTGAAAAAATATTAGTTATATGCATCGCTGGATCGAACAAAATTTATTTGATGTTGCATGATACGTTCCTTTTCCCATGCAGTGAAATGTGAAGATGCTACCAGTTAGCAAATAATCAATGTCTGGTTTCTGTTTCGCTGTGCTTTCTAATTCGGTTTTGCAGATGGTATTCACCTCATTATTAGCAATTCTGTAAATACATGGAAAATTGGTTTACTTGCCCGTTAATTAATATTCTGAAATCCCACATAGAGAATGAAACACTCATAAGAGACTTACAGAAATCTTTAACTGGATACTATTCCATGTTAACTACATTTTTAATGTAGTTATGGGAGTAAAAGTAGTCTCTGCAGCTGTCCTCTTACAAATATAACATATTTATTTAGTCTTGTTTTCACCTCTGGGGGACCGGGAATTGGGGAAAAGAAGTTTTCCAAGGCTGCAAGAAGGCATGAATCTCTTATAATTTATACCTGTCTGAATTCCTGTTGCGAGTCCATTCTCCCCACTGGAATTGCAAATGTTCCTGAGTTTTCCTGGTATTTGTGGGAAAGATCGTATAAAAAATCTGGTGTTTTTATAGGAAACTTCTCCTCTCTCAATGGGTCTAAACCTCAAAAACCCACATTGTTAATCTGAAGGTGTGTGTGAGTGTTTATTAATTTCTTGTAGGGAGAACTATGGTAAAAGGACACCAAAAGCCAACTATTACAGAAAAGTAGCAGAGAAATAGCTCACTCAAGAAAGTAAAAAACCCAGAAGAAACCATAAAATTCTATATTTTGAAGAAAAAAAACAGAGATTTCCTATTGTGCACACAGAGAGATCCTGAAACCTTGAAGTCTGATCATCTTTTGTCCTTCACAGAGGCTAGATTTTATTACCAAGGGGGAGAAAGTCTCCAGGCCACACTGTAAAGAATAAAGCAATTAAGGTATTTGGACAGCAGATCTGCCTCTGAGCCCTCCCATGCCTGTGCTGGGGCTGCTTTCCCAAACAGTGGGGACTGCACTGGGTCAGCTCCAGGGACTGGGGAGAAGAGATAAGCCTCATTTGGAGGAGACAAGTGCTAATGCAGTGTAATGTATTATTTACCCTGTCCTGGTTGTTTGCTCTCTAGTATTTCCACTCAACTCTTTGCACTGCACGTCTGCCTGCACCTCCACGCAGCTCTCACAGTGCGACAGCTCTTTGCCGAGCTCCATTTGGTGCAAAAGTCACAGATTTCAGCTGAGAGGGTGGGAGTGCAGCTGCCACAGACTGAGCCGTGATTGACTCCATCCCAGGGACGAGGCTGACAGTGCTGGGTTTGAATATCACACTCTGAGACATCAGAGAATACTGTTGGCTTTCCCATGCCACAGGTGAATAAAAGAGGCAGAATTAAGGCCGCTGGAGTAATGCTGAATTTGTTCGCTCTGAACATCTTCATTTTGTACTTCAAGGTGTTGCGTTCAGCTCAGACAAGCACATGGGGAATGCTCACGTCCACTGATTGATATTTTGCTATTGACTGCTTTAGGATTAGCATTTCAGCCTTGATCTCTAGACAGATGAACGTTCAGTGAGAGTCAAGAAAAAGTCTTATTTCTCTGCTCTCAGAACTTCCATGTAGTTTTAGTTTCACTTAGAAGTTTTACTTTATGCTAACTTAGGATCTTTTGTATGGTATTGCAAATTGGCTTCTAACAGAACTGAAGATATAGCCTTTGGTAAATTATCGCCCTGTTTCTTTTTCCTTTCAAGCAGGAAATATGTAGGAGCAACCCTATATGCCAAAATTAAGCAATATCCCAGTAATATTCTGAATATCCATAATATATGAACGTATGTGTGCACACGTAAAGGAAATAAGCACAGTCCAGGCAGTTGGTTCATTTTTTTTTCATTCATTATGAATGAAATCCATGAAAGATCAAAGGAATTTATGAAAGTGTAAAAGCAGTCATTTAAATGCTACAGCTATGCTTTTTCTCTCACTTAAGAAAAAAAATAAAGAGAATCAGAGGAATCAGGGATTGTGCCCCTCAGATTAACAGTGTGCTGTTATTTCAGATAAACCTGCAGAAGAAGATGCGAGTCACTGGAGTTATAACCCAAGGTGCCAAGAGGATTGGAAGTCCAGAATACGTAAAATCTTATAAAATTGCATACAGTAATGATGGGAAGTCATGGACAATGTACAAAGTAAAAGGCACAAAGGAAGACATGGTAAGATTAAGCCATCTGTATCTGAATACATCTCATGGTTTAGCTGCCTTCAGAAGTATGAGATGCCTCTGGTATTTAAGCCTAATTGCCTGGCAGTATGATATAGGTTTCACTGTTATTATTTTTCTCTGAAAAAAAAACCCAACAAATTTGCATTTTCTCTCTGCTAAGAGTTCCTTATACTTTAATTGATGGTTGCATAAATACTATTTCCCCAAGCTAGAATAATCCTGTTTATTACACTTAACTGATTTTCATATTAATTAGTTTACCAGTAATTACTCATTGCTCTGTTTTCAATTTAGTTTTATTGCATTGGCAGATTAGCGTTAACCCTTGGAAACACACAGCCCATTCATCAATGCTAATCTCTGTGCTGCACAAACAGTATCATCCAGAGGGGTGTGTGTGTTTACAGTTTATACTTTACCGCTTATTTTTGATGGAGCTGTGCACACAAAACAGCAAAAAAAAAAAATCCCCTTACTGTGTAAGTTTGCATCAAACTAAGGCACTGTGCAGCATTAGATGTAGTTTCTCTACAAGGGAATTATGAGGAGGTGGATAATGGGGGGGAAAACACAGGACAGGGATGTCTGGTGAGAGTGAGGGGTGAACAGAAGAATGCTGATGGGTTTAATTCACCCCGCTCTGTGATCGATGGGAGGGTTGCAGGGCACTTCAGTGGGAGCTGGATCAGGTTCTTGAACCAGAGGGGAAAAAAATAAAAGTCAATCAGTGCAAATAATTGCAGGCCAAATTGAACTGGGGCTATTTTATACATTAATTAAGACAAGAAGGCATAATTTGATTGTATTAGGTAATTCAGTTTCTGGGAGGGACAAGACAGAGACCTCGGTTCAGCACAGGTGGCAAACTCACCACGATGTGACACAAAGGCAGGACATTCTGCTGAAAAACTTGTGTCAGGCACTGGAATGCTAAAACAGCTGCTGTTTTGGGGAAAATCTCGCATGGGCAGTCAGAACAGCACGGGTGCTTTAGAGACACGGAACTCCAGCCATCCTCCTGACGTATTTTTTTTGTGCGAACCTTGCTCCCTTGCAGGTGTTCCGCGGGAACGTGGACAACAACACCCCGTACGCCAGCTCCTTCACGCCGCCCATCAAGGCCCAGTACGTCCGGCTGTACCCGCAGGTGTGCAGGAGGCACTGCACCCTCCGGATGGAGCTGCTGGGCTGCGAGCTCACAGGTGCGATTTCCGCAGCCTCCAGCCCCCAACCCCACCCAGCGGCTCCCGACCGCGCGCGTTTTGCTCCCCCGTGAGACGCATTGGCCAGCCCGAGTTTATCCAGTCACTCGCATGTTTTTATCTAAGTTATAAAATCAGCAGCACTTGGCTGAGGGAAGTGACAGGAGTCTCTTGCAGTGGGACGGGGATAGTAGTAAGGTTGTGTGGTATCACCATAATAACACTTCTTAATTTTTTCTGTGCGCGATGATCTCTAACTGGTCAACCTCAAAAAGTTTTGATGGCTGTGTGGGCTAGTAATATACAGCCCTGAGCAGACTACAAGGCAGAGAGTCTAACCCAAGATCTGAAAATGGTTCCTGAGCCCCAGAGCTGGCTGTACGCTGCTGTGGACCCATGGCAGCAGCAGCTGTCACACCTGATTTGGGTAACTCCTCCTGGCTGTGGGTGACACCGCTCCTGTGCTGTGTGGCAACCTCAGAGGCATGAGCCTGCTTCCCCTGCTGTCGAGGACCACTCCAATAAGATGTAATTTGATTGGGCTGCCTTAATCGAGATTTCAGTTCGGATTTGTTTTCTGGGTTTAGCAGAAGCAGGGAAAGCATCTTGCAGCAAAAACTAAATGAACAAATGGAGACAATATAAACCCTCTTCAGATTCGTATTACGGGTCTGAAATGTAAAGCCTGACCTCCAGCCACCTCTAGCAAGAACTGTGCCCCCTTACAAATTCAGTAAAGCATGTAAATTTTTTTACCCTTTTTCAAGAGATAAACCTTTCACTGGCAGGAGCACTCCACTGATTCATTTAAGAGTGATTTTTGTGTAGCTGCCTGTTTACTCTACAAACAATAGCCATCCAGTTCACGAGTGATACACCAAAACAGCTGGAGTTAAATAATTCTCAGTCCTCTAGTGACATCAAAAGCAGATTCAGAAACTAAAAGTTAATGCATTAATCTCAGTGTAGCCCTTTTTCAATATAGATAGGTTTAAGAGTAAATAGAAATTCCTGTCTAGCTGCTTTGGTCCATTAGATTTTTTTTTTTTAATGTCTTCCACTTCTGGAACCACAATTTAGAGTAAGTCCTTGCCAGAATGACTAGGAATTGTTTTGCTCAAAGAACTGTGAAAGCTAGTGAAGTGAATTCATTTCAGTGGTCTCCTAACAGTGTCAAGGTCATCACTTCTTAAAACTGTGGAGAGCCAAGGCTTAGCAGAACAATTTCAGCCTTACTGAAGGAAAGGTATAATTACACAGACTAACTCACTCTTAATTCCGGGTGGTCTGTCTTGGGCAGAAAAGCACTTTGAGGGTTCTGGCTTCTCTAACATGCCCTGGTGCTAGAGAAGAGAGTGATTGATGAACAGAGGGAGACTTGCAGAACCAGACGATCATAAAACTAACTCTTTCTTAGGACAAACTTCAGCAAAATGTTCAATGCAGTCTGCTTTAGTCTCATAAATAGCTTTTCTTACCAGGACCCACAGTCAGATCTTATTGAAAACCACGATCAATGCTAGTGGACCCAACCATCAATAAATTAGGCATTAATCTTCATGGCCCCGTGTTCCTGCCTTACTCGTGTTTTGCACATCTCTGTGTCCTCAACTCCCTTCCCCTCACAGAGTATTGATGTGAGGGGAGAAACGGCTCACAGCTACTGTTTATTAGAATGCCTTTATTCATTAAGCTGTTATTAATAGCAGCACCAAGCTGTTGTTTTTAACAACAGATCAGTGTTCACACAACAGTGTCACTTCTTCATGGAGCGCTCTCATGCACTCAGGCATCTGCCTCCATGCAGGCAGCCCCTGGCATATGCTGCTGACAGTCATGTTTGTTGGTGCCTGTGCACCAGCCCAGCCAGCTCTTGGTGTTTGGGGTGTCTCAGTTCCTGCAGAAGGATGTTGGCCACCAGAATGTGGACATCTCTGTGAGACTCACTCAGAGAAATCTGAGTGTGTAGTTGTCATCTCCTTTGGGCATGTTGTTCCCTGGTAACTATTTCTTTATCCTAACAGCCCCTACAGGCACCGTTCACACAAAACTGACACACAGGGGGACTTTAGCACACCTGCAGTTAAAGATAGATTCCCTTTTCCTCGTTTGTCCTCAGAACTACATAACCTGGAAAGGAATTCTATATTTATTGTTCATAGGCCACTTTGGACAGGGCATCAAGGTTTAAAGAAAGGTGTCCCATTCTGCCCATGGCAAAGGGGTTGGAATTAGATCTGAAGCTAGATGATCCCTCTCAACCCAAACCATTCTATGATTCATGAATATGAAGAAAAATTTTAAAATCTCTCCGTTTTTAGAAACAAAAAAAATCTCAGTAGGAATCAAAACAAAATCACCTTTGCCCTCAAATAATTGACATATGCCGCTTTTGCCAACACTACACAAATCTTTGTGCAAGGCAAGATTCTTGCAGACCTTTGCCTGCAGATCCATGGGTTTGCCTTTGCTACATTGGATATTGAATATTTCCTTTGGGGGGTTTGAGCTTTCTTGACAGAAGAGGTAGATGAGGGGCATGGTATAGGGTGCAGACTGAAGAGTAAAAGATTCTGGCCCCTGGGGAGTCAACAGAGAACAACCTTTGTGTTGATTCTTCCAATTTTCAGGTGCTAAGCCCCACTCTTTCTCATTATTTCCCTATTCCTGTTTCATTCAGCTAGATCAAAGCCCTGAAAACTTATACCTGGTTAGATTTGAAGATACAGAGGTATCAGGTATAATTTATCACAGATGGAGATGTTCAAAGCATCTCAAACATTCCCGCATAAGGTGCTCCACTGGGCGTAGCCACAAGTGTTTCTGCATCAGCTATCTCCGACTTTAGCAGATCATAAAAATGAAAATGGAAATCAAACCCTTTCACGGGGACATTGAAAAGCAAAAGTGGAGACGCTTCAGGAAGACATAAGCATTATTATAAACACACACCAGTGAGGGATGATCACCAGCAGACACAAAGTTCTGTGCTACTTTGACGATCCTGCCCTTTGTGCTGTGGGTTATGGCTCAGTCACCCAGACAGCCACAATCTCCCATGGTAGGAGCTGGGAAACTGCTGCTCTCTGTGACACAGCACCAAGACGTTGTCCTGCCACCTGTGAGCATCACGTTCACCTTCTCAGATTCTCATTGCTCTCCTCACCTTCTCCTGTTACCTCTAACAACTGTCTTCCCACCCCCTTTGAGGCCACGGCGAAGGCAGGAGAGTGTAAAATCCCATTAATTCATGCACGCTTGCACAGGCACATGGGCAGACACAGCTGTTGTTTCATAAATCAATAATAATACTCAGAAAAGATAGAACTGGTTTTGATGGATTGGGCCAGCACTGAATCACAGCTCTGACAACCCGTGGTTTTGTGTCAGGAGCCTCCTTCAGATTCCTCGGATGAAACATTCTTGCTGACAGTCCTTGTGATCTCGGAGTGATGCTTCAGAATTTAATAATAAGCAAAGTCCTTCTCTAAAGCAGCAGATTAGTCTCTCTTATTTCTGCTATCAATTGCTCCCTCCCACTCCCAGAAAAATTGTTTTGTTGTGTTTTTGAACGAGCCCGTTCTACAGACAAGGCTGTGCGATTTCCATTTGTGCACTGAGAATCAGTTCTGAAAGACTGGGGTTTTTTTCAAAAATTAGCTCTTGTTTTCTCTTGGTTTTTCATTAGTTTGTTTGGGTTTTTTAATTTAACATGAAGCATGTCAATATTCAGATTTTAAATACAGGAGATACTGCATTAAAGATAATATTGTTAGTATTATTTCGTGTGTCTGGTAATGCACATTTACTCTTGCTGTTAGCCCCCCCACAAAGGCCCTGTGGTCTTACCTTCCTGATTGAATCTCTAACAATTCCACTTAATTCTGTGCATTAATCCTATGAGAGGAACAGAACACAGAAGCTGACAAAAAAGAAAAAAAGAATCAGGTCTTTAAATGTGGATAAACATACTGTGAAGGGAAATACACTTTTAAGGCAAAGAGAACCAGCTTTGATAACTGGCTCAAATAAAGTGAAAAACAAATTGAAGACTTTGAAGGTGGTTTTAGTGGCCATTCTGCCAGTAGCCACCAGCTGAGCAGGGTCGTGATCTCAGCAGGAGCAGCTCCACCACGAGCTGCCCCTGTGCTCAGCAGAGCACAGCCGGTGACTCGTCAGATGTTGGCCTGATAGGAACCAGCTCAGTGTCAGGGACGTGCCAGCTGGAAAACCTGCGTCAAGGAGACAGGAAGCAAAGGTTCTGTGCGCTCACAGTGATGGTGCACTCCTTGCCAAACCACGCTGCATCCTGGGCACACTCAACGAGTTGCGGGTGTGTTAAAATATTTTGGCGATTTAGCGGACTCAAGCCAGCTGTTGGGTAGGTTCTCTGAATTTGTGACGTGAAAACTTTTGAATAACTGCACATATGCAGGATTTTGACTGCTGGGACAGGAAGGAAATAAGAAAGCAGCTTCTTTTTTTATGTTCCCATCTCTATCTTTTCCATCTTTCACTTTACCTCAACTTTCAAGCATGACTCCACCCCTTCCATGATACATCCACCTTTCCTGTCCTCTTAGCAGCCTTCTCTCTCTCAGCCATTTGCCTTTCTTTTTCTGATGCTTTTTTGTTTAAAGCTTAAAACCATGCAGCTCATCTGCTTTCTTTGGTTTCCAGTCCTATTTCAGTGCTGCTGCTGAAGGATGTCTCTCCTGTTTTGGCTTGTTTCTTCCCTCTTCTTCATCCAAATGTACTTTCCACATTCCCAGCACACAGCCGCAAGGCAGAGGAACACAGAGTCGTGTATCAGTTTTTGTTTTTATCCTTTTTCATGCGGAACAGAGAAGGGAGAAGCCCAAGATCTATCTTTGCTACAGTCAAAATAACTGAATGGTGTGGGATGTCCACAAACAAATAAGCCATTAACTATTGATTTCTGCTAAGTGATATCCTCCTACTATTCTCCCTCCTTCACAATTGTCTTTCTGTGGCCTCCACCTCCTTCAGTGGAGTTTTGGGCTTTCTGGATTTTTATCTAGATGTCAAGTAATTCAAAAGTGTGAAAGAGCTCAGTGCTTTTTAACATTTTATTTCAGCGATGGCTTTAAGAAAAGGTAATGTTTCTTCAGTAAGCAAACACATGCTTGATGTGAGGCGGCACAAGAGCATGAGGAAAATCATACTGAGCAGGGGAAATAACATTTTCCTGCAGGACAGGAAAATAAAAAGAAAAGCACAGACAAAAGTCATCTTTTTATTTTGCTTCGCTTCATAAATTTATGCCGGGATAAAATATATTGAATTCTCGATCTTGATTTTGACTCACCCAAGCAATTCTTGAAACAAAGTGCCTTGAATTGACTATTTTTCATGTATTTGTTTCTGAGTTCTTTCAACAATAGTCTTGATTAAATCTTTTTCTTCAAGTATTGCAGGTTTTCTTTGCCATAACAGAAAACCTAAACCCCTGGCAGAGATAAGCAGGTAGTGCCACTGATCTTCCCCTACTGTTCCAGGTTGCTCTGAGCCCCTGGGGATGAAATCAGGACACATCCAGGACTTCCAGATCACTGCCTCCAGCGTTTTCCGTACACTCAACATGGATATGTTCGCTTGGGAGCCCAGGAAAGCCCGGCTGGACAAGCAAGGCAAAGTTAATGCCTGGACCTCTGGCCACAATGACCAGTCACAGTGGTTGCAGGTAAAGTCTGACGCGAATTTTCCCAGATGTTTGCCTTCTTTGTGTTTCAGGCACGGGGACGGTTCTCTGGTTCAGTTTTATATCCATATTCTTCTGTTTCTGGGTTTAACCATCCTAACTCTGCCACATGTAAATGATGAAGCTCTGAAAGCCCAACAGATCTTCCTTGTCTTTTTTATCACAGTTGCAGAAAACTCTTCTTGGGGATGCCTCCACGAGCCCAAATTTTCGTTTGTTAATGCACAAAAATGGTAGTTGCAGATCTGTTTCACTGAATTCTCCTCATTTTTTGAGGGAGATGAGTTCATCTTCCTCCCTGCTGTCCTTCCCAGGCTCCCTGGAAAAGCATATTTACTTTCAGCTCTGTGCACCTTAGCAAATCCCCCGTGTAGAAATTATCTTTGTCTAATTGAGGCTGCCCAAAATTACCTTCTGACGTGACTCTGGAGCCAGCAAGACTGATTCAGCACCTGAATTCATTACGAACCTGTGCACAGGGGTTGTCTTCAGCCCAAGAGTGATTTATACAAGTCACTAATGTGAGAGATTGCAATAAATCACCAGTGTGGAAGCCTGTTTGACCGGCCACTGACACATTTACATTTTTTGAACTGTTGAAAATAGCAGTGTTTTCAGTCGGCTGCCACTTTGCAGTGCAGCTCTCAGTGGGAAGCCTCAACAGCACTAGACGTGGCTACTAACCCCCTGCAATCTCTTCGCATATAAATTATGACATATTAGCCTTTTTGCCTACAGTTGCTAAGCGAGTTGGGAATACAATTGCTGTTTTTTCTCTCTCAGGTTTACACACTTTCCATAAAAAAGAAGGAGAAATTGCCCTGTCTATTTAGCTTTGGAATAGCTGAAGATCCCAGAATCTGCTGAAATTTTTTTTAAAGCAGCTTGTTGGAACAGCAGTTAGTAACTTCTGGAGAGGATGAATGTTTTATTGCTGTGTTTTATGGTGGAGAAGCAGATGAAAATGTTTCTCCACAGGAAAGAGAGGTAGTTGCATCGTATTTTAACCCCATCAGTGAAACCAAGAGTGAGCAGAGACTCCACAGAAATTTCCTGTTGTGTGTTCTTGCTCTTGTGGATGACAGTGGATTTTTAATTAACTACATATGGCGGAGGCTGCATAGTTAATCCTTATATTCTCAAATTTTTCATGCTCTTGTGAGTCTTTCTACATTTGAATTTACCTGAACCTGCAAATTTAATCTGACCACTTGCACAGTCTCTGCAAATCCTTGAACTATAAGGAAGAAATTATTGTCTGGTCAAAACAATATTGAAAATCTACCTTTTCCTGAAAATCGTTATACATAATGATACTTCCTCAAAAAATGATCCTAACAGTTCGCGCTTGGGAAAAAAAAAAGACCACTAAAACTAAAACCCAAAAGGCATTAAATCAACTTGGTTTTTTGGTGTTTGAGGCGGTCATTAGCTTCTGCTGCAGGCTTGTTATTCTGAATTCAGGCTACGAGTTGAGATGGTCTCACATGCTTCAGGTATAGGTAATGATTGTGTAACAGAGACATGTCTATCATTCAAATTCATCTGTTCATTTTTGTTCTCTCTGCTGGTAGTTCTCTGTGGGGTTTTTGCAGTTTTCCTTTCCCTTAAAATACAGAGTATTATACTGAAGCCTTATAACACATCGACTGAAAAATTTATCATCATGCTGCTGCCTTCACAGAGTTTAGTCAAAACACATTTGTAAGGAAGACGATGTGAAAGCAAATGTGTCTGTACACCCTACTCCCTCAGCCATTCCACAAAGAATTAGGCCCAGCTTGATTCCGTGGTACCCTGAAATGGGCTTAAAGCCAGACATTTAGCCCAGATTTCTGGATTTTGCTAAAGTAGCTGGCTTACCAATAACACACTTACTATGTTAACTTTCCGTGCTTTTTGAATGTTCTCCACATGCCTTTCTTGCTTTATGTTTCCTAATTTTCACAGGGAAGCCTGCAGAACTGGGAAAAAGTCTGCTGTCTGCCTTTTAGGGTTATTGCTGGGATATGTGGATGACTTGAGCAGATCTGATCTGACCAAGTGTTGTTTCAGGGTATCCTTGCCTGAACACCATTGCTATCAGCGCTTTAAAAGCTGGTGTGCTGACATCCATTTCAGAGCACCTGCTGTGCTAATGTTTGCTGAGAGGCAATGTTTGCATCATGCATCAAATGCTACTTGCACTTTTGGACAAACCCTAGAGATAAGTTCTTCTCTGTCAGGAGCTGGGACGGTTTTACTCAGTTTTCTCTCAAAAAGGGTAACTCTGAATCTTCTATGTACGCTGAAATGCAGCCATTAACAATTAAGCTCTTTGTTTCGAAGTGTTTCGGATTGCTGCACCCGTAATTTAGGAATATGAAGTATTTTGTGTCTCCAGGCGTAGACTGTGCTTTTTCAGGTAGAAAAAGAATACTCACCCTAATCATGCTGCAGTTGTTGAAAATCTGCCGTGATTTAGACTCTACAAGCTCCAAGTTCCTCGAATAACATTTATTTACACCAAACACCACCATTAGTGATCAAGAAATGTACTTCTTTTTTTGACATGGAGGGAAAGTTAAATAAATGAGATGACCAAAATAGGACTTTTTAAACTCACTCATAAACTTGAGGCTGAATTCCCCACATGCTTCCTCAAAGACACCCTTGTCATTCCCTAAAAGAGGATGCTGCAAGTTTTTGGAGCACTTAGGCTCTTTCTGGACACAATCCAGGATTGTTATTCCCTTTGGTCACCCCATTTCCCATTTCTTCAGTTACTTGGCATTAAAGAATGTGATAGAGAACTTCCTGCCTTATGCCCAAAATGAGGCACTGTAAAGATTACTGAAAAGAAGTGCGATTGATGTTTCAGGTGCTTGGAGAATGCTCTTGTAAATAGATTTTCGCTGCTTCATATCTCATTTTCCTAGCTGAGGCTATCATTCAAAAGAATTAAAATTTTCCTCAAAATCCATGCCTGCTCTACCATTAATTTTCTGCTGTTATAAATAGTGAAATCAGGGCAGCAGCTTAAATGCCTTTACTTTTTTTTTTCAACTACTGTTAAATTCTGGCATCTCACTTCATTTGGTGTCTCCAAACAGCCAGGTCTTTCTCCTCCCCACTCAACCATTCCCTTTGCATAAATTGTTTTGTGTGTTGTCCTGGTCCTAACTTTGCAATCATATCAAGGTATTGTCAGTATTTTATCTTAAGACTGTTGGGGCGTTGGGTTTTAAGGAAACAGCAATGTCATGGCACAATGTTTCTTCTGCTGGTTGTGGAATCAGCTAAGCACTACTAGGGAAAAAGCAGTTGGTGATAAGCAGATTGTTGGAAAATTGGCAGAGCCACTGTTATACCTACATGTTTTAAAAATGTGATGATTGCCAGTGGTGTAATAGATTTGGGTTGGGTATTTTCCTGCCAAGCTAATCTCCAGTATTAGACAATATTACTGAGATTTTTTATCAACACAGTTAGAAAACATTTGTCTCAGCTCTGCAATTAAATTATTCTTTCACTTTAATACATAACCATCTTTTTCACATCAAAATGCCTCTTGTTTGAAAACAAATGCAAAATTGTATTCCAAATAATTATCCTCTTTTTGTTGCACGTATACAAAACTCATCTCTATCATGCCATCATAAGATTTACTTATTTCATTTTCTAGCATTTATTTACAGGGTTTAAGCTTCCAAGTGATCAAATGAAAGAGTTGTTGTTTAAAAGCTAAGCCAAACCCAGATTCTATTTTTTTTTTTTAAGAGAGTAATTTGCAGAAGTGGAAATGTGTCTTTACTCTGCCAGCCACTGAGAAATATGGACAATTAGCTTAAATTATAAGAGGAATTTTTGAACGAGGAAAGTTACATGAGGGGATTCCTTCCCTTTTTTTATTATGGGAGGAGAACATTATTTTTCATCTCATATTGGTTAGTTGAGCTTGTTTCAATGCTGGCATTCATCTGTCACTTAAAAATAAGGAATTTTTTTACTCTCTCATGTTATTTCCTTCTTGTCTTCTTTGTTATTGCACCTGACTCTTTTTCTCCTTTTTTTTGTTGTATTAATCTGTTTATTTGCAATGAATTCTCCAGAATCTTTCTAGATAGGAAACCAGCATACCTTAGTGGCTCAACAACTCATCTGGAGATCTGTTCAACAACCCTTAAGGAGGAAATTGTGTGGATTGTTTAATTGTCTTTTGATAATTTGTGTCATTAGCAAAGCATGTATTAATACCAGTGCTGGTTAAAATAGCCAAATAAGAGGTTTATGTCTGGCCTCCAGTTTAATTGTTTTAACACCCACAGTGTTGGGAAAAAAAAAACCAAAACAAACAAAAAATGCTTAACAACATCTTAATTAAATACGGGCTTGAAAGACGCAAAATTTGAATAGGATGAAATGTTAGTTTAAGACCAATCTGGTAATTACATAACAAGGAAATCGCATGACTTCTGGAAGGGTTAGATTGCTAAGCCGTACACGGAGGCTGGTCTTGGAAAGACAGGGTGTTGTGTAGGAGCTGTGAACTGAAATATATCATGTTATAAACAGAGTATAAACCCGTGTTCCTCTGCAGCTCCAATACACCACAGCCGTCACCACCAGGCCACCACCAGGAAGGAGTCAGCGCTCTTTACGGGAATGGCAGCAAAAGTGGTGTCTCATTCTCCAGATGCAAAGCTGGTGCTGTCTTTTTTACCAGAATTTCTAACAATTCTAAAGTTCTTGGGTTTCAGGCAGCAAAACAAAAGTTTTGCAGTGATCAGCCTCTTTTTTTGTGCTTTTTATTGGGATACAAAAACATCTTTACAGTCAGTACTGACCACTTTATCTTTTCAATGCAAAATCATCTCTTTCTTTCCCGGCAGTTGTCTCTTCTACTTGAAGGACTTGGACACTGAGCTTTGGCACCTCCTAGTTGTTGTGTCTAGCTCGAGGAGCAGCTTCACAGTGTGATATTCTGTTCACACAGCCTGGTAGCTCACAGGATGCAGCAGTGTCTCAAGGCAGATTGGGAATAAATTATTAACACAGATCTTTCCCACACTTTGCCAGACACTTGCTATAAATAAATTTTCCTGCAAAAAGGCAGCCAGTGGTAGGATAAAGTAGCAATGGACAAAGAGCTCTGGGTGGTTTAGTCAAAGACAGAAGCAGATAAAGACTGATGCCCACTTTTAAATTGAGCAGTGTTGAATTTACTAACTTTGCATTGCCTGGGCTGGAATGTTAAACAGGTCACTTTATTCACTTATTGAATTGCCCATAAAGCATAGACTCAGTTTTGCAGCTCAATGATCACTATTTCCTTTTTAGGACAGTGTGCAAGTCAAGATGACAAGACGAACAAAAACCTTTTTTCCTTTTTTTTATTCTTTTTTTCTTAATCTCTGTATGTTGCCAGTCTGTTTTTAACAATTCTAACAAACACATATCTTATGGAAACGGTATTAGGAGCTATGCCTTGATTTCCTACTAAGAGTTATCTTCCAGCAGTATTTGATGTCCATTCCAGGGGTCACACTCTAACTCAGTTTTTTCACTAAATCATTTCAAATTAAATGCATTATTCACATTAATAATGTTACTAAATTGCGCATTTCAGCATTGCCCTTCCTAAATTGCTTTTGACTTTGCAAGTCTTTTTTCTGCAATTCATTTTATGGAAATGTTTATAGTAGTAATTGAATTTAAGCCTAGAAATTGAATAAGGCAGCATAAAATCTTGGTTTATTTTGCCTTTTAGGTGCTTTATTTAGGCTGTATTCTATCATTTAGGTAGCAAAGTCTGAAGCCTCTGTCGAATCATTGATTTTACTCTGGCAAAACACAGGGAGATTATTAGAAGGGTAGACAGAGTACAGGAGGTCTTTGTTGCAAGTTGTCCAGAAAATAGGCCTCAGACAGATACGGCATGATTATACTCTGTGTTAAGAATTAGTGTGATGTCACCTTCATCATAGAGTCATAGAATCATCAAGGTTGGAAGAGACTTTTAAGATCAACAAGACCAACCATCAATCCAGCACCACCACTGTAACCCCTAAACCATTAAGCCATGAACAGGAGCAAAGACTCTGTCTGAGCTGTAAATTAGCTATGGGTAAGGTTTCACAGGAGAAAAATGTTGTGTTTCACAAAGTCCTACTCTGTTCCCTCAATTATATTCCCCGCACTCTCTGCTGAGACTTCAGTAAAAACTAAGGGGTTGAATCAGTGCTCCAGGGCCTGTCTTTGACACACAACAAATTCATCGTCACTAACAAAATTAACTTGGGAAGTTTCCATAAACAGTGGAATCCTGTGCAGCTCTAAAGCACAGCAAAAGAGTACTGCCAGCTCCCTGACTGACTCACAGTTTTTCTGTGAGTATCACTCCCCTGCAGATGAAAGTTAAATTGAGTAATGACCCATTTCCTATTACAATAACAGGTTTTGATCTTGCTTCAGAAAATCTGGGAGTGTAAGCAAAAACCGCCTGGTTGCTGTGAATTTTGATGCACAGAGGATCTGAGTCTGAAGCAGTTTTTTGTTGCTGTGTGTTTACACTGGAAGTGTTGGTGTTACTTGAACAGCAGCACCTTCTTAAAAAGCAATACATGAAATTTTAATGGAAAGTTGTTAGTTTATCATTGTTTTAAATTCCTGCCTGTTTTACCAAGCTATCATTTCCACTGGCTTGAAATAATGTTCTGTCTCTATTTGTGAAGCAGACACATATTTTCCTTGCCCTCCCTTGAAAAAAAAAGAAAACAGTTACACAATTGTCTCGGTAGGAATACAGAAAGAAAGGGTCCAAATGTGTTTCCTTTACGTGCACTCTTCTTCCACGGCAGTGTTTCAAAATGGCATCCACTTTTTCCTAATAAAAGTGTTTGCTGTTTTCGTAGCTACCCCTAAATTAGCTTTTGACTTGAGCAGAGCTGGTCACAGTTGTTGCCCTACAATGCCTTGAGTCTTGACAAGAAAAAAGGATGACAAAGAAAACACAGATGATGGAGAGAAGCAAAGCGACCTTGTCAAGGTCAACTATCTTTAAGTAGCAGAAAATACCTGAAGTGAACACAGATGAGGCAAAAGCCAGAGCACGATGAGACTTAAAGAATGGATTGGAACTGCACGTAGTTCTGTTTTCCAAGAACTTGGTGCTTTGTTGACTGGGACGTGATATTTTTATTAGCCCTCCACATATTTTCCCAAATATTACTTCTTGACTAAACAAGAGGCTTAATATTTGCTTCATGTACCTGTCAGGATGAGTATGAGTAAAATATACAAGGGTCAGGGAAAGCTATTCTTCTCTGAATAAGACTCAATTTTGCCTTCTTTTTATGTCGCTTGGAAAACACAGTGAAGCTTTATTGTGAGACTCTAGTTGACTTCAAAACATTTTTGTTCAAAATCCACTATTCATTTTTTGTATTCTGTTTCCTGCATAAAGAACACAGAAACAGATTGATTCCTATCTTGTCAAATGAGGAACAGAGATTGTATCTTTTTAGCTAAGTAAATAATGAAATTGAGGCACAAACATGAAGAAGGAGTGGTGGAAAAGGAACTTCAAATTAATCTAAATTTGAAGGCAGCAAACCGCCTTGCATCTTTCTCCAGAGGAGGGGGAAATGCGCTTGAAATCAGGCTGGCATTTATCTACAAGTAAGCAGAAAATGAAATAGTCACATCTCAGCATGTTAAAGCATCACAGAAAGTAAATCTGAGCATTTCTCTGGAGGTTTCTGAATCTTAACCTTTTCACTGGTTTCATTGTGTATTTTTACCTAATAACACCCTACTCAAGAGTGAAGTGTTGATCCCAGCAGAATATTTGGCTTTTTTTCTGTTTTATTTTCTGATTTCCATGTTAAGTCGGGTGTGTCTCTACAGCAATGTGCTGTGCAAGACCTTCTTTGCACTCTGCTTAACAGCATTCATCCTGCTCGCTCCTCAAGTAAAGCATGAGCAGTTTCCCTGTCAGAAAACACGACATAAAAGAAAAACCTCAGCACAGAAGAGACTTTAAAAGGTAAATCACCATAGCCACTGCAACGAAACATTTCCCCAGTTATCTGGGTCTTGTTCAGGAGCACCTTGAGACTTGTAATATAAAGTATCAAAACAGGCTTTCATCAGAATTTCCTCACTGGTTTTTTGGGCTCGTGTGTCTGTCTACTCATTTACTCAACAGGCATAGAGATATAAATAGAGACTTTTTTTTTAGCTTGAAACCGTGTTTTTTAGTGTTATAATTCATTTATGACACTAGGACAGAGCTGAGAAGACACCTGCGCTGACAGTGCTTATACTTACATTTGATAGTTTTCTCTAAAATAAGCCAGAAAATAGGTTATTTTAAAGCAGTACAAGCTTTGAGAGTTAGTCCTTGGGATTACAAGAACTTCCTGCTTAATTATGTACTATACATAACCAAGCCTTAATTGCTTTTGTTGCTGGAGTGATCTCCTTAGAAGCTTCATGTTTAATTAACTACAAGATATATTAATCCTATTTCAAGCCATCCTTTCTTTGTTGTATAATTAAGCAGAAAAGTACTTTCACAATTAGAAATTAATTCTATATATAGCTAGTGAAAACACCTTCGTAAAGAAGGCACAGGTCTGGTTTTTTCCAATGACAAAACTAAAAATATTTAGACCCATCTTAATGGGTCATCTTTGTTAGGAGGTAATGAGAGTTATGACACACCAATACTGTTTTCAGCTAAGAATTATTAAGAAGAAAGCTATCAGAATATCACTTAAAGACCTTACAGCAGATGGTTAATGACCTCCCTTTGGCAGCATCAGAAATTCCAAGGCTTGATATGGTATTTATAAATATTGGAACAGACCCTCCCTGCGTGTTCCTTTACCTGAATTTGCTTTTCTTGACTTTGAGATGTTCTTCGGTTTGTCTTATTTATACTTTGGCTGCACGGCCTCAAACACTGCTGCTATAACACAAGATAGGAAAAACATTGTGGGTTCAGTTTTGTGCTTTTTTGCAGAATCCTGGGCATCCTCAACTCTTAGAAGCCTCAATAGCAAGTTGGAGGACGAGCTAAGACTTTTTTTTTTTTATTTTTTTGGAGAGAGGTAGCAGACAGCTTTAGCTGATGCAGTTTAATGGAACAAAAGAGTAAAAGGAAGAGATTTTTAAGGGGGTGTTTTTTTGACTCATTAGCTGCCTTACATGATGATGCTGAGGCTGTAAACCTCACTGGTCAGCTGGACGTGCAAAAGCATTTGTGCCTCCATAAGGGTCCCAGTCAGGCACCACAGACTGGGCTGAGCCCAGCGTGGGCAGCAGGGCAGGGGGGATTCTGCCCCTCTGCCCCCTCAGCTGAGACCCCACCTGCAGAGCTGCCCCAGCCCTGGGCCCAGCACAGGAGGGACCTGGAGCTGCTGGAGCCAGGCCAGGGGAGGCACCAGGATGAGCAGAGGAATGGAGCCCATCTGCTCTGGAACTAGGCTGGGAGAGCTGGGGGTGCTCACCTGGAGAGGAAAAGGCTCCAGGGAGACCTCAGAGCCCTTGCAGGGCCTAAAGGGGCTCCAGAAGAGCTGGAGAGGGACTTGGGACAAGGGATGGAGGGACAGGACACGGGGAACGGCTTCCTACTGCCTGAGGGATATTGGGAAGGAATTGTTGGCTGGGAGGGTGGGGAGGCCCTGGCACAGGGTGCCCAGAGCAGCTGTGGCTGCCCCTGGATCCCTGGAAGTGTCCAAGGCCAGGCTGGATGGGGCTTGGAGGAACCTGGGACAGTGGAAGGTGTCCCTGACGATGGCAGGGGTGACTCTGGTGGAACTAGGAGATCTTTAAGGCCCCTTCCACCCCAAACCATTCCACGATTCAATGAAGAAAGCCTTGCTGTTTTCAGCACCTCTCACTGAGGTTCCTCATCTGCCCCAACAGGATCCCTGAAAACACCACAGTCTTTTTTTCTGTGTATGAGTTCCATCCTCATGCTTGGACAGCAGGTAGGGTGAACCTCAGCCACAGGTGAGGACTTCTGCACTTCAACAGGAGTCCATGTGTTGGGTCACACACCAGGAGAAGGTGAGCCAGACCCAAAGGAGCTGATGGGAGCCTGGCTATCAGGACAGGGTTGTGTGGTGACTGAAAAACCACTGACAGACTCATTCTGCTCCTTAGACAAGCCTGGCTGTGCCTTCCGTGCAGATCTGCCTCTGCTGGGAAGATCACTTGACTCAAAACAAACCTCAGAGCTGCCTTAAAACAGCTTTAGTTTTTACTTCTTAACCATTTTTCACAGCATCTGCCACCAGACTTCTTACTCTTTTCACTTCCCCCCGAACGTACACACACATATAAGCTGCAGGACCACAGCAGGATTTGCTTTCCTTTCCACAACACATCAGAAGGGTTGTTTTTTATTTGTTTTCCAAGGTTCACAGCAGTAATTCATAGTCCTAGAAAGTATTTTGATATTAAAAGTTAAATCTCTGTTTTATGGGAATTTAAGGGCTATTTGGGGGTTATTATTAACAGTCTTAACACTGTTTCCATTATTTTCTTTATTCCTCATCCTACTGTATGTAATTTTGTGTTGCTAAAGGAAATGACCCTGTAAATATGAGCTACGTGATTTTCTTTTTTTTTGTAATCTTAATGTAATTTTCCATTTAAAATATACATCATAGACAAAATACGAGAAAACAAAGGAAGGGTCTTTCGAGAATTTTGTATGTCTGAGTCAGTTTTTATCTCTGCAGATGAACCTTTTTCCCAATACAATTTTTTCAATTTTCTGATTGCTTCGCACTCCGCTGGAAAAATGTCATAAAAAGTTATCTGGTTTTAGGTCTAATGAAACAATAATGACACCTTCTATTAGAGCAAGAGAGGATGAGTAGTGAATGACCACAGTGTTGTAATTTCCTGACCCTCTGAAAAGTTAAATTTCAAGCAAAATAATGGCATTCGGGGGTAAATGGAGCAATTGTAAATAAGTGCTGTCATGTTCAGTAGCACCTAGCTCTGTGATTTAAAAAAAAAAATCTGTCATCTATTATGATATCTCACTCAGAAGGTGGAAATTGTGGCTAATCAATTTACACTGCAGTCCTATCACACTGCACGAGCCTTTCCGTTTCATTTTGGCTGAAATGAGAACTGAATCCTGGGAATTAGGTTTTATTTCTTGCATATAAAAGATATAAGCAAGTTAAACTTTAATGCAGAAGAAAATAAATGAAAACATTAAAATTAATTATTCAAATTTAGTCTGCTCCTCAGTTTTCCAGAGACCAGTAAATCTCATTTTAGCGTGGCACTTTATGCCATTTAGTGGTCTTTAAAGCTGAAATAGGGACTCTGTGAGGAGCTTTCTGGACAATTTTACCTTTTGTCATTTCACATTGCTTCATTGCATTATTTCACAGATTAAACGGAAGAGCATAAAAAGAAACTCAAATGCCTGGCTCTAAACAGGCACTGCTGTTACAACACAGATCTCCTCACTGAACTGCACTTGATTTTAATTGTCACGTAGCAGGGATTAAAGCAAAAAGGCAGGCAGTTCTGTTCCTTAGATCAACTAGTTTATCACACCAGCTTTAGGACCACATTGCTGGAGGAGCTACTTAGGAGGATTTTTACAGCTCAGGAACTGCCATTAACTGACATATTATACAAAATGTTGCGTTTTTTTTTTTTAAGAAAGGTCAGGATCCAGGATAAACAATGCCCACTTGAAGCAGAGGTAAAAGTAGCCAGCTAATGTATGTTCAGATATGGGGGGTTTTTTCTCGATTTGAACCAAATCTTCCAAGTTCTCTGTAGGTACTACAACGAAAAAAAAGTCAGAGAAGAGTACAGAAAAAGTGGGTTTGGTATGCAGAATGAAGCATTTTTCACAATATAAGAACTAAATGGTGTCACAGGATAGTTGCAGGTGGCAGGTTTATACAAATGAAAGAAATATATTCACACTAAGAGCTCTTTGTAGCCTTGACGGTCCATACCAGCAGCCACCTATAGACTGTATGAACTGAGGATTTAGGAATTTTGTGCTTTCTGCACCTCCTTTTCTTTGTACTCCCCCGTCAGGGAGTAATAAGGCACTGCCTGTTGTGGATAAAGGATGTGCAGCAGGAACCAGAGGATCCCAACAGTCAGGTTTTACGGGGCGCTTTTACACAGAGCGGGACAGACCAGAGAAACTCTGATGACTGATTTTGTGGCTGTGAGAAGGAGATTTGTGTCCAAGGGGAGACAGGACATGACCTCAGCCAGTACTCATAGGAAGAAACCCACTGGAAATTGCTAAATGGACAGAGCACATGAGGCTCAGGGAATCCCCTCAGCTGAAAAGGAATGAAAAATGCCTCCCTGTGCGCATGTGTGTATATATATATATATATATGTGTGTGTGTGTGAATTTATTTTGCCTTTTGGATGTGTTTCTTTTGGTTGTTTTGTTTCGTTTTTTAATTTTGGGGGGGACATGAGTTTTTTTGTTCTTTTTTTTTTTTGAGATTTCTGTGCACATGTGTAGACTGACAATCCAAATAGTTTCTTCCACTCAGCTTGTATAACTGCATTTACTCAGCAATAATGCCAAAAGACTAATTTATGGATGCTGCTCAAGCTTTATATAGCTTTCAGGTTTGTTTCTGTGGAATCCTATCTTGTTGCTCTGGTTTACAATGGGATGTTTCCTGTAAAAAGCTAACTTTCATTTGATTCTTTACAGTGCACAGGTGTGTCTGCACTTTTTCCTAAACCTCTTTAGGCAAATAACATAAGCAAATCACTGCCAATCCACCTCTCTAGTCTCACTTAAAGAGAGGTAAAGAGAAATCACCACTTACTTGAGATGCCTCTCTGGGAGACAAAAAATTCAGCTGACATGTTACCTTTGGTTAGAAGCCTGCCTTTAACCAAAAAAAAGGTCTACCCAAATTTGTCATGCGGTATTTTTAATTGAACTAATTTTAATTTAATTATCCAACCGTTTTTTTTTTTTAAATTATTGGGTTAATAATCGGAAATATATCCCTCGACAACAATTTCAATGCTGCAAATGGCGTCATGCCAGCATCCCCTGAAGTTAACACACACCCTTCCCAGTCAGCTCTGAGGAAATGGAGAAAACCCTCAGGGCTAGCACTGAGGACAACCCGATTGTGTGGACAGATGACACGAAATGCTCGGGATTTTCTTGTGGCAGATCTGCTGGTTTCATCCATGTCACCGAGCTGAAAAGTTCCCTCAGGCACTGGCAGGTGGACAAGGAGGGTGATAAGTACCTGATGTCTGCCAAGAGGTTCCCTTATATCTTGTGAATCCTCTGTGTGCGTGTATTCCTCTTTTGATTCCTGTGTTTTTCATCTCAAGCATTCTGCAGTATTTCCCATTTTAGGGCTGACACACCTTCACCACGGAATGAATCACCTACGTAGCAATTAAGCAGGTAGCCAGGAGAACGGCACATTTTATGTTACTACCTAATAATAATTGTTTCACTATCAATATTTCTAACCCCTTAAATCACCATTATGTGTACTAGTGTAGAGTGATCCTCTCAACATTCTGCTATGCACTAAAATTGCACAGAGGAGCTTACACTTCACGAAGGAGTTGAAAATTACTGTGTAAATGGACAGAAAATAGTTTATCACAGAAGAATTTTGGAGAGTTATTAACAATCGATCAGATTTTAAAAGTACTGACAGCTGCTTTGATTTATACAAGTGACAGTGGTTTTCAGCCTGGTTTAAATACATAGTTGGAGAATAGACAAGATGCTGATAGCAAGACATGTACAAAAAGCTTAATTTACTGTAACATCCAAACATGGTTTTGGCACACTGATGAGTAAGTAACCAAGGCATTGACCATAATTGGCTCTGTCCACTATAAAAGTCAGCAGGGTGAAAAAATAGAGATTTAAAATCTGAGTGCAACAAGATCCTCAACTTTTGCTGTGAGAACTCATGGGAGTCTCTTGCTTGTGCAGAGGGTGAAGGATTTTGCACTCTGATCGAGGTGAAAGAGCTTTGTGTTAGCTGAAGCTTTCAGCAAGTAACAGAAATGGGTGGTTTAGGCTAAGAAGAGGTAAGGAAACCCTGGATTTTTGGCACTGCTGCAGTTGCTATGAGGGAGCTTTACAGGGAGCACAAGAGGCTCCAGGAAACCGGCATGGAAATGAGAACTTGTCCTCCCAACAAAGTACAAGCAGGAGTTTCTCTGTTGCCTGTTCTTGCCATCCCCTGAAGGAGGAGGAATGCTGCCCGCAAGACGTACTTTTCTAGGTCTGGCTTTTATCTTTCCCCCCACGGTGGTTTAATTTTTACAGCAGGTTAATGGATATTGCATGGGTGGTGCCAGTTAATGCTTGAAGGCCTGTTTAGATACCCTACTTTAGAACTCAACTTTTTGGTCATATTTATTTTTTGCTGATTTTGTGTGCAGGTTTGCAAATTAGTACATATTTGTGCAAATACACATTTTTACCGATTTCACAGAGTGCTAGACTGGTTTGGGTTGGAAGTGACTTTAAAGCCCACCCAGTGCCACACCCTGCCATGGGCAGGGACACCTTCCACTGTCCCAGGCTGCTCCAAGCCCCATCCAGCCTGGCCTTGGGCACTGCCAGGGATCCAGGGGCAGCCACAGCTTCTCTTGGCAAACCAAATAATTTCCATTATAAATTACAAATATACATAGATAAATAACTTTAAATATTTCAACAAATGCCGAAATACTCGTAAAAAATATTTAACCTTTCGTAGTGACACCGCCAGTGCATTTGCATTTTAATTTTACTGAGTTTTATGCACACTCAACATGAAGTATGCTGCAAGACCTAATGAGCTGTTCTTGATTAGCTGCATCACAAGGGATGAAGTGGTGGCTGTTGTTTTTTGCAGAATCCTCACATGAAGCCTCACACGATGTTCAAGCACACTGATCTGAAGCAGCACGTTAGACTGGGTGTCATATTGCGGCTATGCACTGGTCACACCGCCAGAATAGAAATTGAATCAGCGTTACCCAGGGGTGGTAATGCTGCCACTAATGGTGTCTGTATTTCTTTTCAAATTCGTGGGGAGATTTTGCTCAATAGCTGTGCTCCACACCTTTGCACTGCTGTCTACCATGCCAAAATTGTGGGATTTAGCGAGCTGATAAGGGTATCCTGAGGTGCATATTGATTTTATCATATAAGTGTGTCACTTCCGAGACAAAAAAGGGCAGAACCTTTTAAACATTTTTCCAGTTAAAGGTAACACCAGACTCATGTTAACTTAAAAGTTAAGTCAGTCACACTACAGGAATATCCAATACAGCCTAGATACCTTGAAAAATAATTCATATTAAGATAACTGTGCTGTCTTGAAACAGCAGCAGCCTGAGTTGTGTTGCTGACACCCTGCTTTAGTTTTCTTGTGGATGTTTCATCCCCTTAAGACAAACAAAGGTTTGCATTTACACAATTTTACCACCTGTCCTCTTGCCTCCCATGGTTGTGGACAATGAAAAGCTTTAGCAGAGAGATTTTTCAGCTTTCTGCTGCATTCTGTGAGAACCTTATGTTTCTCACAGAAACTATGCAAAATACTATTAAGAGTTTTTGTAAATTATTTCTCTATCTTTGCATCTGCTGTTTTTCCAAAGGACTGTTATGATATCCTGAAAGAAATATTTTGAAATGGGTATTGAGTGGACTGACCAATCACCCTGATGGGTGGTTGGTCAGAGGTCCAATAATCTTCTGCCATGCTGGCGACTCAACTTATAAAAACCGATTTATAATCAATTAAAGAAGCCATTTCCTCCGGATTTTGGTCGTGCCATTTCTCATCGTCCCGGGCACAACAGGGACACATGGTTTCATCCACCTCAGTGGTGCCACATTTGGAGGTGCAGACTTTCGTCAAAACTCTGAATATTCTGCATCCCTATGCATTTCTCATTTATACATCAAAAGAGGAACAAATTAGGAGACTAGAGGGGTTTTCTGCTCCAACACAGGTAAATCTAATATCAGGGAAAACAGCTGCAGCACATGATAACTCATCTCCCTTTGTATTTGTTACTTTAATGACCAAATGCAGTTATATGTATTTAATCTCTGGCTGCGCCAACACATTTGTAACCTATACTTAAATTCAGGTGGGTGCTTGAAATAATCAGCCCTCTGTGGGATGGTTTATGGTGGTGAGCATGCTATGAGTTACATTTTAAGCACTAAGTCAAAAATAATGAATAGCACATTTTAAATACTTTCCTTTAGAGCTGGTTTTACTACTCGGTGGAGTGAAAAAAAAAAAATCACAGAGTTTAATTTTTAAGATAACTAAGCAGATTGCAGTATGGATGAAGAGGGCTGGGTGAGTGCACGGCTACCTTTCAGTAGTAAAACAGTTTTGGAAACAAATGATGGAGCAAATAGACAGTCTGGTGAGAATACTCCTAACTGAGCAGCTGTGGGAAGCTTAACCTTTATAATTTTTGCCTGTCACTGGTGGTGTAGCTGCTGCAACAGCTCCCAGCACTGTTCCAGACAGTGGAACAAGAGATAAGCAAGGCTAATCTGTGTGCTCGTGGGAACCGAGAGAGTAAGACACAACACATTCCCCTCTGGAGCCCATGAAAGCCGCGCTAATTTAAGATCACAGCCGCAAAGGGCAGAAGAAGGTTCATGTCTCATGGTTCCTTACACCAGCTTGTGGGAAAGTCAGCCTGAAACATGGGCGATATACCTGCAGGTTTTTTGAGTGCTGCTATTTCTAGTTTGCCGCAGATGAAATTGCAATTTCTTGGGGTGGTCTGGCAACACATCAGCTGCGTACGTAGCTGTGAATTGTTTGAATGCATGTAGAGATACCTTTGGAACAACAGGGATATAATTTAGTAAGGGTAAAATTATCAGAATTTAGGAAGGAAAAAACCATACGTCGTATCACTTCATATTGATTTGATATTCTGTTTAGAAAAGGCTTGGCTCCTGAAGGAGTTTGTGCAGATAAAAATATGTATTGCAGAGCTCTGCGTTAAGCAGTACATAAAAAATACTGGCAAGTCCCATCTCATTTATTTTAATTCAGCGCTTTCTCCTCAGAAAGGTTAGTCTCATTTTTCTCCAGGATCATTACATTTCATCTGCTGTGCGGAAATAAGCATGACTTCTCTGATATGCAGCCTGAGAAACCATAAACAAATAAAGCACAGTGTTCCATATGCAGAACCCTTCCTACTGTCGCAGCGGCAAATTTAAGACTGGCAGGACGTGACTTAAGAGTAGCAAAGAACTTGTCAACAGGTTAAAGGCATTTCCAGTGCCCAGTAAAACTTTATTTGTCTTATTTTGACCTAAAATATTTTTGTTAATTTTTAGAAAAGCCAGCATACTGGTTAGTAAGGGTGAGTGCGGGTAAACTGGTGCAGGAGTCAATGATAAAAGGAGGCTATTCCTACAATATCCCAAAAAATATTTGAGGGAGCATTGATGTGTATAATAAATAACACATCACCCGCATGCATCAGTGAGAATGTAGCTGAAACAAGGTTTGCAGAGAAGATGGATATCCCTTGTGTGGCCAGCTGATAGGCTTGCTGCCATTAACAGGAAGAGCTTGTCCTTAATTTCCCCTGCTTTCAGGCAATACTGAAGCATTCCTGGTTGCCAGAGGGGTAGCGCAGGACTAAGTGCATCCTGCCGCTCACAGATTTGCTTTGAAGGACCTCCAAATGTGGTTCAAAAATGAAAATAACTGAGAAAACAGGAAAACGGAGGCGCACTGACAGGTGGTTGTTGTTTTCTAATAATATTAAACTGTATAAATCACGAAATGGTTTGAACCTGTGAGGTGTCACCTCTCTGCTCACTGGGGTAAAATCTGTCTTCGTGGATGTTCTCCAGAAGGTGCTTTCCACAGTGAAGCTCCAAGGCTCAGTTATTGATCCCAGTGTTGGAAAATACTGGAACATGAAAAGGGCTTGTGCCTCCTGTGTAATTTCACGTTTTCTTTAGGCTGAGAACCTCCAGATATTTTAAACCTTCTAAAGGAAAATTCCTTGTTTTCTGATAGTGCATGGCTGCGGCATTCAGAGCCTACAGAAGGAAACACCAGCTTCAGACTAAATAAAAATAATGTAGATAAAAGTTTTTAATATTTCTCGTGGCTTTCGTGAAAACTTTTAGAGATTTAATATCATCCAATACATCCTTGGCACCGTCAAAATGAAAGTTCTCAAGCTATGCCATACCTGCCCCAGATACAACAGCCACAGCATCCCATAGAATTTTATTCACTTTCTTTTTTAATTGTATCACCTTCATTGCATCTCCCAGTCTTCAATTTCCTCTACTTCAAGACTTGTGCTCAGCAATGTTTTTCTTTTTAAACTTGCTTCTGCTTCAACATCTGCTTTCACCTGATCACAGTTAAATTTATTGTAAATACGTTTGTATCTCTGTATAGACAGAGAGATATAAAAATCCCTATATATTTCTTCCTGGCATGGAGAAACAGAGTCCTGTGGTAACAGCTGGTCTCCTTGCACAAAAAATTTAGAATTTTGATGGAAAACTAAATTAAGGAGTATTTTGGGGAGAATGCACACGTAACCTCAAGAGCAACTTCACAGATCAGGAAAACCATTAAGCAAAAATTACCTAAGTTTTAAATACGCGTGTCTGAATATGTGTAAGTATATATAACTCTGTGTGTGTGGGTGTGTACATCTACAGGTGATAGAGAAATAGATAATACAGATATAGATGATAGAGAGCTAGAGATAAAAAGTGAGATAAAAATTGAGATAGAGATGTTGATAGAGACAGAGATACAGGTAGAGATAGAGACAGAAATAGAGACAGAGATAAAATATATAGATTAGAAATAAACATCAGTATTTCTGTAATAAAAGAACATTTTTTCGACCACAAATGACTTCCAGAACAGAAAAGAGAACCCTCCAAATGTACTGAAAGAGTTCCTTTATTTAAATCTCAGGTTTTATATCCAAAACTTTGCACTGGAATTTCCGTCTAAGTTTTCAGTCCACCCTGCATGAGTCATTTGTGTAGCACCAGGGATGAATTGTGTTCCTGGGTACCTCTGATGTTTCAACCTGCTCTGCTGAGCTGCAGACAGCCAAAGAGTCTCCACAGGGTACTCCTCCTACCTGCTGTCTAGAGCTGGTGCTATCTTACAACACCCTGAAATAAAAGCTCTTTCAGAATCCTGCGGGTGCTGAGACTCCAGTTGGCTCCCAGGCAGTCGAAATGCAGCCAGGCTGCTGCTCGCAGATAACTTCGCTGTCACCCCAGCCAGCGGGGTTTTCTGTGAGGCGTCCCAGGAAAATGGAAGGGGTTATGTGGGGTTGTTTTGGTTTTTTTTGTTTCATTTCTAAAAAAACATTGTCCGCTTCAAAGGTGTGTTGTTTGGCCAAGCAAAATGCATCTGCTTTTATTTTGAGGTTCTCTTTGGCTGTCGAATGTGTAATCAGAAACGGGAATAAGGAATGCAGGGAAGATAACACTAAAAGCATAAATGCTCGTCTCTGATTTAGCCTCTGATCTTTATTCTGTTGTGCACCAGCAGGACTGCAGACATAGAATCATGGAACAATAGAATGGTTTAGATTGGATGGGGCATTAAAGCCCATCCAGTGCTACCCCTGCCACGGGCAGGGACACCTTCCACTGTCCCAGGCTGCTCCAAACCCCGTCCAGCCTGGCCTTGGACACTGCCAGGGATCCACAGGCAGCCACAACTGCTCTGGGCACCCTGTGCCAGGGCCTCCCCACCCTCGCAGGGAACAATTCCTTCCCAATATCCCATCTATCCCTGCCCTCTGGCAGTGAGAAGCCATCCCACCCTGTCCTGGCACTACTGATCCTTGCAAAAAGTCCCCTTCCTGCTCTGCAAGTATCCCTTTCAATTCAAAATTCAAAATGTGTAGCCATCATATGATCATCTCAACCTCTAAAATAAATTGCTGAATATAAGAGGTAATATCAGCATTCATACAACCTGATTGCATTTGTAATTCTGGAAATGCTGGTAAAATATCGTCATGTTTATGTTTGTCGCGAATTTAAGAATTATTTACTTGAGCCACAGTGCCACAAGTAAAACCACTGTTGTGAACAAGGTGACCATTTTCTACTAAGAAAATCAATGCTTTTTCTAGTAGATACATTTTTTTTTTTCCCTCAGTCTTCCCTGTTGCTCTTGTTCATAATACGGACAATTTTCCACAGAGACTCACAAGGCACCTCTAAATCAGGGTAGCCCTTAATTGTTTATAGAATCAGGGAATCACTTAGGCTGGAAAAGAGCTCTCAGATCATCGGGTCCAACGGTTCCCCCAGCACTGCCAAGGCCACCACTGGCCCGTGTCCCCAAGAGACACGTCCAAATGGCTTTTAAATCCCTCCACAGGCAGGGGCTCTACCACAGCCCTTTCAGTGCATATATTTTTCTTCGTATCCGATCTAAACCTCCCCTGCCGTAAAAGCAAAAGTATCTGCAGGAAAAGCTTCCTCTGCCTCGTGAGTGGCTTTGCAGCTCAAAGGGACTGGAATATCTCACCCAGCAGTCTTGGGGGATGATCTGTGCCTTGGGGTGAGATCCCTGGCATTTGATGTAAGAAGGTCGAGTTCACTGAGCTTGTAACTCCTTGTGAACTCAGGGTCTCTGACACCTGGACCTGTGTGCCTAAAGCCAAGTGGGGTTTTTTTGCTGGAGCTTGTGGGAATAACTACCCTGGTACTTGTTCAGGAGGTTAATCAGCCCTTTTCGTGTGTGTTTTGTGGCTGAAATGAAGATGCTTTAATCCCAGCTGAAACGCAGCGCAGTGCTTGCTCTAAGCAGAATATTCTCACTCAGTTCCACAAAGCCTTTAAGTCTGGTTAGTTCAGTGTGACATTTGGGGAAAACACAGCAGTTATATTCCCTGTGGGTGTACCCCGGGCAGGTGGTTAAAGGCAAGGCTGGTGGCAAGACATTTCTGCAAAGACTTGCTGGGAATCAGTCAGTGAGGAAAAATATCAAAGATGATGTTGCTCAAAATATATAAATTTTCTATTAATCCCAGTGCCTTTTAAAATTCAGGGGTTTTTATGGGAAAAGCAAATATTTTCGCCATCGGATAGCACAGCAAATTTGAAAAATATGCTCTTTCACTGAGTCACCTGACAGAAGCACAATGATCTGCTGCAAGACACAAATCACTGCTGATTTGTGTTACAGTAATAGGGGTATATTTTCTGCTGCCTACAGAGCAAATGCTTAGGGAGCAGTCCACTCCACGGAACTGCAATGCATGAGTGAGAAACATCTACTTACAGGCAGTGGAGAAATTACAACTTTTTGTTTGAATTCTTGGTGGAAAGTGCACCTGCAAAAAAAAAAATGCCAAAGCTTTTTCAAGTGGGGCTGCCAGGCAGTGTAGGGCCTTGCGTTCTGATAGAAGTTAATTTACATTGACACGCCATTTTGTATAGAATTTTTTTGCTGCTGCATGGAATTGGTACATAGTCCAGTTTATTTTTCTGATTTATACACTGTTTTAACCCCCATAGTAAGAAAGTGGATGTGCCACAGCACCTCCCACATGCTCAGAGTTGACTGAAAAACTCTGGGTTTCAAAACCGTGGTTAACTGAAAAATTTGCTTTGCAAAACAGTGCAGATTCTCTGATGGTAAAAGCTGGGTTTTGGTAAACCAGACTTACACCCACCTGACAGAGCAAGGGCTGCAGGAGCTGTTTGAAAAATTAATCTTTGTGAAAGGAACACTGGGAACACAAGGGAAAAACAAAACAAAACAAAAAAGGCAAGAAATATCTAATGGATCTACAAGGAAAACACATCGCCCAGAGCTGGAAATACGTTCTTTTCAGATTTCTTAATGCTGTGATTTCACATACTTCTCTGTGTGCTGGTGTTCAAAACTTTTAAGATTTTGACTCTGTTAATAATTTATCGCCTCCTATCTCTGCGCTGTTTCGTGGCAGAGCAGAGTTCCGTCTCTGTGCTGCGTGCAGTTCTTTGTTAGCTGGGCCAGATGTCAGCAGTGGTTGTGTGGGTATATGCAAATATAGAATTTGCAAATATTTTGCCTCAGATACTACTTTCTTTGGGATCAAGCCTTACTGGCTGTAAGAAACAATTACCTTTTTGAGAGGATGTTTTACACTTTTCCAGCCACAGCTGCATATTTCTCTTTTACTGTCTTTGGTTCCAGAAAACCCTGTTGTTTTCTTCTCTTTCAAAAGCACTGGTTGCAATTAGTTGCGGCCGAAGTACTCCTAGTGAATTTTGGGATATATATTAAAAAATAAGCATTTTCACTAACCTGCTCAGTGAGAAAATGGGCTACAGTTTGTTTCTATCTAAATCTTTATTAAGTCAATTTCAGAAAGCAGCAAGCATGATGTTGGGAACTTTTGTATGGTTATTTATACTGGAAATAGTGGTGATATTACTTAATACTTTTAACCTATTTACAGCAGGACTTTAAAATGTCTTCTCAAAGATTGGGCCTTTAACAGTCATTGAGTCCATTTTGTGTGTTCCAGGAGGGCTTAGAGAGGTTTCATGTGCAGGAACCTACTCAAGGTTGTGTTTGAGTTCTAAAAACACAATCTTTGTTCCGTTTTGTTTTTCTATAACCCAGGAAGTGCTTAGTCCAGTGTTCCTTTTGGGGGAACCATCACTTTTGACATTTTTTTCAGCCTCAGTCAGCTGGATCCTAACTTCCTTAGCCTCGTAAAAAAATTTTTAAGACTCTGCTCTATGTTGAATGAAAGGCTGAGAGGGGTCTATTTATGTGTCTGCATTCTTTTCATGCTTCCACATGGGTTAGGGTGCGAATGGAATGTATTAATTTAAAAAAACTGAAGAAAAAGTATTTTTAAAAAGTTACTGTTGAAGCTGATATGAGTTTTAGGGGTCATTCACAGAGAGTTGGTCATTTTCCTGAAGAAGATGCCTCTACTGAGGCATAAGGAGAGATCCTTAATTCCAAAATAGACATAACTTCAGCTGCTACACTCCGTGTCCACCTCCAGTCTTCTGTGTCAATTTCTTTTTCAAACTTAGAAGAGTACAGATAAGTTTAGGAAATAGTTTCTCTGCACTGATTTACCCTGTTGCTTATGCAGTAAAACATCAGAGCTCCTTTGATTAATTATTTAAGAGTACAAAGGATGGGATAGTTGTCATTTTTTATTAAAAAAAAAAGGTCTTTAACAATTGAGATGCTCTTCTTATTTATATGAAAAGGCATGGAAAATATTTTAGGTGAAAATGCAGCGTTTTAAAATTTGTTACTAAACTTAAAATATTTTGGCAGTCATATTTTTATTTTTGGCATTCATATTTCAACTTTCAGACCCGTTCTGAAAATAAAACAACTTAATACATAATTCTGAACTCTCTTCTATAGAAATTCATTCCACTATTAAAAGGGTCAATCTTTTAATTAGATGAAAATTGACATTCACATTGCAGAGACAAATCAATTCTGTTAACACTTCTGAATACTAAAGAGCTGGTTGCAGACCAGCTTTACTTAATATTTAATTTAATATGGTGCAGTTTGAATTGGCTGTTACTGTGTCTGTGGGTTCTAGTTTAAAATTTGGGTTTGAACTGCTTGAAAGTCGAGTTAATCCAAGTTTCTTGGTGGAAATTTTTATGATACCTCCTAGTCAATCAGTTTTTGTGTAACTTCCATCACATAGGCTGTAGAATGAAATACATATACACTAAAAATGGTAAAAGTTATTCTATTTTTACTTTTATCTGAAATGTAGAAGTCCATTCTCAGGGCTCTTCTTTTCATCTCCTGGAACTGAAAGTGAACTTGAGCCAGGCAGAACCAATGGACATGCTGATCAGCCCTTTCGAAAGCTAACTTCTTTACCTTTTGTCTCTCAGAATATTGAGGGGTTTTGCTATTTCTGGGAGTTTTTGTTTGCTTGTTTGTTTAGGAGGTGTTGGTGGGTTTGGTTGGCTTTTGTTTGGCTGATTTCTTTGTTTTGTTTTTTGATTTTTTTCGCTTCTGACAGTAGGTAGTGATTTGTTTACTTCACTTTTAACTTTGGGGAACAAGAAAATATTTTCCCATCTAGCTCCAGGTCTGGTCAAGGCTTTCAGCAAAGCATTAATCCCTGAAATCAGCCACGGCTGGTGCTCCCCGTGCTCCGCGGTTGGTGCAGAGCAGATAAAGCCTCACGGGGTGTTTCGAAAGCCAAGAAAATACTTCCGTGCCAGATCAAAGGCAGAGCTGAGTCCCAGGGTTGGAACTGCCAGGAGTCCAGGCTTGTTTTGACCAGAGGTCTATTTACCAAGCCCTGCAAGAGGGCCTCCAGGGTGGCCTTTTGACTAATAGCAGATAATCTTTCTTATGTCCTGCAGAATGAAGATTAATAGATCTTTTAATTGCTTTCAAGCAAGTATATTATGAGATTATTGCCTCAGAAGTGACAAGACATTCAGTCTAAAAGGAGAAATGAAATCTGATTTCTTCTGTAAACCTGGAAAAATACTTCTCTGGCTAAAAAAGCCAAAGCGGTTTCCTATACTGTAGTGCACCCATTTTATATTTTTCTTCTGGTTATTAACAGTGTAACACTGGAAAAAAAAGCTTGCACTAATATTTCAGAGGGTAGTACACACAAAAAAAACCCAAACCAAACCAAACCAAAAACCAAAAACACCCGAAAAACTCCAAAAAAAAACCCAAAACAACAACAACAAAAAAACACCTTGCCATTGTTTTCAAAGTCTAGTATCACAATTTTGACGTTTTTAGTTTATAGCTACAGCAGCAAAGCTGTATGAAACAGGTTATGCATAATAATCCCTGCTGACAGATGGGCAAAGTCATTGCTAAAAACAATGGCTGAGTGATGCTGTCTTGGCTGCATTTCCTGTGAAAATAAGAGTTACGCACTCAGAGCTTTTAAACACAAGGAGAAACTTCCAGCCTTAACCCCACTTATCTTCTAGGCAGACTTAACTTTGCTTACAGGCAGGTTTTCTTTAGCGTTTCCACAGTTCGGTAGTGATATTAATTATTAGTCACTTTGCAGTATCTGGTGTGCAAGCTTACCTTCACTCTGCTCACCGATCTGTAGCCCAGATACCCATACATTATTGAGACATTTTTATGTGCTGCAGAAAATATTTGCAACGTTATTAATTACCTGAGGGAAAGGTAAAACAACCAGGCAAATAATGAACTTCCATATTACCACCATTACTTTTCATTTTAAAAACAAAATGAGCTGCTCGTGCATGGACGAGCCCAACACTTTTTGCAAAGACATTTATCAGTCCTGCAGTAAAAGGTGTTATGTCATCCTCTCTACTGAAAGCCAAGCAGAAGCTTGGATATTTCATCTTTGGGGAGGGATTTTTGTCTTCCCAGGCATTGCCTCACCAGCCTTTGATTTCCGTTTAAAACCCATAATGCACCAAAAACCCAAGACAAATGAAAGTGAAGACACCTATTATTTCTCCTGGTTGCCTTTTGAAGCGTTGCTATGAAATATTACCATCCCCACTCTTCACACTTCTATCAATTCTGAAATTTATGGTTAAATACACTCTGCTTACATTCCAAATTTTCCTCTCTGTATTTTGGCCAGCATTTTGCTGCGGTTTTACCCACTCCAGCACCTGAGATTCCCAGTAATGGTCTTTAACAGAAAACTAAGGAATCTGCACTGGGACAGAGCACTGGCACGCAGGAAATCTTACTGATACGTTTCCTTATCAACATGAGATATATTTTAGTAAAATAAGAGAGGCAACAGAACTCCTGGCTTGCTCTTCTCTATTTCTGAAGCGACTGGAACAATCCTACCATCTCAACATAATTTGTCCTTTACTTATAAATTAGAGGAAAGACAAGCAGAAACGCAAATAGTCAATAATTTCTTTTTAACCGTGTAATTGTTCTTTTCTGCGTTATATTTTCATTTCTAGTCATAGCCAAAAAATTTGATCAAAAGTTCTCTATATCATTATTGTAAGTACAGGAAGCACTACTTCAGATTATGTCTTCCAGAAATAAATCTACTTATTATCACACAGGACAATGAAATTTTTACAGTTTTTTTCCCTTTTTGGTTATTATATAAAGAACTGGATGTAAATTAAGTTTCTTTTCTCATTTCCTTGTCTATTTCTGTCCATAAATAGGTGCTGGGACCAGTGGGTTGCACTGCAGAGTCTCTGCTGGCAGTAGTGTTCTGCTGAGGAGTTTCACAGAAAAGCAGCATAACACACAGTCAGCGTGTTGTGTCATCATGATATTCATATTTCTATTCTCTCTGCTCTATTTTAATGGCTAAGTTTTGCTCTGCCCTTGGCTTTCCCACAAGAGGTCCAACTGCTTGACCTAACACAGGACAGTGCCCCAGATTTTATCAGCTCTTGGAGTGCGCTAATGCAGCTCAAAGGCTTCTCCGAGCTCCACCAGATGTCTAGCCTGCTTAATCACTGGTAATTTAATGGGCTATTTTTAAATCTCCTGGCATCCTCAAGGGCTGATGGGCCCTGAATGTTCCACAGCAGAGAGACAGATGTTTTATTAGTGGTTTCTTCACTGTTGGTAGCCAATGCAGCCAAATGTGTCATCTCTGCAAAAAATCCTCTAATCACGATTACAGCGAGAATATCCCATGCACAGATGTGAAATACCCAGTGGTAGGAGAAAAGGTTATAGATTTAATCATCACCGATGTTATCATCTCAAAAATCTGAGTTTTCTTTTACCTCAGACCTTAAAATACCTGGTACTACCATTTCCCTTGAGACTATTCCCTGATAAGTCATGAGAGTTATCCAGATCTGTGGAATTCATTCTGGTTTTCAGAATGAGGCGGAAAACAGTATTACCATGTGTGTGCTGTGGGCAGGATTTACCAGGGTGCTGATACAGCCACAGCACATCATCTGCCTTAAAGCTCCCGGAGGAAATGGGTAACAAACCCCCTCTGGCGCTTTTGAAAATCCAGAACTTAGGGCTAAGATTTGCTTCTTTTATTTTTTAATATTTTTTTTAATATTTTATTTTTGAAATATCAATGAAATGAGATTATTCGCAGCTTAGTAAAGTGGGGTAAGAAATAGATACCGCTCTGAAAATGGCCACGTGGTTGATCACATACACCTGTTTTACCTGAATTTTTACTGAAGTGCTGAAAAAATATTACAGTAATTTAGGTGGGTTTTTTCCTCCTTTTCCAGTAATATCTGTATAACAGGGATTATTAAGTATGTAAATATATTAAGGAAGGATTCGCACAATCTGTATTTTTTTAAGAAGTAGCTGCTACTTAGGAAGCTGCTTGTGGAAATAAGGTAACTTTTCAGCCTGGTTGTGTATTTCACTCCAAAAATTTTCAACATAATGTCCTGAGAGGTGTTTTTGATGGCCCATGGAGATTTCAAACAGCAGGCTTCACCCTCCAATTTGTCACTTTTAAATTGTACTGGAGACAGCTGATGGTACATGGAATTCTTCCTAACCTGTTTCTTTAGTGCAGTTGCTGCAGCTATAAAGTCATTCAGAGGGAAAAGCAATTAAGAGCAATAAGAAAATAAGACCAGTATTTATAATCTTAGCCTGGAGGACTACAGGCATTAAAAATATAGTGACACAGTGTTAAAATCGTGTTGAAGGTCTAAGCTTAAATGAAAAAAAGACAGCAAAACAAATCCTATGTTTTTAAAGGAGAAAAAGAGTGACACTCCAGTCTTATTTTATTTGAAAAAAACCCATCTCTACCCGGGTTTGAGAAGAAGTTTCATTTTAAACATATGCCAGCCGATATAGATAATACATATCCAATTAAATGAAAACACTTTTTATTTTTATTTTATTTCATTTTATTTTATCTAGGAAGCATAAAAGTCCTGTACAGCAGAATATTGATCAAAATGCTAAAAAAAAGCTTCTTTCTATCAAGTTATTATGGCTTTGTCTAGAGCCATTCATTTAATGTCATAACTTTCTTTAATTTTTTCAGATTGCATTTTAGATATGTACCCTAATAGTATATGTTTAAGTGACTACATAAAAAAACACCCTCTCCTACATAGGATGCTGTGATGAAAATTAGATTTCTCGACAAAGAGCATCTTGTTGCTCAGTTGTTTTTTTTCCCATAAAAGTTTTTAGATCCAGTTGGTCATGACGGATTATAGTTTGGGTAGGTTTCAGGTTTAGGTTTTTGGGGGGGTTTAATACGAGTCTTTAGGAAAAAAAGCCTGAAATGCTGAGTTTCTGTTTACAAAATAGAACTGCTGGTGAAATGTTGTTAGAAATATACAGATGTTGCATGTCTGCAGCAAGCATACTGTACCAGCACTAATTTTCCTTTATATCCAGATTTTGGGAGTGGAGGAGAGTGCAAAGCACCTTCATCTGATGCAATAAGATAAGGAGAGCTGCATTTCTGCCTTTTTGCTGCAGACACTGCAATCCTGTCCTTCCTTTTCTTAGGCTTGGGTGCGGGAAGCAGCTCTGAGTGCACCAGTTTATCCTGGAAAAATCAAGGGAATCTTGAGGTCTTATATGAAGAGCAAATAACCTGCTCAGGACAGGTTGTTTATCTGGAAAGGACGTTGGACTCTCTTGGTGGGGTTTGGTGTCCAACCACAAGTCTCAGCCATTATCTTAAGCATCCCAAAATAATCTGAGACCTCGTTGAAATATCGGGATATTTAATAGGCAGGTCTGCACCTTGGTGAATTAGCAGCTGGAGACAATGATGGCCTTCTTTTTTCAGTCCCTTGAGGGTAAGAGCTGCCCCCACCTTGGCAGTGCTTCCCTCTTATTGTCATATGCATTGGATCCAGGTTTTGTTATTTTTGTTCCTGGTGATTTTGTGTTTGCAAAGTAGGTTAGGATTGCCCAGCATTTCTCACTGTTGTCTGATAAGTGATTAAAAAAAACACACACTCTACAGGATCAAGAAGGTAAATGAAAGAACACCTGTGGGAAAAAACGGCATGACTAAAATTACAAGAAAAGCTGAACATAGGATTGGCTATACTGGGAACAGAAACACAGTGTCTGTATAAAGACAGGATTAAACTGAACATTTTAAATACTCCTGAAGTGATGAACAGCTGAAGGTCAAGTGAACCATTTCACCATTATCTTCACTGTGAAACAGGGCCTGGCACTCCCTGGATCCTGAGGGTTCTTTCTCCTCCTTTAACCCCCGAGGCTGATGAGGATTGTGTTATTCTTAAAGACAGTCTTCACTTTTCACGCGCTGGTTCACATGATGGACTATCCTCACAAAGCATGGATTCCCTTCAGATTGAATTAAGCCAAAAGTCGTGCTGCAAAAGTTGGTCCAGGGTATTTGGATGTGGAAGCCTTGCAGCACAGCTGTGCAGACACCCTCTTCTGTGTTGTCAGCTTTGCAGGTCGGCTTCCACTCCCTGGTGGGGTCTGCCAGTGTGAATGCAGTCTGACTGCGCCTGGTTTCCCAGTCTCTGGCATTTTGGGCGGCATGGTTGGGTTTCGCCATGTGTTGGAGAACCAGAGAATGGTTGAGGTTGCAAGGACCCTCTGGGGATCATCCCATGAACTGCTCACTGACACGGAGCTCCTCCTGCACACCCGTGCAGTGCTTCATTAGAAATGTTTCATACTCAGGTGTATTTATCTTTGTGCTTCCCCTAAATCAATTCTCCTCCAAACCACGCTGAATTGTCTGTAACATCTGAAACAAGGTGGGAAAAGGGAAAAGGGAATGGTTATAGCCCAACAGACTTCTTTCAGACGCAAGATGTTAAACTGTCTTTTGATCAGCTGCTTGTAGAAATGTACATTAACTGTAGACCACGGTTCTTTTTGTAACCAGATAATGATCCTACCAGTTGTGAACTAATTGCCTCTACCTCCTTCTAAATTCTGCTGTGCTGAAAAAGCCAGAGTCACATTCTAATCCTGTTAATCACGTTCAGCTTTGAAGGGTGCATACTGGTTGTGTGTTAATTCAGCTTCTCTCCCCGGCAATTTGTTTGATTGCCTGTTACTTGCAAACTGCACTAACTGAATAAAAGTGTTCTGTGTCCTGATGGGAAGTTATGACTTTCGTTTAAGCTACTTTAGTGCAGATGTTTTACCTAGAAAGTGGTGTAAATTCTCCTCACCTTTCTGCTCTAAAGTAGTTTCAATATGAAGAATGGAAAGAAAGGTAGAAGGTAATGAGGCTACAAAGTAAAAGCTGTAATTCTTTAATTCAAATAATGATCTTTATTGCCTGAAGGGTTCTCGTCTGCTTATGAATAAATAAGTAAATAAAATGCTAAAATATGAGATAGGAGTGCTGGTGCTAGATCCTTTATTCTTTTCCTTCATCTCCAGCAATATTTGTTTGTATTGTCAAGACCAAGAAGAGAGTCTATTTATTCATTACTTCTTTTTTCACATTTTTTTAAAAGAAATATGCACACACACACATTCTACACAGTCCTATATAAGTCTTTTTGAAAAAAACTGAGCATATGCCGAATCGCCTTCCAGCTTCCCACATCATTTTCTGAACAAGAGTGCAAGGCCACTGGATATGTCCTATAAGCACAAAACAATCATTACTACGACATTTTTATTAACACTGGATCTATGTGATAATAAAGATTTATTGTGATTCTACCTTTGGAATCCCCTGAATCTTAATGAGAATTTTTTTTTCTCCCTGTTCTGAATTTCAATGAGGAGTACTCTGAGTATCATGGCCATGTTAAATATTTGTGAAATCCTCTCAGCTCACTTTCAACAGTTTAAAAATAAACGACTGGTTTTGTGAAGGCATTTTTTCAAGTTAACAGGAGAGACATTGACTTTTAGCAGAAGAAGTACTGTCTGCTAAAAAGAGGTTACACTTATAAAATGCCTATGTCAAAATTATTTATAAAGAGAATCTAAAGTTGACTCTGAAATGTTTAGTTCAAAAGCTGCCTGAAAGTGTGGACCAATTAATGATTCCTTACCAGATCAGTCTTTTCAGAAAAACAGACTATTCATTTAGGCTCCAAAATATTTGGAAGGAAGGTCTGGAGAACCTGGTGTTTATTAATTCATGAAAGACTTTTAATAATTAGCAGTGCTCGTTTCCCAAAGGCCCACTCAGGCTGCGGAACCCAGCTCCCCCACACTCCTTAAGAAGAGAAAAGTCCCTTCAAGCCATCCATGAAGGGTTCCAAAGCAGGCTCTGAGTGATCGCTGATTGAGTCCTTCTCTCTCTCTCCATTGAATGAAGAGAACACAGAAAGAGTTTCACCTCCCAGGGTCACTTCCTTCATGTTCTGGGGTGCCCCAACATTGCTACTGGCAATAAATCGTGGTGATAACCTGGCACATTCTGGTAAAACCGAAAGTTTTTGAACCATCTACAGACACTGACATTTCCTCTTACTGTTTTGGTATCTCAGTACTGAATATTTTAAGTTGTTCCTTTCCTTAAAAGGATTTACTACTCACTATTTGCTACTATTTGCTCCGATACTGGGATCACCAGGCTTCCTTTGTGTGATTGCTTTAAACAGTCAATTTTTCCTCGTCTATTCTTATAAATGTGTTCTTACGCTTTTCTGTGTTTTCTTCTTTATAGAACCATAGAATCACAGAATGATTTGGGTTGGGAGGGACCTTAAAGCTCATCCAGTGCCACCTGTGCCATGGCCAGGGACACCTTCCACTGTCCCACGGTGCTCCAAGCCCTGTCCAACCCAGCCTGGGACACAAGTCCAAACCCTAACGTCCATCTTTCAAAGGCATTGTCTAGGACCAGCTAACTTCTCACACTCGCTTGTTTTTGTTTCTCTTCTCGTAATTAATTTCTTATGTTTCACAGCACATCCATTCTTCTGCCCAGCCCCACACTCCATTCAACATGAGTTTGCTCAGGGGGCCTCGGCTTCCCAAAAACCCAGCACTGGATCTTCAGCATTTGATCGGCCAGAGATTCTTTATTTCTTCACATTCTCTTTTTAATTTCCATTTTTTCTGTAAAAACGTATCAGTCATCTGCTTGTGGAGTTCAGCACTCCTCTCACTTTACTGTAATATTTTTACTCTTAGCCTCTCTTGCCTGATTTAACGGACAATATTAAAAATGCTGACTGCTTCACAGCTGTTTATTGTTGGAAATAAATCTACCTTTTTTTAATTCTTTTTTAGTGGCTCGCCACATTGCTGGAGGACACAGAATGAAACCTTAGTTATACTCTCAAATTTCAAGAAAATATCAGTCTTGTTAGGGAGTCCAACTCTTTCATTCTGCCTCTGAAATTACATTATTAGGTCAATTTACTTTTGTTATTGCATTCTTTTTCTTGATCATTTTAATCCAAGTCATCTGGCCCAAATCTGTTACATTCAGTGCTGGGTTCTGGTTCAAAATCACAGACATGCTGACTCACATGGAAACCACTTGAAAGCTCAGATTTTTTTAGGCTTTAAGACTCCTGCCTTGCATTTTTAAAAGTATTTTACTAAGATTATAAAATAAAGAACTCAAAAAAAATCAAGAAATGAGAAAGTTTGATCGTTTGAAGTAGAAAAAGAAGGAAAGGTATAAAGTGAGAAGGAATTTCAGGACAAAAAGAAGCATGATAGCAAATGTTTTACTTTAAGAGCATGGGCTCATGAACTGAGAAGGAAATGGAAAGGCACTTGGGGAATCAGCCTTGTATTCTGAATATTAGGAGCACATGGGAACACTTTTTAGCTGCAGATTATTCCCAGTGTAAACTAGCTGGGTTTTTTTGGGGCTGTGTATGACACTCAGCACAATGGAGAAAGGTGTGAGATTATTCCACGTTGTGCCATTAGGTGGTATCAACAATAAGAAAAAAAAAAAAGAAAACAGAAAATAAAAAATAAATTGATTGATTAAGAACTTGGAGAAGTAAAATTACTGTCCTTAATGTCAGCACACAGTGGGACAACTACAGTGGGAGCTGCACCATTTTGCTTCTGTGCGTTGCAAAACCAGACCGGAAACAGAAACTGTTCTAATTATGTTCTCCCTTGTCTGTTTTATTCATTTATTTTTGTTTGGGGTTTTTTTTTGGTTGGTTGGTTGTTTTGTTTTGTTTTTTTAAATTTTAAACTGTTTCGTTTAGGTTGACCTGCTCATCCCTACAAAGATCACTGGGATCATCACCCAAGGAGCTAAAGATTTTGGCCATGTCCAGTTTGTGGGGTCCTACAAGCTCGCTTACAGCAACGATGGGGAGCACTGGAAAATATACCAGGATGAAAAGCAGAAGAAGGACAAGGTAAAACAAAGGGAAAAATTGGTGCTTTTGGTTGTGGTACCACTGATGGAAGTCTGCAGATTATTTCACAGGGTTCCACGTGCATTGGATACCACCGACTGGAGTCAAGGTGAATAAAAGAGTCAAATAACACAGCAATATTCACACTGCAGTAATATCACACCTATCAGTGCCATGCATCTGATTTAATGCTATTAAATACAGGGCATAAAACTTTACAGTTCTCCATTAATCAGAACTATTTCTCCATTTAACCCCAGAGCAGGAGGTGTATAAATATCAGTCTATCTGTATATTCAAAAAAAGTGTTGCAGTGCATTTTTTGGTAAGTGTGGTCTATTTTCAGTGATTTCCTGTGAAGGACATCCTTGTTACCCAGACATTTTGGGCAGATTTTCTTTTTCTGGAAATTAATGGCTAGGGTTTCAAGTACCCAGTGAAAATATTATTTTTATTACGCTATAAAATGAATAAGAAACATAAAAAAAGTTTCACAACTTCCTCTGCAAATGTTTAATGAGAGGCATAGGGAAAGTATAGGTTGGCTGATTGATTTACCTGGAAGCATTTAACTTTTCTCTCTTTATTCATTACACCTTTCCTTTAAACTGTATAACACTTTTATACTGCAAATACCTGAATTTCATAATAACATCTGTTAAGAAAAATATTACTGCATATGCATTGCTTAGGGAAATGTTAATCAAGATGACAAAATGTGAATTATTTATTAAATGTCTTAGTGGGGTTATGTCTGATTGAAACAAAAGATGAATTTATTGAAATACCAGATGGCTCATGTGTCTGATAACATCTCAAATCTGGGTGTTCAGGGTGATGAATGTTCAGACTTCCACTTACATTTCTTAGTATAAATAAAAATTCTTCCGGGAAAGAACAACACGTTCTTCACATAAGTCAATTAAATTAATTTTCTTTCAAACAGTGAGAAAACTTTTGATGTGCATTGACATGTGTTGTACGAGTACAGGGAGACCTAATGATGAGGGGTTAGACAACTGCATCTCCCACACTGCACTGATTTTAAATGATTGATTAAATATCATTGGTTAGGGGAATGTGTCCTAAATTACTGGATTAAGTACGTGCATGACTGACTGCATGTCTGTGTCTGCACTGCCAGGCCCTGACATCCAGGGACGACACTGTGAAATCCCAGTCCTGAAACCCAAATGCCAGTTCACTTCGGCTTTAACCCAAACTGAGACATTTTTCTTCTAAAAGATTTTGGATAGGGAAAACAAAATCAGGTGGTTTAGCCACCTGACTCGGGAGGTCCTGACACCAATGATTATGGATGTGTCTGGTATAACTGGTTGTCAGATAAAAATTGGAAACAAACAACTCACCTTTCACGGGCATACCACAAATGCATTCAATTTAAGTGACAGATGGTGGCTTCAGTACTTTGTTCACATCCTACTTTAAATCCCTGGCATTTAAAATAAAATTTAAAAATGAAAAGTTCTGCTGTGCAAGAAATGTCTTCTCCAAGCTGAACTTGTGCTGTGAACTATTGCATTCATTTTATTGTAAGGGAGAGCGCGGGTTAGAGTCCCTGGTGATAACACAGTCACAGCAAATCTGAAAGAAAATGCACTCTGACTTAAAGTACTGTTCCAGTCTATGCTTGTTTGTACCATCGGCCAAAGCAATTAAATTGTTTTTGCTTTCTTCATCAGATGAACTGTTAATTGCTACACACATATTCCATTAGGAACGACGGAAAACTCTTAATCATTGTCTCATTTAAACACATGACACCCCGTATTAATTAACATCCCTGAGAATAAAATAGATGCATATTATTGTGATTCTTTAACCAGTCAAGACCAATTAAAAGCAGAATAAGATCAAATGCATTTCACTGGGAATTAGAAGTCAGGATTTCTGAATCTAAATTTGTACGAAATAAACAAGTTCACTTGATTTGAGTCTAGACCTCAGCCTACACAAACATCAAACTAAAATATCTGGTTTTGGGTTGGTTTTTTTTCCATATCACAAACATCCAGAAAAGTTAAAAGTCTGATGACAGAATCTGACTTTCTAGAAGTCAGTGAACTTGGCAAAATTTTTAGGAGGTAGGACTGGAAAGGATCTCAAGACAGCACTTAGCCAGACATCTTTTGACCTACAAAGGCACTGTGGTCCTCTCCTCCCATGCCCTCTGAGGGCTTCTCAGCATAAAATGGGATTCAGGAACCCCCAAGCCCTTTCCTGTCACCTTGGAGTAGGTGCAGACAGTTAAATTTCAGAGCTAAGGCTTCATTCATTCACATGCCCTTCACCTCAGACACGGCTGTACCGTCCTCCACCAGATTATTATTTAATATGTTCAAAAAAACAGATAGTGATGAAAATTCTACAGTATAAACAGTCAGCTTCAGTGTTTAAATATCCTCTAAAGTGGAAAGGTGGCTTATCCGCCTTGCTGCAATACACCCACCCTGTCCCCAGAGGACACAAAAAAACTAATTTTATCTTCATTTTTTCTCTTTGTTTCGGTTGGAGTACTTCAGTCTATTCCTTTTAAGTTTCCATTATTAATTTCATTACTGAGAATACATACATTTCCTCAGCCAGAGGAGTGGAGTGTCACCCAGTAAACCCTTTTTTGACACCAAACTCCTCCTCACCACTCCAGCTGGGTGGATGCAGTGTGCTCCCATGGGATTTGCCCACTGGATAGAAACCCTGGCCTGCATGCACTGGGACAGAAATATAAAAAAATATAAAATCACGAGGAGAAAAAGCAATGCTGTACCTTGTCCATGAGGAGCAGGAGAGGAACAGCACCACTGGTCCTGTCTGATATTACCACCTTTGCACAGGATCCACTACGATTTCTTTATCTTAAGGTAAGATAAAAGGTTTGTTCCCAAGTGCAAGAGCACTGTGAAATTAGCCAAGTTTTCACAGCAAAGTGAAACTTCTGTGAAATTTTACGTCTGTTTTCAAGAGATACAGAAAGGAGGTTAAAGGTGGATACCAACAACTATCAACAGCAGCAAGCATAAATTATTCGTATTTTATCCTCATTAATTCTATTTATTAACTGAACATCTTGATTTATTCTGGGAAGGATAGACCACATAGATTTCTTATTTCTTCCGCAGGTGATTTAGTCACCCTATATTCATCCTGTGATCCTTGTTTAACCATCAAAAAGGTTTAGGAGAAATGTGGCTCCAAAACATTTCAGGGAAAGGAAGAGAGGATGAAAGCAAATAAATAACTTTTAAAGTCACAGACACAAAAATTATGGAGATGTTGGCAGGCTGGTAATAATGATTTGTGGGTGAACATTGTGACTTTATAATGCATTTAGGCAAGAGCTGAGAACTTCATCCCATCTGGTGCTCAGCATCTCACTGTTGAGCTATTTACAGGATGAGTCCTAACATCAGCAGATCTCACTGAATTCCTGGGGCTATTCACTTATCCCTCTTCATCATCTTTTGAAGTTCATTTACAAAGGAGAAAATGACTGGTCTCTTGTATTCTGTTGTATACAATGAATTGTATTTTATTTATATATTTGTACAAACACATAAAATATTGCATCTTGCACACTGTGTGCAGCCTGTAAATTGGGTCAGTCCTTAACAAAATAGTGGTTCAGAGGAGAAGGAAATGGAGTGTTCAGTTTTTGCACCATTTCAAATGGAAAAGCTGTTCCAAGAACAGTGTCTCCTGCAGCTCCTGCTTGGCTTCTGCTATTTTAGTGGCCACTCATTTCATTTCACATCTGTGCTGAATTCCTGTGAGTGCAGCCTAAAAGTCACAGGAGGTAAAATTTAAAA
>VZTD01000215.1:1144-51070 GCA_013397725.1 Rhagologus leucostigma | reverse complement strand
AAAAAAAAAAAGCATGTCTTTAGAAAATGGAGCCTTTCTCATTCATTTTAAATAGTTCAAATGAGTTGCCTGGAAAAATATGAAAGTTTTGCCTATTGCCCGCAAGAAGCGAAATAAATTACATTGCAGGCTGGCACACTGGAAGAAAATATATCTTGGAAACAGAAGCAGAGCTAATAGCTATCTTGTGTTTCTCAACTAGAGGTCAGTAGCTCACTGTGCCTCCAAAGCTAAAGACGTCCAAACCAAATCTGACCTTTTCCTTTTTTTTTCTTTTTTTTTTTTTTAATCACATTCCACATGTGATTTATAAATTGCACAGCCTGCTGTAGGTAACTCAAGGCCAGCTGCAGTGTCAAATGGCATTTCAGAGGCTGTTTTTTGCAGGAAGATGAGAACATTTGAAAGTAGCCTAAAGGAGCCTGGCAGCCTGCAGCACTGCCAGTCACCATCAGCCATCAGCAGTGCAATTAACTGCAGGCACACGTTATCCAGTATGCAAATGGCCACTGGGTTTGCGCACAAAATGATGAACTAGTTGTAATTTATGCATTTCTGAGTGTACAGTCTATTGCCGGGGTGAGACAAGACAGGAACCTACTTTTTTAAGGAAAAGTTAGATCGTGTCAGGTTAAAAATCCTTTTGCTAGATTTGCTAGTGGTTTTATCTGATGGTGTTTAATTATTACAATATCTGGTTTACACTGATAGATTCAATTCCTACATATAATCCACATACTTGGCACAGGTAATGAATTCTTTTCGAGTAATATTACTTACATTATTACTAGTGAATACTATTATCTGTAATAATAGTTGTAAATTCTAATCTAAGTGACTTTTTATCTGCAGTGGTTTAAATTATGAGTAACTTCCACTACTTTGAGCTGAATTATCATGATGTGTGTCAGATGAAGGTCTAGCTATGCCCATTTCAGGGGTGCCCTTAGCACGAGCATCTCTCCCTCACACCAAAATCTGGGGGTGTGGACAAAATGGACAAAAGACAAAATGCTCAGATAAACAACCTACCTTGAATTTCTATAAACATTTCTGGAGGGAGGTTGGTCTTCAAAATGTTTCTCTTTTTGGCTTTGAACCTCCTATAAAACCACGCACAGTGGACTAAATTCTGATTTTGTAGCATCAACACACAGATCAGATGAGAAAGACAGTATGAGAATGTGAGAGTATGCTTCATAAGTTTAAAAGTTTTATCTCCCTCTATCAATTCTGAACCTGAAGAAATAGTAAAGGCCATGTAATAGATATTCATGGATATGATATTTATGCATTTTATGTATAGTAACTGAGAGAAAGAATGTCTTTTCCTCCTCTTATCCACCCCAAAACTGCATGTGCCCACAAACACATGCATGTGCCACCTTTATTTTTCTGAATATTGAGATGTTCTGCGCTGAAGCAAACTGGAGCCATGACTAGATATTCTTTATAAAATAGTCTTCCTCTAATATGAGCAGGATTAACTGCTCCATGATATAATATTTTTAAAATATTCTGCTCAGTGTGAAAAATGTTGTTAAGGTACAACAGACCACATTCCTTTCCCCAAGATGCTAATCTTTAGATATTTCTCCTAAATTATTCTGTCTTAAAACTTAGGACAGTTTTCTTTTTAAAATTCTAATCAACTTATATTGTCGTCGTCTGGATTTTCTGCTATTGCCCTAAAACACTTTGCTTATGTTGAAAAATCTCAGTGAATGTTTAAGGTCAAGACATTCAAATTGCTTGCTGGACATGAGCATAAACAAGAATTGTTTGCATTTCAGAAATCTTTTCAGCAGAGAATATCAGTACCTATTTTCCCGGCTTTCACCTTTTTTTTTCCATTAAATAATTATGAATTAAGTTATAATTAAGTTTAGAAGTACAAGAATGGGCATTTTCTGGCTTTTTCTTTTAACAGCAGCTGCAAGAGACTGAGCTACAGAGGACCTACACATGGGTGTGGCGGGTCTGTGTGTGTAAAATTGCTAGAGCTGCTGGGTAAATATTCCAGCAAGTTACACCTTTTGAGTATTCAGACTGACATAAATAGATACAGACACTGTAAAATGTGTAACGTTCTACAGCAGGGTAGTCAAAAAGCAGGAGTTTTTGGCCCACTAGTACCAAAAAAAACACTCCCTCACCTTGTAATGTGGCAGCCACTGGTTCTGGGGAGGGTGAAGCTCTGTGCAAAGGAAGGGCCATCCTGTAGCAGATAACCAGAAAGCTGGAAAAGCAGGTTTGTTGTTTTTCCTTAGTGCGCTTTCCCAGCTCTGCCTTCTTTATTTCTGTGTGTCCTTAACAGCCCCAGCCGTTTTCCCCCTCGCAATTTATCTGATCTTTAGCAGTGGTTAAAGGCTGTGGAAGCTGTGCCACAGTTTAATCATGTGTTGAAAGTGGAACTGTGACCTTTAGATGGCTCGGGACAACCCTGCTATCATTGCTTGTCCCCTCCTGGCCCTGCTGAGGGGACACTGCAATCTCGCCTGCTATCGATTTTCCCCACGCCACTTGTGGTTTTATAGACATCTAGAGTATCTCCATTCACGCTGGAGAGACTTATCTGTTTAATAACTCCCAAAAAAACCCTTCTTCTTGCTGCTTCTTTCTCTGTGTTTTCTGTTTGGGATGAGGCAGGAGCAGACCTGCACCCACCCAGAGCTCAAGGTGAAGGTGTGCCCTGGCTGTGTGCACCGACACATTGATAATTTGCATTCCCGTCTTTATTTCTTGAGCACAAATCATCCTGGGGCTATTTCGTCACTGGGAATTTATTTTTTTTTTACATAGAGCATTGTATTGTAATTCCAACATCAGCCTCTCAAATCACAAAAAATCGTGTCAGTCTTCAGAGGTATCCTGAAAAAAACTGCTCAGAAACAAATGTGAGGAGTGGTCATTGAAAGGCACCAGCTTTTCAAGAGTTTTTAATTGCATGAGTGGTTTATTTAGTATTGGCTGTTTGGGCATAAAGCAACAGGTAGGTAAAGAAAAATTACTTTTTAGCTACAGAAATAGCTTCTTTTCTCTACTGATAAGTCATGTTTTGTCCTTTTGTCCTCCCTGCTATTTCCAAATTCCTTGACTCCATTTGTGAATTGAGACCAAAGGGAAATGAAGAGTGGCAAAGAATATGGTTTTTCCCATAAGAAATTTGCCATGGGGACACAGAAAAAGGAACAGTAAATTTCTGTTAGAATGTTACATTTCACTCAGGTCATATTTATGGATGCTGACAAAGCTTCCTCCACTTTCTGATAAATTTATTTCCCTAAAATATTTTTTTTCTGACCTAGCACATTTAGTTAATTTCTTGAAACTAGATCTTGAATTTTGTATTTGCATAAAATAACCTCTGAAACAGATGAGTAAGACTTCAAGTGGTAATGAAATCATGCATGAGTTAAAAATAAAATTTAATTCCTGTTTTCCTGTTGTAAGTAAGTGACATAATCCTCCCTCCTTCAGCTGTATTTGTTTCTGGTTTTGCATCACATAATTTTATTTATTTTACATATCTATATGCAGATATGAACACTGGGGTTGTAGAAAGGTTCTTCTGGTAAACAACATTTTTTGTACTAAGTCTTCATTTAAATGTTATCTTTGAAATGCATCTTCCACAGGAAGAATGAAACAGCGAATAAAATAATTTTCCAGTAGTTCTGCAGCAAGGGTTGTCTGCAGTTTTGCATTACTCAGCATCTAGCCTGGTAAAAAATATCAACAGATATTTTGCATGCACGTGCAAGAAATCAAATTAAAAAAAAAAAACAAAAACAAAAAAAACTTTTAGGCTTTCCTAGCTGCATTTTGGGTTTTGGGAGGTGCCACTGTAATTTCAATAATTAATTTACTACCTGTTATTTTTTGCTGCAAATGAAACCGGACTTGAGGTGCAAACCCTGTTACCCCAAGCTCCCACTGATTTATGTATCAGCACTGCACTCAGGCAGCAAACAATTTTCCCTGTGGTAAATAATTTTGGGTTTTTTTTTCCTTAGACTCGCAAAACTGATGTTTCTGTGGTCATTCTCTCTGCCACTTTACCCATCCATCAAAACTCCCACATCCTTTCATGCTCCCACCTCTGTGTTGGTGTGACGGCAGAGAAGAAGGGGAATTCATCACTTGCAGAACAGCATCACCTGGGGAGGGCACAGATTTTGCTTGATGGGCTGAAAGGACAGCACTGGAGAGAAGCTTCCAAAATCCAAAGGGGTGCAGCGTGTAGACCAAACAGCTTTGTGAACCTGTCACAGAGGAACTAGAGTCAGGACTAAAATGTTAGATCAGCCACCTCGGACTTCAAACTCTGATATTTTCCCGAAAACTTCCAGGAAACTTGTAATTCTGCATTAATTCAGTCATATGAGCACATCTCCAGGAGGTCCATATTCTTCTCTGCATGATGCAAACGACAGTCATTCATTTCACGTCGAAAAGCCATCAGGTTCAGTTTTTACAAATGAGAAGTGAATTGGCTGACATTTTAAGGGAATGAACATTTCCCATAAAAATGAAAATAACCCAAGGGGATAATCTGATCATTTTGCCAAAAATTGGTGCTGTGGCCTTTGAATTTAAATAGTGGCTGGCAGGGGAAAAAATCTGGCACTGATTTATCGCAGATAGGAGTTTGATAACTCACTTTTGTGTTGGTTAACCAATACAGGTGGAAATAAAATAATAAAATGCACTGTCCTGTGCTAGGATGTTTTACTTTTATCACAGCCTGACGCCCTTAATTAATCTGCTGACTTTTGTTTGACACAAGAAGACAATATCCTTGATAATCATCAACTTTACAAGGGTTTATATAGTTGCACCCCAGCACGTTCATAAGTGACACAATAAAAATTCTTAACTTTAATTATTAATGTTATTTTCTCGGAAACAGTAACAGGATCTCCTGGGATGAATTTGTGATGGTACAAACGCCAAGTAAAAAGGCATTTAATTTTTCAAATGTTAATGATTTTTGTGTAACTTTCAGAGCGTAGCCCTGGCAGAACAGCAAGTGAAGCTTTGAGTGGAAGGCTCCACCTGCACCAGGGCTCAGTGTGTCATGGCATGCCATGAAATCATAAGGTCTTAGCAGAGGCAGGGGCTCATGGAATCACAGGTTTGGGTTGGAAGGAACCCCAAAGCTCATGTTGTTCCACCACCTGCCATGGACAGGCACACCTTCCACTAGCCCAGGTTGCTCCAAGCCCCGTCCAACCTGGCCTTGGACACTGCCAGGGATCCAGGGGCAGCCACAGCTGCTCTGGGCACCCTGTGCCAGGCCCTCCCCACCCTCCCAGGGAACAATTCCTTCCTAAAACCTAATCCAAACCTTTTCTTTGCCAGTTTAAACCTCAGGCTGCGCATCCCGATGATAAAAATTCATCGCGGAGCCAGCGCCATCGGAGTTTCACCGCGGCCTGGGTGGTCTCAAAACCTCCTTGTTGCTTCCCTGCAGGTGTTCCAGGGGAACTTCGACAACGACACGCACCGCAAGAACGTCATCGACCCACCGATCTATGCCCGGCACGTGCGCATCCTGCCCTGGTCGTGGTACGGCCGCATCACCCTGCGGTCCGAGCTGCTGGGCTGCGCGGCCGAGGACTGAGCCCGCCCCACTCCGCCCGCGCTCCCGCTGTAGAAGAAGCTGTGCAAAGCCTGTAGGATGCTGAGTGGGTTTTTTCCATGAACCAGTGCTCGCTCATTTTATGGTAGGCCGCTAGCTGTCTTTCGCCAGGAGGTCTAAGCCTGCCCTTTAAAACGATCCAATCCGACTTTGCCCTTGAAATCTGTTGGTGTTGTCCCTTCTGCTGTGGAATTATCCTCCTAATTTTTCCTTTGAGTTGTTCACCACCAGTTGAAATGCGTTAAGGGAAAAGAGAGAAAAAAAAACAAAACAGCAGCATCCTTTTTACAAGGGGAGAGAAATAGCATGACGAAGCTCATTTGCAGCTTCAGGAACATTGGGCTGACGAGTTCTCCATAAATCATACCGTCATCTTACTTGCAAAAAGTGATACTGCAGCTTTTAGCAATAAGTTTACTTGGGGATGACTGCATTATAGTAATTGTGCCTATCAAACACTGTCAGTACTTATGACACATATTTTGGGAGACACTCCGTGGTACTGTAAAACACGGTACCTGTGATGTTGCAAGCTACCTTTCACCACTTTCAGCCAGACAGCAGGGTCCATGCACCTGGAGGGTTTTCCTAACTGCCCCATTTTCCTTCTCTATTTCGCATGCTCCATCTTTTCCGTTTGGTATCGCACTGCTGGTGTAGTTTTCCTTGGAAGATGTCACCTGTTTGCATATGTAACCAATTCAGTGTATCATGCAGTTAATGAATTTGCCAAAGTTTATGAATCTGCAAAGTTTTTGAGCTCTTTCAAGGGGACTGAGGTGAGGCACCAGGGTACGTGTGGTGTCTCACCTTGGGTACCCACAGAGTGCATCAGAAATCCCATTTCATGATGATTTGCCCAGGGGTGAGCACACAGCCCCGGACAGATCTGCCCACCCAATTGCTGCTTCCACAAAAGCTCTGAATTTCTGCGAGGAGGAAAATGTGGGGTGAAGGAACCAGGTGCTAAAAGACACACAGGAGGAACGACTCCCTTAGTGACAGGAAACCCTCTCTTCAGGCTCTTCCTGAAGTCACAGCTTTCCTCCCAGAAGGCAAGAGGTGACATAGGAGCGCACCAAAGCCTAGCCTTTGTCACCCTCTGCTCATAAAAAGTCTTTTCAGACGCACACCACTGAGCCACGAGGAGGCTGTTTCCTATCACGCCCTATCCACAGAAATGCTTCACACACAGCACGATAGCAACCCCAGCTTAAAAAGTAGTTTTTAGGAGGAAAAGTGGAGCAGTAAGAGGGATATTCTCCCTCATGCCTCAGTTTCCCCTGCTGACTGAGATAATACCAATCTTTGAAGAGCAATCCAAGTTTCTTTGGAGTAAAGTGCTCTGTGACTACGTTAGAGCAGAACCTCAGTCTAAAAAAGACCCCGGGACAGGGAGCGAGGGGACATCTTATCTGTTACCTGAAATAACAGCACTTGGGATTACTGCCAACCTTTTAATTTCATGACATGCTGATGTGGGGAGAAAGAGAGAATGAGAGAGAAAGAGAGAGAGACGCAGCTGCATGTTTTAGCAAATGTCACTGAACTTATATTTTCTGTCACTGTTACATTCTCACCAAAACGCTGAAGTATGAACTTGGACACTGCTTCCCAGGCCAGCAGCTAGCTGGCCCACAATCTGCAAAGGGCAAAGTTTACCTTGGAAACAAAACGGTTTGGATTTCGAAAAAACCTGCATTTAATCACACATTCTCCACCACAGACTAAATATATATTATCCATTGAACTGTGAAAGACTCTAGAATAGCAGCCAGGAATTTTACATACAAGAATTGGGGATATAACGGTGGCGGTTTTCTGATAGTGTCACTTAAACTGTCACATTTTAGCAAACAGAACACCCTGCCTCTACAAAATGACTTAATCCTTAAACTGTATTTATACAAGTATTTATTTTATAAGGCTTAGACATTTAAAGACTTCTAAAGAAGAGTCCTGTAAAGGTAAAAGTATGTGTAAGAAATGTTGAGGTCCTGTGCAACACTGCTAAGTTTGTTCTTTATTTTTTACTTTGTGCTGCATAACAAAAGCCACTAGACTGTTACTGTCTTGTCTGTAACTGTGTTAACAGCATTCCTTAATGATGTATATATGGAGGGGTCTTCAAGCAAAAGGAGTGATTTTAAAGAGAAAGTCAACCACTGTGGTGGTACTCCTAACGAGAAAAAAAAATCTGAATAATGGAGGACAAGTCTATCCCCACATAATCTACTGCCTATATTTTGCAATTTAGGCTTTAGGTTAAAAAAAAAGAAAAAGAGAAAGAAAAAAACCTAATAATATTTCTCTCTTTAGGATGCACACACAATACTTTAAGAGGTTTAAATACATTTTCCTATTATGGGAGAGCAGTTGACCCTGAGTTTAATTATAGATATGAAGAATAGCGTGTAGGTATTTCACTAACTGACTGTATCCAAAAAACAGAAGGCCATTTCAGAAAATTAGACTTAGTTTAACAACTGGTGCTGACGTTCTTTTGAAATATTTGTTTTGTGTTCTCAATGTTGGGGGTTTTTTTCATGTTATTCATCTTTTGTGACTTCAGTTTTGTTTTTGAATTAATATTTCTTGGGTTAGTAATTTAATTGTTTTCCTTTCATCTGCATACAGAGTTTTCATGTAATGTAACACAGTAATTTTAATTTGGTATTAATTTAGTGTTGATTATTTTCATCCTCATGTCATGTGTCAGCTGCCAGCAGTCTTCACAACCTGTGATAATACTCCATGATAATTTATAAAAAAGTCATATATGTGATGCCCTTACAATTTCAACCTGCATGCCAGGTGGTTTTTCAGTGACATTATTCCTCAGCTACCAAAAAGCTTTCTTGGAATGCCATTTCCAGCACCAAATTCTGCTCCCAGCATCAGCGGTATCAGTCTGAAATAGCTCTTGGTTTAAGTGTAATGCTTCAGTTTTAACAAAACAGGTGGGAATCAGATTAGAGGATAGAACTAAAGTTTTTCCTTCAATTTTATTTTGTTGCCTAGGTGAACACCCTTGCCATAAGGGACAAGTTATAAATTAGCACAACTGTTCTCTCATGGTGAAAGCAACCAGCACCACAAAACCAGAAGTGCAGGACAGGTGACGTCCCTTTAAGAGGGGACAAGAGAAAAGCTCGGTAATGATCCTTGACTTCTGTACTAATTGTTAACAATGACATTGAACAAGACCAAAAGTGTTCTCCTAATTAAATTTCACCCTGAACCAGTTAAGTATTTGCAGGCAGGCTTCACCTTTATGTAGCTGGGTAATGTGCTATGTTTATAGCCTGGGAAATAAAACGCTGGCACGAGGCTCCTTTTTATCTGCGTTGAGGGCCCATCGCCTTAACCGGCTCTGATTCTGAGGTTGACTTTCTCTTTTGGAATGGCTGCACACAAATTAAGTGTCAGTTTTGAAGACTAGGGATACTAAATGAGTGTATCTTTGCTATACAACAAATGTGAACTATAATATTCAGTGCTGGCTTCTGATGTGTCAGTAAGTACAGAAGTATCTCGGACACAAATGACCTTTGCAACCTTTCAAGCTGTGTGATATTCAAATGGTTTTGTATATACTTAAATCATGTAGAGCGATGTAAAACCAGTACGACCTTGTCTAGTCTTCAAACTTAACAATAAAACTTTTGAAAAACGAGGTGGTTTTCTTGAAGCGGTTATATTGCAACACTTTGAAGGAGACACAACTTATCTCAGTCTCACTGGCGGAAAACGTGGAGCAGAGATATGACGTGGCATTTTCCTGGTTTTATCCACGGGGTCTTCGTGGTGGGTAAGTTTGTTTCTGGCAAAATCAGCAGTCGGTGCTGTGCTCCGCTCAATGTGTTCCCTTTGTTCTTCCAGATCAAAAAAAACCCTGTGGGTTTGAACAAGTGTAAAAATATTTTTTTTTCCTACCCTGCTGATCTCTGAATGAGCACCAGAAATGTAAAATGACAATTTCATTTCCTGTAAGTCAAATTTCTTGGGATATTTATCAGTCCTTATCCTCTCTCCGCCACTCCTGCATAGGCAAATTAATTTCTGAGAAGATAAGGAGTGGCTGCAGCCCAGACCTGCTATGAGACGCCACAGCAGGGCTGGTGTTTCTTCACACCCTTGCCCCTTTTCTCTTTTATTTGCTATGCAGCCTGCTGCTGAAAATGTCTTGTATTAGCTAACTCTATAATTTCAATTTCTGAAGAAACTTAGAGGTTAAAGTAGCACATGGAAAAGCCATTTGCTCCCAAGTTTAAACAATTAAAGATGTAAAAAAATTTTTTTTACTGAAGAGAGATGAAGCTTCAGTGGTTTACACCTTGAATAAGCCCGTAAATACGCATGATTTTGTTTTATAATAGTTTCACTTGTGTCCTTTCACGGAAAATCATTTTTTAGAGACAAAAACCATCCACAAGCACTCTCTGGTGAGTGTCTGCCCAACACGCAGTCTCAACACTCAACACTCAGTACAGCATGTTGTCTTTCAGCAAGAGAGTCACACAGCTGCAATCTTCCCTTATTACATATCTCTGCCAGTCATAAAAATGAGAATACAATGCTGCACACAAGAAGAAGAGTACTTTTGGAGAATGATGGCTGAATGTCAGCGCTTCAGTCATAAATTTCTGCATCTTAAAGCTTTCTGACTTTTAGTTATAAACTGCAACTCTTTCACAAAATGTGGGGGCTTTTCCAGAAGAACTGAAAAGTGGGTTTTCCTCACATTCTTCATTCTTCATACATCCCAGGGAATTCTAGCGAAAACAACGAGAGAAAATAATGAGTAAATTTCTTCAGCACAGCAACAATTTGTCAATGTCCATCCTCTCATACATGTTGCTAATGAGCTCAAGGGATTAACATGAGTATCAACACTCCACATCACCACGAAATAAGCAGTCTCTGATACTTCTGTTGTAAACATAGTGACACTTATTTTATGCCTTAAAGTTAATAGCAGGAGGTCAATCTATTCACTTAGTGATTACTAAGTGACCTGTTATCATTTAGCCTTAAAAATCAAATAGGACAAATTAGTAGATAATTTTACTCACCCGAAAGTCTTTTCTTTTTTTATAGATATAATTTGCATAATTTTTCCAATAGAGACGTACACTTTGGAATCCAAAAGACTGCTTTAGATTAAGAATCTAAAACATAAAAGGCAGAATTGCACCAACCTTTGTTATGCAGCTTTACGATTGCATTTATTGCAAATTAACTTTCAGTGATGCATATATCAGTGTAAATGCATATTTTTAAATTCCTCTGAATGTGAGAACATAGAAACATGTCTTGTCTCACAATTTATCTTGCTAGGAGTGCAGGAAAATATATTTTACCAGTGTATGTTAGTAAGAATAACTGGGGTTTTATGCAGTTTATACAAACTTAGAAGTAGGCTCCACGTGCATGGGAGTGTACAGGAAGCATGAACCACCTGGTGACACACAGGTGGGGCACAGGAGGTGGGGAGGGATGGCCAGAGCACAGCCTCTTTGTCACAGCAATATTCCTTTCTCCTGTTTGCCAGCTGATGGGCTGAAGTTATCTGAGGTCAGTAGGCACACTTCTCACTAGATGGAGGAAATCAGCCCTCAAAATACACTAGGAAAGGTCACTAATCATTTGCATCAGACTGGAAACTCCAGAGCAGACTAAATGAATGTATTTGTGTTCTGGGATGCTGTGAGAGGTCGGTAGGAGCTGTGGAGAAATGTATTGTGCTGCGTCAGCCACAATAAATGTGATCAAGTACACAGACAGCATAAAATATACATGTGAGGCATTGAAGCAAGATCAAAGGGCCCCTAAAAAGTGATACGTGTTATTTTCTTATGAAAGTGTCAGGAAATACGATGTAGGTGCTATCGATTGGCACACTGTGGACTTGTACAAGGTCTGGCTGGGACGGATTTACCCTTCTGATGTTTCTGGGGGTCAAATGTTTCTCAGTCACAGGCTCTTTAGGAAAGACAGGCAGGGGACACAAGGAGGGGGTGTCACCCCAACCAAAGACCAGCTCAAGTTCATGGAGCTCTGCTGGAGTGGATGAGGAGACAACAGAGAGCTTATGGTTCAGGAGTAAAGTGAGGGCAGAGACAAGTGACATTAGAGCAGGGGTGTGCCACTGGGTAGGGACAGGTGACAGCATGGCAGGGATGTGCCACAAGCTGCAGGAAGATTTGAGGAGGCCCTCTATGGACAGACAGGAGCAGCCTTGTGTTCACAAGCCCTGGTCCTCAAGGAGGACTTCAACCAAATGAGAATCATGGGTTGGGTTGGGTTGGGTTGGGTTGGGTTGGGAGAAAATTTAAAGATTATCTAATCCAACCCCCTGCCATGGGCAGGGACACCTTCCACCATCCCATGTTGCTCCAAGCGCCGTCCAACTTGGCCTTGGACACTTCCAGAGATCTAGGGGCAGCCACAGCTTCTCTGGGCACCCTGTGCCAGGGCCTCCCCACCCTCACAGGGAACAATTCCTTCCTAATAACTAACAATTAAACCCACTTACCTTTTCTTCCTGACTTCCCAATGATTAAACCTACCAGGATGGGCTGTGGTGATTTGTGAAATGGTGAAATTCAAGATCTTTTGGGTGGTGAGGAAGGCACATAAGTTCAACGCCCTGGGCTTCAGGGGAGGAGAATTTGGCCTCTTCAGGGCTCTGCTTGGTAGAGTATGATGGATTTAAGTCCTGGAAGGAAGGGGGGCCCAATAAAGGTGACTAATATTCAGTGATCACCTCCTCCAAACTCAGGAGCAAAATATTACAGCAAAGAGAAAATCAGACAAAGATGCCAGGAGTCCTATGTGGGTGAACAAAGAGCTCCCGGACAAACACAAAACACAAAAAGGAACTCTCTAGAGCATGGAAGCAATCACAGGTACCCTGGGAGGAGTACAGAGAAGTTGTCCAGGATCAGGTTAGGAAAGGTAAAGCCCTGATAGAATTTAGTCTTTCCAGGGACATCAAGGGCAACAGGAAAAGTTTCCATAGGTATGTTGGTGACAAAAGGAAAAGCAGGGAAAATGTGGGCCCACTCTGGAAGAAAAAGGGAGACCCAGGACGTGGATAATGCTGAGGTACTCAACAACTTGCCTCAGTTTCACCAAGAAGGGCTCCAGTTACACTGCCCAAGTTGAAGAAGGTGAAGGGAGGGGCTGAAGACCTGCCCAGTGCAGGAGGAGATCAGGCTGGAGACCATCCAAGGAACCTGAAGTTGCCCAAGGCCATGGGACGTGACGAGATGCACCTGTGGGTCATGAGGGACGTGTCAGGGGAAGTGTCTAAGCCACTCTTCGTCATATTGGAGAAGTCATAGCAGTCTGGTGGAGGTGGTGACTGTAAAAGAGGAACCATAACCCTCATTTTTAATATGTGAATTAAGAGACATCCAGGGAACTACAGGGCGGGAGGTCTCACCACCACACCTGTAGGAAGACAGAGCAGATCCTTCTGGAAATTACGCTAAGGCACAAGGGAAATAAGGAGGTGGTTTCTGACACCTTCATGTGTCTCTGCTAAGGGCAAGTCGTGCCTGAGAAGTCTGGTGGGTTCTGTGATGCAGCTACAGCACTGGTGGAGGAGGGAAGAGCAATTGATGTCACCTACCTGGACCTGTTTAAAGCATTGGGTGCTGCCTTGCACAACCTCTCTCCTCTAAATTGTGGAGTCAAAACCAGCACACATGGATTTGACGGAAGGAGGACAGGGTGGATAAGGAACTGTCTGGACAGTCACATCCAGCTGTGGTCATCACCTCCATGAGTTCACCAAGGCCATGTGTGAGGTCCTGCCCCTGTGCTGGGAGTGGTGACTGACTGCTCTGGCCTCACCTGGTGCAGCAGGGTCCTCTGTCGACCACTCTATAAACTGTTTTTACCTCAACCCACAAGCTTCATCAATTTCATCTTCCAAATTCCTGCCCTTTCCTGCCTGTGGAGCCAGCAGCTGTGTGGGGCCCAGCCGATGTTTGGACTCAGCCCACCACAACTTCACACGCAACACACACACATCATACTGGGATCGAGAATTATTCACAATGAGAAACTGTCTGTCTGAACCTTCTTTACTCACTTTTTCTCCTGCAGGGTGGGCCTCTGCTATTTTTGACCTGGAGAAATTCCTTTATTACTTGTGACTCATGCTACTAGAACAGGTTCACAGCTTCTCTAAAGTGTGTGTTCACAGCTTCTTTCCAAGAGTGCAAAGGCACTAACGGAGAATTTTTGGCTAAGCAATTAAAGCATGGGTTGTTTGTGTAAATACGGAGTGTACATTTACATACATATTTATATATATATGTCTATATATGTGTATATATGTGCATTTTCTACAGGTCAGTGTCACATATGTCATGTTTCATCTGGGAATGGAGAAAAGTAGAAGTAGTATTACAAAGACGTTAAGCTCAGCAACCTAATCTAGCTGTTCTTCTGACGTATGCTGATATAATTTTTTTCCATTCAAGAAAAATTGGTGGGGATGGGGGGAACAGTGCTTCTTTGCAGGTATTTTATTTACGTCCCCAGTTTGCTTACCGTAGAATCACAGCACGATTTGGGTGGGAGGGCACATTTAAGGGCCACACAGTCCAACCCTCTGCCATGGGCAGGGACACCCTGAACCAGACCATGTGGCTCAGAACCCCACTCAACATGACCTTGAGTGTTTCCAGGTATGGGGCAGCCATCACCTCTCTGGGAAACCTCTTCCAGTGTTTCTCCACCCTCATTGTATAAACTTCCTCCTTACATCTAATCTAAATTGACCCTGTTTTAGTTTAAAACCATTTCCCCTTTGTCCAGTCACAAATGGTCCTGCTAATACATTCGTCCCCAGTTACTTTTCCCTAGAAGCTAGTACGGAAATGCTGTTTTCTTCACAGAGAAACGGGCAGCATTACTCAAAAGTCAGAAGTGTTTCTTTATTTTAAAGCCATTTTTCCCCTTACTGAGATATTTGCAAGTGTTTCCATTTTCATACTATTCATGAGCCATCGCTGGCCAGTGACAGGAATAAGTGAGAAGGTTTTCTTGTTCACAAAGGTGGGAGTCAGAGTGGCTTCCAGAAGAATCTGACCCAATATTTATATAATATACATATATAGCACATGCCACTCACCACCTGCACTGGCTGCTCCACCTCCCTGTTCCTTTCCAGTTTCTGAGCCATGACAGAACGTGGTGTTGTTCAGCTGTGGCAGTGAGACCAGCTATTCACAAGTGGTTTTTCACTCAGTAACGGCCACATTCCCCAAATATTTCTGGGAGTCCAAAGCCAGGCTTCCAAACCAGAGCAGCCCAGGGGCTGGGTGTGATGTGGTGAAGGAAAACTCGCCCCTGGGCCCAGCACAACAGCTGAGCTGACTGAATGGCACGCACAGTTCACATCTACAAACACAGAGTGGGCATTAGGAATGGCTCAGCAAACATGTCCTAGTTAATCCCTTCGTGGCATAAAAGACTGCACTTCAACTGAAATGGTCTGGGTATTTTTAAACATTTGGCAATCTTTTCCCTTGCCTCTGCCGCAAGCATTCCTCTGGCCTGCAGAAAAAAATGCATTTGTGGTTCATTTCTTCTCCAAAGGGCTACTTTCTATTCGGGTTCATGTCTGCCAAGCATTTAGACTGGCTGAATGGACCAACATACTCCTGAAGTCAGATAACGGAGTAAAATAAACTCCACAATGAGATGTAGGGTACTGGTTTAGCATCCTCATCTTATCGAAGGGAAGAACTGCCTCATACACCCTAAATGCCATCAGCCCGAAAAATAGTCAGATGAGCAAACACCTTGATATCAAACAACCACTGCATGGATCTAAGGACCTTGTTTAGGCTGAAGGAGCGTGAAATGTGTCACTAACGTTTCAGTGTGTGTGGTGATGTGGTTTCTGATGGGTGCCACGCTCCTCTCAGGCAACCACCCAACTGCTGTGTGTCACCAGGGCTCAAATGAACGCTCCCTGGTTGTTACCTGATGTCTTCCACAAGTGATGCTGAAATCGTCTTGCACTGTCTTGTGAGAATCTCTATTGACACAATTTGTTGGTAAATTATTGAGAAGTCTCTCAGAGCTGCCTTTTTTTCCCTTATTCTGAGCTGTCTGTGCATACTGATGATCCTTTTGGTTGTATTCCGATGTCATGGTGAATCATCTGAACGTATTGACAGTTTTGCAGCCCAGATCATCTCCAGAACTGCAGTAAAGGAGTGTTTTGATTGAACAGGCAAAGGCTTATTAACATTCCTTCGCTGTCTCAAGACAGTCTGGGCTGGTTCTCCCTGGCCAGCGTAACAGACTTCAAACCAGGGAATGTGTGCATCAGGCTGTGCTGGAGAGAGGCACTTTGATAACCTTCCCTTTTCCTATTTGTCATCTTCCCCCGGGGCCTTTCCTCTAGCTCTGCAGTAGAAATATTGATTGCACCAGCCCTGATCCCAGAGGATCTCACACAGATGCTTATGCTTGAACTTCAGCAGTGGGGAAAGGTGGGGTTTCAGCAGTCCTTCCCTGGCTGCCTGGCAGTAATTGAGCTCCCATCAGCAGTACTCTTGGCAGAGCTTTTAGGAACAGATAAGCAATGCTGGTAGAGTCACACTGAAGGTGACTCCAGCTCCCACTTTCCTTCAGAATCTCTGACCCTCCCCGCAGGGCTGGCTTGACATTCTCTCCATGATTCAGAGCACGCAGAAACTGAAGCAAGTGTGGAAAGAGACGAGGGGCAGGACTGGGCTGGGCCCTGCATGCAGCTATTCCAACCACAAGTGAACTGTGAGCACCACTGCCAAAAACAGCATGGGCAGAGTCAGCACCTCCCATTCCAAACGGCTGTCCCAACCCTGTGCAGCACAGAATTTGGTTTTAGCACTTTTTATCCAATTTATTTGGACTGAATGTTCATTATAGAGGGATGGGAGTGAGGAAAGGGCAGATCTTCATCTGAACTTAATCCCCCAGCACTCCTGTTACTCTCCAGGTCTTCCAGTCTCTGAGAAGTGTGGTCTGGCTCTGAGAAGTTGAGTTACTCCTACCTAAATTAACTTAAATTAATTTTATAGCCAAACTGCTTGAAAGGCTCATTCATACGACACAATTCTGGCTAAAATTATTTCAAATGTCAATGTTGCCTTAAGGCATTTCTTAATTATTTCACAGGGGCTTCTTCTTCATCTGTTTTCATCTTGAGACAATCTGATTGCATGCAGGAGAATTAGTTACTCTACAAACAGGAAAGATCATCCCCATGAATACTAATCCACAGCCTTTATTAAATTGAAGTTAAGGGGCTGTGGTGGGGGTAGGTGAGAGAAGGAGAGAGAGAAAGAAGTGTCTGAACGTGCAAGCTGGAATTTGGATATATTTGAAGAAGCAGGAGGAGCGAAGCTGCAAGAGGCACCTTTTCTCTGCCCTCTTCAGGGCAGCACAGCCCCACACAGGTGTGTGCAGGTGTGATGGGTTTAATAGTGGGTAGGAGCTCAGGTTTGCCTGGGACTGCTACACAAAATGCAGAAGCAGGCTCAGCTGCATGACTGGCATCTCCCCCTGCCTCCTCACCATGACCTTTTTTCTATTCCTATTACACTGAAGTCTCTTAACTAATTATGCAGGATCTCAGCCTGCTATGTGATCCTGTTAGCTTCAGGCATAACTGCAAATGAGACGAGAGATCTCAGCTGTGCTGCTCCTGACAGTGGCACTCGTTCTTTGTCCGATGTTAATTATTCCTTGCAGCTGACAGTGAAACAAAGATCAAAGAGTTAGTTCTCGGTTCAATGGAGAATCAGCACTTGCTAATACGCTCTGTGTTACTCAGCTTATTTACCTAGAAAACGCTGTTTGGTTTTGCAACGTGAATGCTTGAAAAACAGGCGCTAGATAAAAGGTGAGAACGTGAGACACAAAGAAAAACATCAGATTTATTTGCAAGCTGGAGAGGATGTGCCACAAGCTGTTCTCAGGGAAGGTAGTAACTGAGCACAAACTTTGTAGGGGTTTTTCTCCCATTTCCTTGTAGTGGCCACCACAACATGTGGCACAGGACATGCCAGTGCGTGACTGACCTGCCGGACAGCAGGGAGGATGGAGGCACTCTCACAACCCCCATCCCAACCCTCCTGGTTGGCCACGGCAGAGGGAGGAGGGGAATCTGCCCCTTCTCTCTGCAAGAGGATCACCCCAGCCAGCCCGGGGAGACCCGAAGGAAAACCACAGTGGCACTGCAGAATAGGTGTTCTGGTGTCACTGAGGCTGTGAGCAGCACCCAGGCCATCACATGGGGGCTGTTCCTCCACTGCACTGTGGTACCTGCCTCATTTTGACACAATTACACGGATGAAGAGCGCAATTCACCATCTGAAGCCCATCTCATTCTGGAATATAGCCAAATGAGTGTTCTGCACACCTGTAGGTGTCCCTTATGCTTGGACTTCAACACCAAAGACAACAATATTCAGCCTTTCTGTACTTCCACATTATTTAGGTCAGGATTTTTTGCCAGATCTAGGAGCCCCCCGGTGACACACAGGTTTTTTCCTCTAGCCTCTGCAGTGCCATCAGCTCTGTGGTCACCCCTGGGTACAGTGGTTTCCTTTATGCTCCTTTGTTTTCTGTTCTGATTCCATCAGCTTGCATCTGAGAGTCAGTATGTACTGGAGGATTTTAATATATTGTGGCCCCTGAAAAGTGTTTGTTGATCTTAATCCAAATAAAGTTGGAAGAAGGAAGTGGAAATGTTAGATATCACCTTATAGCAGCTTTCCTGTACATAAAGGGATTCTGGAGAGAGATTTTCCACAAGGACATGCAGTGACTGGGCAAGGGGGAATTTGCCTTAAGTGAAGGTGAGTAGATTTAGATTAGGTTTTAGGAAGAAACTGTTCCCTGTGAGAGTGGGGAGGCCCTGGCACAGGGTGCCCACAGAAGCTGTGGCTGCCCCTGGATCCCTGGCAGTGTCCAAGGCCAGGTTGGACGGGGCTTGGAGCAGCCTGGGACAGTGGAAGGTGTCCCTGCCCATGGCACTGGGTGGAATGACATAATCTTGAAGGTCCCTTCCAACCCAAACCATTCTGTGAGTCTATAACCATACTTTTCTGAGAATATTGCCTAGAACTGATGCATCATGCAAACATACTAATAAAAAATTAAATGTGCATCCAGTTCAGGTCTTCGTTTTACTTTCAGTGATGCAGTTTTAAATTCACAAAGTGTAGCAATTTCTAGTCAAATATGCAGACAGCCAACGCCATCCATGCAGAGGATGACCCTTACAGGTTTGTGGAATGCTGTGTAATATTTGAGGATAAGGCTTGCTCAATCCCTCGTACTGAAGCCATTCCTATTCTTCCGTCCTTCTGCAGCCATATTTTGAGAGTGAGGGAAAATGAATGTGATAAATGCAGCAAACAATTACCATCGGGAAAGAGGTTGTGCCTTATCCTCACAGCCTGAAGGAAGACAATGAATGCTGATCACTTAAGTCTTTTAGCAGCTCAAGCCTCTCTCTAATTGAAGCAGTATTTTGTTCTTTATAAGATATGTAAAATGCATCTCATAAAATTATGCTCATTATTTGAAAAAGAAAGGAAAGAAAGAAACAGCCTGTACATGATGAAAAGCACTTAAAAGCTAGGGTCTCCTCCAGGTTTATTTCCGTAGGTGAAGTTCTACATCATTAATAATAGAAACTGGGGGGGGTGGAAGTGAATTCAGATTATTATTCTCTGCTTCTAATCATAATTCTTCATCACATACATTTTAAGAAGTGTCTGGTTCTGGATATTTCATCTAAAAATATTGAAGGTTACTTTGAAGAAAGTATATGTTCAACGTGGACACATTTCCCCTTGCTTCAGATATGTTTTTAATAAAAAGAAGTGCTACTTTGTTTCAGTAAATTCAAGCTCTACTTAAATAATAATGGAGCGTATATTTCATTTTTGACTACTTACCATCTTTACACAATTTACTGTTCTGAAGTCACAAGGAACAAACCTCCTCAGAGGAGAAGCTTAACCCAGAAACTGTCAGCATGTGTTAATCTTCATTATTTCAAATACTATACACTTTTTTTTCTTTTTTATTAAATATTGAAGAATCCCCACATGCCTGGATGGAAATATTTCCCTTCAAAGTGTAGAAAACGTCTAGCACCATTTGCTTAACGTTTTCATGCACAGTCACACTTTCACAAATACAGTCATGAACTCGAGGGGAGGCAGGGCCAGAAATTCAGCTGTTATAAAATGGACAATTTGTGAAGGCTGTGGGAGACCCAGAAATAGAAAATAGGGATCTATTTAGAAAACTAAACTGTAGGCTGATCATTAAGAAAATGTTCTCAGCACCCAGACTGGTTGGGCCACGTGGGTACGTCAAGTTACAGGTGCGGAGCTCAGTGCATATAAACCAAATTGAAGATTTTGTCACCTGTTGGGTTGGTTTTGGGCAGAACACAGATGCCACTACAAGAGGAAGGCAGAAACTCGACCCACGCAGGGCACAGAGCTCCTTTGTTCTGCCACGGGTTTTGTGTGGCAAGGAAAATGTCATAGATGTGCCGTGCATCGGCAGGCCCGTTTGGTGATTGGTTTATGTGGCAGGTGTAATTATCGATGAAAGGCTGTTAAGCTGCTTCACTTCAGAGGATTTCATTCAGAGGCAAATCCAGCCACATCCCAGGTGACTGCTACTCCATCCCTGCGAGTGCACGACACAGAAAGTGTGTGTTTCATTTTCCCCAGGCTCATGGCACTGCTGGGCTCTCTGAAGCACAAGGCAGGATGCCATTATGCTTAGCCTGGACTGGCAGTAATTAGAGTGACTCAGGCTTACTCAGAACTACTGCAGCTCAAGAAACGTAGCTTTACCTCCCCTGACCTTCTCCACAGCTGCCAGATTGAACAAGCACCACGGGATTAAAATCATAAATTAACTCAGTGACTTTTTTGGAAGAGCATTGATTCAGGAAGCGCAACGACGGACAACTGCTTACTCCAAACCTCAAGTCATCAAATAAATGTGTAGGAGACCTTTAATTCAGTGGGTTTTATAATATGGTTTAGCTAATGTAATAGACACTTGAGCCAGGCCACTTCTAACACATGCAATCCAGTACGAAAATGAGTGTTTAAAAAAAAAAATGTTTAGCACGATATCAAATTTCATCAAGGAAAGGGGGTGAATACATTGTGAAGTCAAAAGGCCAATCAAAACAGATACAAATTCACTGAACATCACAGTTTTCTGAGAGATCTGTGCATTCTAAATTTGCAAACACTTCGGACTGATAGATACTTTGATGCACGACCGTAAAATCCTTTTATAAAAAAGTATTAAGCAGGCAAAGGTTTAATTGATGGCTCTAGCCAACACACCTACTTTAGACAATGTATTCCCACCTTCAGACTTTTGCTAAGTAGTGGAAAGTTTTGAAATATATCGCTTAAATGCACTTTACACACACAATATTGCCCAAATATAGCCTCCCATAAACAGTGAGACCGTAAATCTTGTTCAAACAGGCTGTATAAAAAACCAAGCAGCTCAAGGCTAGCCCTGCAAAACAACTGTGTTTGTTTTTCACAAGACCTTCCTTCAAAAATATCCATATCAACGTCTAAATTTGCCCCCTCTGCCTTCCTGCACGCCTTGGGTTAGCACAGAGCCCTCGAAAGGGCAAGTTTGGGAGGCAAATTGTCAGGCTGCTGACAACACTGACACGTTGGAGCCAGTGGCAAACCCCCACCAAAGTACAGCAACACTCCTCCAGCATAGGCAAAAACCAGTGACCTTCATGTATGTAATAAGTTGAACCCGAGTTGATTGACAAGTTCCCGAGCTATGCCGGTTTGGCCAAAATCTAGTAATATAGCCCCTGAGAGAAAACCAGGTTACAACCACCCTTCCCCCCACAGGGTTCCGGAAAAAAGGAAATTTTTCCTCGAAGGAAAGTGAAAGAGATAAAAACTATTTATTTTAACAAACACACAGGACAAGGATAATGATGCTGAATAATGAATTAAAACCCCCGCTATAGAGAGAAACCTGGGAAGATTTCATAGTCCTTCTGTAGGTGTGGTCTCTCTCCTCCTCGGAGCTGGTCGGTGAGGGCGTGGGCCCACCCCCCGGGCCTCGGGGGGAAAATTCTCCTGATGTGTTCTGATGTTGTTGAAACAGTTCAGAAGAGAAGAAGGGTAAAAAACCAAAGTCCCAGGAAACAAAATTCAGCTCTCCGTCTCACGCCAAGAGGGAAAAAAACCAGCTGACTGAAGGAAAAGCAAGCAGGGTGCTCCCTCCATGCTACCCATGGCCAGACAACACTGAGGAGTGTAATCTCTGTGTCCTTGAGAAGCCGCTTTGGAAAGTTCGTCTGGGTTTTTTTTTTTTTCCCTCAAGCTCAGTTTAAAGGCACAGAAAAGGCACAACATTACTTTTTGGGCATAGAGCATGATAGGGGATACACATGATAGAGTCACCCCAAGACATGAGCCAATCACGATTTTGCAGTTTTGCATATTTAAAGCCTGTGCAGGCTTAAGAAATTCTTCTTTCTTTGTCCCGACTTCCCTCGGAGGCATGGCGGGGCCAGGCCAGGCCGGGCCCCCTTCCCCGGCAAGGGCAAAAAGCCACAAGGAAAAGCCATCCCAGCCCTGGAGGGCATCTGGGATCAGCCTTAAACAACAGGCAGCCGAGACCATGCAGCACGGCTTCTGGAGACTGGCAGGCTTCCTTTCCTCCTTGCTCCCCCTCACACGGCCCTGCGCAGATCCAGCGGGAGCCGATGGAGTTTTCTGCAACCAACGCAGCTTGAGTCAGGCTGAGGAGCCAGCAGCATAAAAAGAAAGAGGCTTTTTCTCGAACATAAAGCCCAAAGAAAATCATGGTGGCTTCAAGGTCAGAGGGAAAGAGAAAGTAAGTCATGTGGGACGGAGCTGAAGATGGCGGCGGGAAAAGAAGGTGGAGCGCACCCAGCGCGAAGCTTAAAAATGCTTTCTCCAGGTCGTGGTAAAAACTGCCATATCACAAACTGTTCTTTCCGCTTTAATCCATTTAAAAAGACATGGAGGGGATGAGAATTCTGTGTGCAGCCTGCGGAAAAAAAAAGTGCTGATGCCAGGTCACCTAGGAGGTGTAAGAGACTTTTAGAGATTTTGTGAAGACAGCCGTTGCTTTCAGGCTGGAATTTGCTTATCCTTAAAAGACTAAAACCCCATGACTATCATGGCCCATGCTGGCAGTTGTGGGAAGACTGCAAGATTCATGGGAGAGATGTTTTTCATGGCAGCAGATTTCCGGGCAGGTCTGGTGCTAGCGGCACTTTGGAAATCACATTTGAAGCAGAGAAAAAACCTTTCTCGCTAAATATTTGAGATACTTTTTTTAAGAACTGTAAAACTGACCAAACCCATGTTTTGTTATCCTTTGTACAAGTCGGATAAAGGGAGGGGGTGCTGGAAGAGAGGGAAGTTTAGCTTAAATTTCTTATTATTTCTTTTTACCTTCAATTCTGTTAGTAATAACACTTTCTTTTTACTGTAACTGCTCAAGCGTGTGCCTGTTTTGCCTTGCAAATTTCCAGTTTTCCTCAATATAATCCTATTTCCCCCTATAAAATAACAGATTTCATGGGAACATGGCGCTTACGCAGTTCAAACCACAACAATGCATAATGCAGGGTCCTGACACACCTCTGCTGCCCGCGACGCTGCGAGCTCCCAGAGACGTGGGGAGTTCTGGAAATATCAGCTATAGGAACCTCTGCAGGCTCGAAAGAGATGTGATGCTGTGATTGAGTTGCTGAGAGAGCTGTGGGAGGCTGGGGCTGTTGTGTACCTGTCAAAGTGCCACGGGCATCAGGGTGGGGAAAGCAGAGCTTCTTCCAGAGTTTTCAAAGTATTGATTTTGATTGTGGCTTAATTTGGACCAGTTTTACATCAGGGTCACCTGGACAGGCTTCAATTTCACTACTTTAATGTTATACTGACATGAGAAATGTTCTGATGTCTCCCTCTTCTTGACAAGAACATCTAGATGGAAAATGGCCATGTGGATGGTATTGGGAAGAATAAAGGCAGGCTTCTGTTTGCTTGCTTTTTGTTTTAGTGAGATTGAATCTCTGATTCAGAAAATTGATTAGTTTTGCTTGATCTTTCCCACACAGCGCTGAGGATAATTGCTAAATGTGTTTGTCTTGAAATCTTTATGGTATCAGAGTTCACTCTTCTTTGTACACCTCAGTCCCTAAAGACAAGGAGCTCAGAGGGCACACTACGCATTTCTTACTCTTTGACGAAGAAATACTTAACTCTTTGACAAAGAAATAATGTAGCACAGCTTAAACAAGACTACTAGAAGAGGTGCAGTTCAAGAGATCCTTTCAATTGTCGCTATGATCTCTTTTTACATGAATATATTACGCTTTTAAAACGTTTTCAGGAGATAAGCATGCAATTTAGAACTATAGGCAAGTAGAGGCAGAGAAAAATAAAGGGAATGAGAGGAATGCTAGAATTCAAAAAAAGTGGGATTTTGAACAGTAGTAATTAAATGGATATGGTAGCAATTTTATGGATTCTTTAGATATAGGGTTTTACCACTAAGCTGCTATAGACATGATGAGGAAGTCTAGGAGGAGTGAAAGATATGGCTCTCCAGTTCATTTATTTCCTTAGTTTACATATCATGTACATCTTTTTATTCTCTTTCACATGCTTTTTATTTTGCAGTATCAAAGGCAGGGTATTTCAGCAATTTTTTTTTTCCTGCATTCTGGACAAGACACAAAAACGACAGTGTGTATTTAACCAGAGCAATAAAAACAGAAGGGGTCCTGCATGCACAAAGCAATTGCAAATACAAACTGAATTTACTTCAATTCAGTGTCTTTCAAGGCTGGGAAGGATGAGCAGGATGGCTTCTGTTTCCTGCTGGGGCTCATCATACAAAGTGGCATCACTTTTTTTTCAGGTGCAGAAGAGGTCTGGAGGAGGTGAAAGACCTCGTGGATGTTTGCCCACGGTTCTACTTCCCGGGTGAAACCTTGTGCCTGTGCCTTGCTCCCAAACTCCTGCAAAACTCCTGCAATGTTTGACTGTGTCAATAACAATGCTGTAAAATTTGTGTGCTTTTCTCCAAAACCCTTTTCATCTTGTGGTGAATGAAGAACAAACTGAAAACCTGGACATTTTAACAGCGCTCGTCTCCTACAAATAGCACCCTGTCCCTGCTCTTGATGACAGTGAATCATCCCCCTTGCCCCTTACCCAGCTGCTTAGAAATAAAACTATTTTCCACTGCAGACTTTGCTAGCAGCATCAGTACCAGGTCAGCACAGAATCTGGTCCCCTGCTCCTCAGTCACCCTGCTTTGACAGCCTTTTATGACAATAAAAAGGCTGCTGTCCATGATTATTTTCTTCATCTTGAATATCTGGGTGCAACAAATCCAAGGAACGAAGACGACAAGATGAAAAATAACCCTACTTCACTAGAATTATTCTTGGGTGTGCAGATACCTCTCTAATTCCTGGCAATGAGGGCAGAATAAAAACTGAGATTAACAAATCTGATTGTGTAAGAAATCTGAGATGGAAAGAGAAGTAAACATTGAGTCATAAAGGTAATGATCTCACAAACAGCACGAGTGCAGAGGGCAGAGAGTTCCCATGTCAGTCACACAACACTGGAAATGATTCACTATCTATTTTTTTGGTAATTCCTTCTTTAATTAGAAGGACTGTACCCATATAGCACACACTCATGTAAATCACCTGTCTGTCCATCTGTCTGAATACCCATCCAGCTCCAACCTCTCCTCCCTTTGTTATTACTCACAGCTGTCCCTAAGGGTACCACTGCAGCAGATCATCGCTGAGTAAATCAATATATTTTAGGGATGAGCCTTCATGCAAGTGACACTAATTATCACGAAATAACAAAACTGTATCGTTAAACCACCTGACCATATATGCTGTGCTATTTTATGTCCCGTCATCCTCTGAGTGCTTCTGCTGGTTCCAGTAGGTGGGTTGTTTATCTTTTCATCACTTCTCCCAACAGATGAAATTAAACTGTCTCAGCCTGAGAAAAATTATGAAATCTGCAGCAGTGAATAATCAGTCCTTTCAGACAGAAGCAGCCGTGGGGACATTTTAAAACTTTCAAAAAATTGTCACTTGCCAGCTGTGGTGACTTCTTGTTTTACTCACGAAGGAACCAGCAGAGTATACCTGCTCTGCTTTCACATGTACTCTCACGAGATGGGTTTTGTTGGAAGCAGATGATTATTTTTAGCTCTATTGTCAGAGCCAAAGACAAGATTTCAATATTACAAAGGAGAGGGTAGTCTTCAGTGATGGCACTGTGCTAATTGCTGTCAAAATACGGTTCTTGACAGACAGAAGTAGCTTGAGAAAGAAAATAAGCGTGGAGCCAGGTTTATTGATAAATTGCTGATAAGCCCAAAGGTTTAGCTTGTTTGGACAGCACCCTCCAGCCACTGGGAGGGCTTTCAATGCTCTTTATTACAGAAATACTTGCTGTATAAAGATAGGAGAAAAAAAAATTGCCTAGAAGCTTGCAAGGGAACACAGCTCATGCTGTCGTGTGTTTGACAGTGGGTGTTAATCCTTTTGATGTCCCAACAGCAACCTTCCAACACCCCAGCACATTACTGTTTATCATGGCACTTTTTAATGATCTTCTGGTAATTTTCTCTTCATGCTTTTCCCAATTGACCTGAATTATACATTCCGGGGCAAGTTTTATGAGCCATTATATGAAATGCTTCACTAAAATCTTTACATACAATCATATTATGCACTTCTTTGCGTTATTGAATTCTGTACTTGCTAATGCACATGTTTTCTGGGGTTTTTTTTCTCCATGCCAATTGTTCATCTGTGACTAATCATCCACTTCCAGCTAGAGATTAAAAAAACCCACTGTCTCGATAAATTTCAAAAATAGCTAAAGAGAACAAAATAAGTCAAGTGAAAGTAGATAATTTCCTTTCCTTAAAGACTGAATACATGAAGTAATTCTCATTTAACATCAAGTAGCTATCTCACAGTGCTGCCACTTGGCTGTACACTGTACCTCAGGCTCACCCATACTGCAGCTGCAGACGTGGTTACATAATAACCTGAAAGAAGGCAAATTTAGTTGGGATACTGGGAAGGAATTGTTCCCTGGGAGGGTGGGGAGGCCCTGGCACAGGGTGCCCAGAGCAGCTGTGGCTGCCCCTGGATCCCTGGCAGTGTCCAAGGCCAGGCTGGACGGGGCTTGGAGCACCCTGGGATAGGGGAAGGCGGTAGAACGAGATGGTTTTTAAGGTCCCTTCCAACCCAAACTGTTCTGTGGCTACACAAGCACCTCTGTCAAATCACAACTTCTCTGCTGCAGGTCTCCGAGCCTGGAGTTAATAATGAGCATCACTGATGTCTTAGTTCGAAAGACAAGTGTCTACTAAGGAAGGCAGGAGCCTCCCTTGGAACGGAAAATGCAACGCCCTTCCCTCCGAATTATTATAAATTTGAAATTGAGGGGCTTTCAGGCAAAGATATGAGGAATAGGAATAACAGTTCTTTACTAATATATATATATATAACAAAGCAATAATACAGAAACACTGGTTTAACCTGACAGAGCCAGGGTACGACCTGACACCCTGCCGGGCAGGGTGGTGGTAGCAGTCCGGTTAGGTGATAGCTGCAGTTCTCTTTGAAGGGGTTCTGTTGAAGTGATGATCTTGTAGAAAAAAAAGTCTGGTCTTCCTCGGAAAAGTCCAGTGGTGGTTGTGTAGCTCTTGTCCTCTGGGAATCCAGTGGAAAAAGGCTGCCCTTGCTGTTCCAAACCTCAGACTATATCCAGGTGGGAATGCTTGGCTCCTTCCCTCTGGGCAGAGCATCTCACAATGGGATGGTGAGTCACAGGGCAAGGCACTGATGGGCCGATTAACACAAGATAGTCCAGGAGCGAGTTATCTGTGAGTCATGTGGCAAGGCATTGTTGTGCCCATTAACAGGAGATAGTCCTGAGGGAGGAGGCAGGGAACATCGCTACATCTGGTTTCAACAGCTCATGAGGATGGTAATAGAATACACTGTAACCCAGGACAACTGACTTCCTGCATGGGGAGTAAGGTGGTGTAGAAGCTTTCAAAGGAAATAACACCAGGCATCTTCAGGGCTTGATGTCTCAAACCTGGATGGTGTTATGAATAGATGATGTGGGTTTAAATAAGTCCCTGCCTTTTGCCCAGGCCTCTGGCAGCAGGCAGTCAGGTTATTGAGGTGGTCAGCACCCCAAGACCCACTTCCATTTGTAAGTTCTTTAATAATGTCTGATTCAGTCTGTTATAGAATGAATTATTTATTAATAGACACAAAATTAACAGACATAAGACTTAAAACAGACTATTACTACATGGGAATAAGACAAAAAAGGGAATACTAATATTGCACACACGGGGTTAAAGGTACCATGACATTTACAGCTAGCTAAGAAATAGTATAACTTAGGATCCAATGTTTCTTAACACCAAGTTGTTGAAGGGGCACACATCGAAATCCTTTCCTTCAATTTCTGGAAAAGTAACCACGAATTTGCGTCCAAGCTTCAAGAAGAAATCATCTCACACGTTCCCAGAAAGTAAGAGACTTCTGCTTCTGTGATCAGTTGTAGTACTTTCATAGTGTAAAAATAGGCCTTTTGGTCATGTGTATTTTTTTATCTCTTCCCATATCTGTTAAGCTGGAAGACCTTTTGGTGCCAGGAGATGATACCCTCTGGGCCTTGCCTGCCTGGGTTATCTCTTCATCTGCACTGGCCACCCCTGGTGGGCAGAGGGGTGATATGCCTTGCCACACCAGACCAGGGCACAGGGCAGTGCTCAGTACAGAACACACCTGCAGGAAGAGAGGAATGAACAGAAGGTCACAAGAGATATGCCTTGTTTTTTAAGCCTGTAAGTCCTTGGGGTTTCTTTCTTGTTATCCAAGTGATTGTTTTTATCCCTGAACAGAAACAAAGGAGAAATTCTTAGAGATATTTTTCTGATTTGTTTCCCTGAGAATTTCCAGAGAGTGTTTTACTGGATGTACGGAACATCCACACAACAGAGAGTAACCAGTGTTTTCTAGATTGCCATGTGCAGCTCTGAGCTCCTGGGCTCCCTGGAGGTAATTCATCACTAACAGTGTCTTACTGCAGTGTGCCCAAAATTCATGCGAATTTATCACCAAGGTGATATTGCTGTTCTGCAAACATCCCCAAAGATGCCGCATAAATGCATTTTTAAAATTCCGAAGGGAATAAATGTATGTGACACACAGCTCAGGTGACTAGAAGTTTAAAAGCTATTACTTTCCATCATTAGTAATCCCCAGGGCTAGAGCATTCAGCTGTGAAGAGAGTTTTGTACTTGCAGTGACACAAGGTCATCATAAAGAGATTATTTTCTGCAGTGCTTAGCTGGAGTTTCTTTCCCCAAATGACTTCCATGGCTACAGGTAACTGTGTTTTTATCACCAGAAAAACAAATACAAAACAAACAAAATGATCCAGGCCCAAACTCCTGTGTCTTCTCAGAGCACTGAATATCGAGAGCTTAAACTTCTCCAGAAGTACAGACTTCTGAATTTGCATTCTTCAAAAGCCACTTACAAATATTCACTATAATGTATTTATTAGAGCGGGTGAAATACTTCAGCAGATACAAAGAAATTGCCTATTATATACCAATTTATTAGTTCATTTCACATTAGTCTGTGATTTATACTACAGAGCTTCAAAGAGGGTGACAGAATAGAAAGAATAAAATGATGAGATTTATGCTTCAAAGTGTATTATGAAATGGACCAAAATAATAGTAGTTAAAAGATGACTTTAAAAATATCTCCCAGTGCCTGTGCAAAGAAAATGGAAAAAGAAAGAGAAGGATAATTGTAGTATCTCATTTTAAACATGATTTCCCTTGTTTGCATTCTCCTCCAAAACCAACATGGTCACTATTTATTCTCATGACGGCCAACAGTAAAAGAACTGGAAAGTTGATATTATTATTGGTCGTTGCTCACATAACTGTGGAGCCTTGACAGTTCAGAGCACTGTCAATTCCAGCTTTCCTTTTTTCTCCTTTGGTAACACAGCAGTTGCGAAAAGCAACTCTTTTGTTATCCTGGTGAATTCTAAGGGTGCACAGCTGTAAACCATAATGGAAATACTTCTAAAAGCAGCAGCCTGGAGCTTCCCATGTGCAAAGATCATTAAAGTGTTCAACCAGCATGTGAGGCACCAGCAGAAATAATAAATGTTAATGAAGCAGAGTTCTACACAACTTCACGGGAACACCGGCTGGGCACGGAGCACCTGCGAAGTGTGGCACGGAAACCTTGAAAACTCAGAAACTCAGGTCATTCAAGCTGCTGTGATGGCAAAGAACCCTGTTTTCCCAGAGAATAATTACAGATCAGACAGCTGCTGGGACTCTTGTGGGAGAGGACATGCGTGGGGGACAGGAGAAGTGGTACCTGTGGCACCGTCACGATGCCCATGTGGAAGAGGATGGCAAAAGGAGCACAAAGAGGACAGGGAAACCTCCAGAGGGGGAAATACAGAAATTTCTGCTTCCAGTGAGATTCTCTGTGAGATCCATCTTGGCCTTGGGCAGCGCCGTAAGGCTTCCCCTTCTTGACACGACAGAATTTTTCACGAGCATAAGGCAATGATCGACCCGCGCACATAAACGTGATTAACAATATCCTTCTTTTGAAATCACATTTTCCCCAGATATTTTGTCCTTTGCGAATGTGTGCACCACAGAAAGTTGCCCGGGACACAATCCGTGACACCCCTTGTTTATCTCAGTTTTACCATTTTTGTGTGCAATACTCTGCCTCCTACACAGTCAGCAATTGTGCTACACTGTGTTAAATCCTGCTGAACTGCTAACATCAACTGTGGCAAAAAAAAAACCCCAAAAAGTCTTAACAGAAGCCATTACTGAAATCTTAAGCTATAAAATCCGTGTGCACAAACAAAAAAGTAAATGTATCATGGAATATTTCAATTGCAATATTTCGCTTAGGAATAAATATTTGTCTTGCTGCATTTGGGTTCTGATAAAACACTAGGAAAAAAAAGCCTATATTTGGTTACAATCAATTTTAAACATTAATAGATATTTTCTGCTCCTACTTTCTCCTGCCCCAACCTTGTGTGTTATCTGTTTCTCTTGGGCTGGAAATATAAAGTTTTCAGGCTGAAGGGATATAGGATGTAATTTTAAATACCTAAGCCCAAGCCAGTGGATGCAGATTTCAGTCTAGTTTCCACTGAAACACAGTAAGAAACAAAAGATGCAATTATTTATAAGCACTTGGAATAGCTGATGCTGTATTCACAACACCCATCCTCTGAAAACAAATTTCAGGGCTGACAAATACCTCAGTTTTCGGGTGGTCAGTAGCAAGGGAATGAATTCCACTTAACTCATGTGCACAGAATATCCTTCATTTTCAGATGCTCATTGGAGCACTCAAAATCCTTAGGTATATGCCCCTTGTAAAATATATTTAATCTTTTTCCCCAAGGAAGAATACGGAGGAAAAGATCCCTCTCCATGGGGTCATTGAATAAAAACATACATGACTTATATTATACAAATAACAATAATCAAAATTTACAGTAGCAATTTTGAGTTGGTGACAAAGATTATTATTAGGATCTGATAACAAAGCAGGGAGCACGACACTGAAAAGTTGCTTGAAGGCATAAGTATTTTCCATTCTGCAGCCAATCAGAGCAAAAAATGAATTTTAATTACTTTTTTTTTTTTTAATAAAGGAAAACCAGAAAACACAGCAAGGCGGTTGGAATGAGACGTTCTTTAAGACCCCTTCCAATCCAAACCACTCTGTGATTCCATGATTCTATATAAAACAAAGCTGCTAGTTTTTTTACCAGCTAATTCCATTCTTCTACAGAAATAAAGGAGACAATTTTGCATTATGGGGCCTTTTTCCTTAGTTTAGGAATCACAAGTGTGGTTTTTGAGCCCATTGCTGAAGTTGCCTCAGTAGATCTGGGTGTTCAGAACCTTCACAGGATGAGTACCTTGCACAGAGTAGTAGAGAAGCTGTGGAGAAAATTCTGTAAGTCCAGCTGGAGGGGTAAAGTTTGAATTGCATACAATTGTGCCCCTCTAGGCATAGAAATATCAGCTACGACTTCCTGAGGCAATAATTAAATTAATGCATAATGAAACTTCATTTGTATTAATGAATAGTACATTAAGCAGGCATTAATATTGCATTAATTTTAGATTTTAAAAATCAGATATTATAAAAATTAAGAATATGACCTGTCCTTTATTTCTTTATGAAGGTCTGTGTGACCAAAAAAACACACATTTGATGAAAAGGCATGATTGTGCTCTGAGGAGATCTTGGAATTGACCATTCCAAGAGAAAAAAACAGGGAAGACTGGCACCTCATAGAATCACGGGTAGAAACTGAAAGAACAGTAGTATAGATAATGAGAACCAACATTTTTTTCTGCCAGCAAGTAGATTTTGTAAAATCTAGTTTCTATATGGAAAATCAAAATATCCTTCAACACCACAGAAGAATTTGGTGCATAGTAATGGGCAATAATAAGATAAAAAAAAAATCAGTCCAGTATTAAGATAGTTTAAAGGACTAATGACAGAGATCAGCAACCACTTTTAAAATAAAATTGTTGGTTTATCCCCGTGGAAGAATAAAATGTGGCTCAACAGAGGTGTGTATGGCCTCATTGGTAGAGGTCTGTTGGAGCAGGGCACCCAACTGCCTGATCAATAAGGGCCATGGAAAGAATCACCGAGGAAACCTGACACTGGTAAAATGCACCCAAGCATCTTCAGCAGTGATTGCGAAAAGAAAAAAAAAAAAAAAAAAAAAAAGGCGGGGAAATAAGAAAAAAAAAGATTAAAAAAGATAAAAAAAGATAAAAAAAGATAAAAAAAAGATAGCAACGCCAATATCGAAACAAGCAGGAGCAACTGTGAAGCAGCAAATAATATCCCGACAAATTTGGATCGCCTGGTGTTTTACACAATGTGCATTATGTCTCCTCCAAAGGCAGGAAACTGTCTCCAGCCGCAAAATGACCCCGCAGCAGACCTGTGGATTGCGCTACCTGCAGAGCACAGCTACAGCCATTATCCTCCGAGCCCAGAGGGGCAAACAGTGCCCAGTCTGAGGAATAAGCAAGGACAAAAAATTGTACAAGAAGGGGAAAAAAATTTTTTTTAGCTCTGTGTGTGACTGTGTGTTGAGACCAGCCTCACTGCAAGAAAAAGATATGATAGGGGAAAAAAAAATTGAATAGTTTCGAAAAGATTCAGACAATTACAGCATGAAATGCGAAGTCTGGAAAGCACAGTTTGAATGGGTTTGCTGTGAAATGAAGTTTAAATGAAGGTTTAAAAGAAGTTTGGTGATGGTTTGTATATAAAAGAAGTGAAAAGAGTTTTTTTTGAAAGTGAAGGACCCATACGCCTACTGCAAAAGAATGTTATGTTGGTAAAAGGGGACAATATACAGATATAAGAAGGAGAAAAGGACAGTGGTGAATTTACAGCATTTAACTGCTGGAAAATATAGAAATGTTACCACTCTTTTACAAATATATGTATTCAGGATATTTCTGTGGACTTCTGAAATGGTGACTGGACTGTAAATAACATATGTGTGTAATTAAGAGTGTCCAACCTGCTCTTAGCTCTGCAAAGAAACACGTGAGCCATTAAGGATGGTCATTTGGCAAAGGAATAACCCAATACAACCCGGAATAAGAGTTCTAAATGTGGGGTGTGTTATATCATTTTTGAAAAACAAACCAGAATTTTAAACTCTTGGAGAGCTGAAAGTTCCTTGTAGCCATGAATGAAAGTTCTTTGTAGCCATGAATGGGTTAGAAGCTCCTCTGACCTTTGTGAGATTTAATCTTTGAAATATACATAATTTCAAAACCAGGACATGGGACTTCTGCTTGCTCATGACATATTCCAAAGTGCTCTACTTGAGCTCTGTTTGGCAGCTGCAAATTTGGCAGCTGCAAAACACCAAATTTATTTGACTGAGACAAAAATTTGCCCTTCTTGACTTCTGTGATAAAGCTGAGGAGATCCTTACAGAAAGGTTTTCGTGCAGTCAATCAAAAGTAAAGCTGCGGTAAATAACTACTTTTTATGAGCTATGGCGTGGCCAGATTGTGTCCCCATCATGTGTAGCAGAATTTGGAGCTCAGAGGACCTGAGGTACATGTCAGGTTTTAGCTGCAGCATCTCACAGTTCACCCCATCTGCTTGATTTCCAAATGCAATTTTATGTTTCTTTATTACAGCAGGTAACTATAGTTCTTAAAAGAAAAGAAAAAAAGAAAAGAAAAATAGGCTTGAAAGATAAAAATATATGAGCTGCATGACTGCTGACATCACTCATCATTCACTGAAGTCAATAATTGCGCTTTCAGTGGCAGAAATCTGAGGCCAGTACTTTGTGCTTTCAAAAGTTTTTTCTTGACTATGTGTCTTTTCCTTTTTATTTTTGTTTGTTTGTTTGTTTTTAAATTACCAGGTATTTAGCCATGTCCTGTGCAGGCTTTTTTTTTTTTTCCTCTACAGAAGTCAACACAGTAAAAGGACAGAGAAAATTGCACTGTGTTCTGAAATATATTCTGTAGTGTTTACCTTAGCACAACAGCTGGGATTTTTAAGCTTAGCCAAAAAAAGAAAAAGCAAGAAAGCAGAAGACCTTTTCCTTGCAACTATCAATTTTATGGAATAAATAAACTCTACAAAAAAATAATTTAGGCTGCTAGAAAACAACCTTAATATATAACTCATCCTACAATAGACCATTCATTTAACTGAGACGTTTTGATGTATTTTATGTAAATAAAATACACTGGGGTATGTTTCTATATTTGCAATTAAACCTCATGCTTACAATAGCCACATGAGCAATCAGAAAAAAATTGCAAGGAATATATTGAATGGCATGAAGGCAATAATGTGTTCCTTTATTACAAGGGAATTTACTTCTTACCATCCTCACCTCCCCTGATGCCTTTACCAGGGCTTAGAATTAAAAGCCAAACACAGTTAGAGGGGAAAAAGTGTTTTACCTCGGTGTTTATTTAAGGATCCTCTGGTGCACCACATCCAGGCAGAACGCACCCCCGAATGCACACCGAAAGTGCACACCCGAAAGATGCACACCAGGGTGCCCATCCCAAGATGCACGCACACGATAATTTGCGTATACAGTTATAGACCTTGCAAATCAGCATATCTATCAAAGATTCCCCAATGAGAGGCTCAAGAGAAGCCCCCGTCCTGAGGAACCTTCCCCCTGGATGGGCCTATCTTGGTTTACAGAATGTGTTCTGGAGAAGACCTTGGTGTCTGGGGCTTTCTGACCCAACTTCGAGGTTTTCAAGATGTTTGGTCTCCTGGCTTAACGGAACTTTGGGTCTAAACTAGTTATCAGACTTGGGGAATTACAAGTATGTGGGCTAAAAGCACTAAGGATACATGCAAAGCTGTATAAAAGGGCATGTGAAAGGGTATATGAGAGGGGTACATAAAAAAGTAAAAAAATCATCATGACATCACCCCCCCAAAAAACAAAACCAAAAAACACAAAAAAACCCTCCCCAACAGATGAACAAAGCAGCTAAAAAAATATTAATTAGCTAATAGTGATATAAATGACTACAGAGGGTGACAGACTCTGTGGATTCCACTTCCCATTCCAGCATCTCCGGTATGTTTAAAAGCAGGACTCATCTGAGTATTTGAGAAGCTAAAAAGTAAAAACAAATAAATCAACAGTTTTATTAAGTACCAAGACAGCAATTTTCACTACTGGGATATTTCATTAGAAATTCTTCTCCTGGGAACTAAGGCAATATCCTCAGCAAACAAATACTGAAATAATACTGAGAGGTTTCTCTTGGTGATTGAGAGAAAAGTACCCAGAAAAAAAAAAATTGTTGAACACACATGAAATCTCACCAAGGATTTCTTGGAGCTGTGATTTTTCCTTGGAGTTTTTTGGAGATAGGCCATAAAACACAAAATCAGCAAAGATTTGTCAAGCAGGAGATGTGCTGAAATTCATCAACCAGACAAACACTTCACCACATGTGGGAGTACATGTGGGACCTCATCTGACAACAGGTACACTTCAGTGTTTTCATTTTCCTAGGCATATTTGCTTACAGGAAAAGATAACAGCACACCACACCTGAGGCTGGCCTCGATCTAATTACCTTGATTGGAGAGAGTTAAAAGTGCCTCTAAAAAGCACAAAACCAGCTGAAAGTGATCTTAGAACCCATTTCTGGCTGCCAGTTTGGGGGGTGACTTCAGGATCACACTGATAGAAGTGTTTTCAGAAATTACTTTAAAAATTAGTGGTTTGGTTGTTATTATTATTATTATTTCTAATAATACCTTTCAATTTTGAAGAGAAAAAGAAAGCCCAACAAAAATTACCTTATTGTTACCAAAATGCTCCCTGTATTTAATCATCCTCCCTGCTTTTCTTAGACACCAAACAGTAATATAATTCAAGGCATTTTAAGCTATTTCTGAACTTTAAATGTCTGAAATACGCTGAGCAAAGTAATTTGCTAATGGTTGCCGCCCATATATATTATTAAAAATACAGTTAGCTCTGGTATTTATTAAGGAAACTCTGCTGTACTGTGTTCTGAGGCATTCCCTCACCGTCTCCAGGAAGATGACTGGTCACACCTTGAGAATTCAAGGACACTCAGATGCCAATTTATCACTCCTTCTCTCTCCCAGAACATGTTCCAGTTCCGAGCTACTTGGTGTCAAATAATTTATTTCACACCAGTACAGGTTTCCCCAGCCCTGGCCCCTCTCTCCTGCTGGTTTCCAGCAGCATTATCCCAACCATTCACCTGACACAGGTAGCTTCTCATCAGGCAAACATGCCCTTGCAGTTTTGCCCTTCATAGTTTAAGAAAATTTTGTGACTTAGAGAAAAACGCCGTTTGGTGGGTGTGATGTAGTCCCTGGAGGCTGATGAGTTGGAAACACTCATGGAAATGCTCATGGAAATACCATTTCAAGGTCCACGTGCAGCACCACTCACCTGGAGGATTCCAGCAACCAGAAAGCATTTTAAGAGGCAGCATAGTTGAGGTATTTCATTGCTGCATGGTAGCAGGAACACCTTGCCAAGGACGCACCTTCTCCAGATTTCTCTTACCAGAAGTCCTCTGCTGTCTGAAAATCGGCTTCTCATCCGAAACCTGCAGCAGTTTTATTATTTATGTGCTATTGACACACACTTTTGCACCACCTCGCTGTCACAGCTGGAAGCTCTACATAGAGTGGTCTGGATTCAGTCTAAAAATAAATTTGCAAAGTGAGTTAATAACAAAAAAGATCTACAAAGCAACGTCGTGTCACAAGGGACGTGGTAATCTTGCAGTAGTGAAAAAAGTGATCTATTTTCCTACTGAAACTGATGTTATATCCAAATACCTTTCATGTCTAAGTCCCAGTGCATTCACTGTGATCTTAATCATGAGCTCTGGAGCATTTTTAAGCTTAGGCAGCCACAATTTGACCTCCTACTCAAACCGTGTAATACTGCCATGTAGTGGCATCTATTGCACACCTACACTGATTTAAAATTTGCCGCAGTGTGGTTTACACACATTTTCTCCTATTGTTTCACCTCTTCCTATTCTCTCTCTGTACTCTTTTGTTTTTCTCCCTACTTCACTCTTTTTCGCCCAAAATTGGAAAGCATGGAGGGCAGAGGTGGTAGAAGGTGGGGCTGTTTCTTTTAATCACTGGTATGTCAGGGGAAAAGAAGCAATGTCTTTTTTCCCATGGAAAAAAAAATAGTTATTTGATTACTGACTGAAATCTCATAACTTTCATGCTGTGAGGCATGAAACTCATCCTGTCAAAAGAATAGCACCTTTAGTGCAGAGTTACTAAATATTTATTTCAGCGGCAATGTTCTGTAAGGCTTCGACAGCTTAGATTGAGTCCTACTCCCAGGCCCTTTCCCTTTTTATTGATCACATTAAGACTTTTAACACTCTGCCTTCGTAAGCGGTCACCAGAGAGCATTCACTCAACAGTTTTGCATTGAGCAGCATTATGTTTGCACGTGTATAAATCAGACGAACTGCCTTTATCCACCTGGGGTCACAGAGTGTTCAGCTCACACACCTGATACCAGCCAGACCCTTGAATGAACTCTCAGGGTGATAGGGTTTTTTTTGCCTTTCCTAGAGCTGTTTTAAAAGCTTCCCCGGACCTGCTGGATCCCTTGTTCCAGGCCCATCAAAAAATTAAAAGCAAAGATGTAGATTCCACCGCCGGGGGAAAAGGTTGCAGCTCCTTGCCAGGAAATATGTCCGTTCTAAAATGCAGGATAATTTTGTTGGAGGCAGATGAAATAGTTTCACCCCAAGGAAGCTTTCAACACAACAAAGTCATTTCACAAGCGTACGAGTCAGGAGGAAAAAGCTTCAGGGAGACGGGAAACCTCCTGAATCTGCCTTAGGATGTGACTTTCTTGTTTTAGCAGGAGTTGTGAGGAAAAGCTCAGCGTGAACCACAGCAAAGCCTCGAGCCCTGGCTCTCCCACATGTGTGACCTGTGTCCTGACCACGGGCATGTAACCACTCACAGCAATTTTGAACAAATACCACCAAAAAGTGCACCTGTCCATCAAAAACGGGCTTTTGTGGCAAGTCAGGCCTGACTGTTTTTTTAACAAAAGCTTTGGCCAGAGGTTGCACTGTTACATCTCTGTGGCTGCCCTGGATCACCTTGGGGCCCACAGGATGGCACTGTGCCACAGAGGATGCAATCATCCTGAAGATGCTAAAATGGATGTTGGATGGCACAACATAGACTCACCACAGCACTACAGCTTCTTTCCATAAAGAGAATTCCCAGAGAAGAGAATTTTCTTGAGTGATAATGCTTTTCTCTTGTTTTTAGTGCTAATACGTATTGAACGTAATAATTTTTTCGTAACTTATGTGATAAAAAGTGTCATTGAATGTAATAATCCACTTTTTACCCATTTTTCTTGGTAAGCAGTATTTAAAGCAATACAACAGGAATTTAAGGTTGTGAGAGAAATATGTATACAATATCTTTTTAAAAAGTGTCGTAAGGATGGGCAACAGTTTGAAACTCCTTAAAACAGTGGTTGGTACAGCACTCAGGGTAGGATTTTGTGCTTAAAAGGCTGGCCCAAAAAGTTCTCTGAAATAGAGACACTTCTTAAAAATACTTGCTCCTATAACAGCTGACTCAACACATTTCTCTATTTCTCTATAAATACAACTGCCAAAGCCTGTTTTTGTCACAAAGCAGAGCAAAACAGAACTTTCTGGAACCTGCTCAGATAAATCAGGCCTGATGGTAACAGTGAGTTTTGAACCCTCTTTGAGAAAGTCCCCGTGAATCAAACATGTCCATACAATAATCTCTGCACAAAAAGAACAAATACTCCAGGAAGTGCTGGAGATTCTGCTGTTCAATGTGTATTTTCATGCCTGGCCCGCATCCTCTTTGAAACTTTCAAAGCAGGTTCTTTCTTGTTTTACAGACCACTCATACAGGTCATTTGAAACATGAAATAAAATTCAAGTCAGTTCTGGACAAAAATAAGGTCAGTTTAGTCGGGCCTGTAGAGAGGACTACTAGGAGACTGTAACTATCCTTGTAGGGATAAAAAAAGTGCATTTGAAGCCTAGAAAATAAGACTTAAAGAGAACATGAATAATCACTGAATTACTTGCAGAAAGTAGATACAAACTGAGAACAAATATCCTAACCAAAGGCTTGTTGATTTGGGCTTTCTCTATTGAGCTGTCTTTACATCAACCCTAAATTTTTCTCACCTTTGCCCTTCCAGTTCTCTCCCCAGCAAGTGGATTTGTGGGGCTGAGTGGCTTTCCAGGGTTAAACCACAACAAACAGAAAAAAAATACAAAAAAAACTGGATACAGACCTTTAAAAGGGCATTTGAGAGCGAGAAACCTACACTCTAGCAAAATGGTTTCATATTTTCATTTGCTGAAGTGACAGCAGTAAAGACATTCTGCACATTAAATACACTTATAATATTATTCATAAGGTATTCACCACGAAATATTCAGCTTTTCAAGCTTCTGACAACTGGCTTTAGGATTGTGGAACAATTTTCCCTTTCCACTGACAAATCCTAGTTGTTTTATCACTGCTAAGACCTTACCTAGGCTTTGGGTATATCGTTCGTTGGGCTTCTGCAAATCACCAACTTGAAAAATTTTCTCACACCTTCACACCTGTGTCTCATTTTTGCACTCAGGATTATGCTGTTCAGCAGCTTCTGGGATCCGGAAGAATTTCCTGATATTAGAATAAACGATTTTGAACACTTTTTTTTCTTTTTCTACACTTTTCTTCCCCTCTGTCTCCCCCCTAGTGCTGCCTTGAGATTTTTGACTCCATCAGACTCTCTAAATTGCTGACTTTAAACAGCATAGTGGTTTGAGGATGTTTGTGGCAGAAAGGATATTCTTCAGAAGCACTGAAATTTTATTTTTTACTTTATTACAAATGAATTATATCCTGCAGTTGAACAAATACCACCATTGGTGCCTTTACATTAAATTAAATTAATTACATTAAATTCCTCGTGGGAAAAGGCCATAAATGAATACAACTTTTCCATGGCACCAATATACTGTCACAGTTGCCACTCCCACTTCTTAGGATACCACTTCCCACTGGACACAATCCAGCTGGTGCTAACTGTGGACACTGAAAAGCTTTAGCAGAGGGATTTTTCAGCTTTCTGCTGCATTCTGTGAGAACCTTATGTTTCTCACAGAAACTATGCAAAATACTGTTAAGGGTTTTTGTAAACTATTTCTCTATCTTTGCATCTGCTGTTTTTCCAAAGGACTGTTATGATATCCTGAAAGAAATATTTTGAAATGGGTATTGAGTGGACTGACCAATCACCCTGATGGGTGGTTGGTCAGAGGTCCAATAATCTTCTGCCGTGCTGGCAACTCAACTTATAAAAACCTATTTATAATTAATTAAATCAGCCATTTTCTCTGGACTTTGGTCGTGTCCTTTCTCTTCGTCCCAGGCTCAACAGCGACAGCTAACCAAGCCCCAAATAAGAAATGCAGTCAGTAAAAGAGAAATTACTGTAACTTCATATCTAGAGTTTTATCATTAACTTCTTTTCACCTGTGAATATCAGCAAAAATTTGAAGAAGTTACAGTTCATTTGATACCATTCAGCCATAAGTCTCCATCGTGTAGGAGAACATTCCCCTTCTACTCAACAAATTCACCTTCAAAACACAAGTGCATTCCACTTTGGCATGCAGAGCTTTCAAAAAAAAAGTGCCAGAAAATGAAATTTCCACAGATAAAAATGAAAAAGTGCAGATTGTGTCTGTGTGGAGAGTTGTTAGGTCATTCTCAGTCTCATATCTTTGGTAAAGAGACTTCTTTATGTGGAAGGAACAATAATCTCTCTCCCCCTAACCTGAGCCCAAAGCTGATGGTGCTTACCGAGGTCCTAATTAATTAATTTAGTGAATATTTACAAATGAGGAGGTTAAATAAATTACAAGCGAAAAGCAAGGTACTGCAAAACAACCAACAGCTGAATTTTATAATTTTTTAACTTCTCGGGAGCTTTTCAATCTCCCCTTTTTCCCCCCTTTCTCTTATTCTATTAAGCAAAATTTGCAAGTCCTTATAATTAATAAGACCTCATGCCATGAAATACAGCCACATTTCCTTTGTTGTTTTTTTCCCTTTGTTTGTTTGTTGGGTTTTTTTCTGACGCGCTTTCAGGGTGAGTTCCTCCAAACTTTCCGTAGTTTTCCAGTCTTCAGTTCCCGCCTTGTTTGTTCTTAGCTTTTCTTTCCACTGAGCTTGCTATCCCGAATTTTAAAGCTATGAGCATCAGATTATATTTTAATGTCTTTGCCCTGGGGAAATCCGAGAAAAATGGATTCTGTTGACTCTTTAACATCTTTACCGAAAACAATTTGCATCTGCAAGGCCTTGCCTTTGTCACAGCACGAACCACACCCCTGTTTTACACCATCCCATAACTCTTCACTCCCCATCTCCCATCCACAGTGACCGCATCCACAGAGGCTTGAAGCGAAATTATCCCTCTTTGTGTTGCTGATTAAATGGGAGGGGTAAGAAAACAAAGAATGCAGTACATGATCTGTTCGTTTGAGTGAAATGGAGGTGATAAATACAAAATTATATCATTTAGGTTTTCCCCTGAATTCCCAAGTTTCCTGTTTTTTTTTTTTCTCAGAGCAATCCCAGTGTTCCTCCTTCCCTCTGCAGTGGTGCTCTCAGGCACAACAGCCTTGGTTGTAACAGCTCTGTAAAATTATAAACATGTAAGTAAGAGAAATAGAACCTCCATGACAAGTAAATTGACTATTTTAATTCTATTTCCATTCATGTTTCAATTATTTTAAAATTAGTGGCTACTATAAATGCATAGAAATCTAAAGTCCATCACATGGGTCACGATTTACTTACCTCTCCTGTGAAAACAGCCCAATTGCTAGGTAAGAAACTAATGAAGATTATATCCTTTATTACAGATCTAGCTGAGTCACACTCAAAATTTTGTAATGGCCAGGAACAGGAGTTAAATTATATGCAAAATCAAAAAATTTAGTATCAGGATAAGTAAAACCTTAACAGCCTAATCAAAGAGATGTTATTTAAAGGAAAAGAATAAAAAGCGTTAAAAAAAAACAAACAACAAAAAACAACTCCCCCCAAAAACATACACAAAAAAAAACCCCCAAAAACAAAGAAACAAACAAAAAACAAAACAAGAAAAACAAACCAAACCAAAACAAAAGAAAAACAACAACAAAACCCAAACCCAAAAAACCACAAAAAAACCCCCAAACCCTTCAATAATCACAATATAGTTATATACTTGTTCTTTGTTCTCTTTTTTAACCTTAAAAGGCGACTTTATCCAGTTTTCACTTGTTTAAGTGGTCAGTGATGAATTGTTGATAGCCATAAGCTCTCCAGTGCTGCCTGTGCCTCATCACCCCGTGGCTGCTCCTCTTCTTCACATCCCACACCCTCATTTCTCAAGAGCCCTGCTGACACACCAGGACTCCCTTCCTCTACACCACACCACCGTCTCACTCAAAAATATTTCACGCTACAGAAGAATAATGGCTTGTTACACTTATCTGCACAAAAACTCTAGTTGTGTCACAGAAAGACAAGAAAAAGTAAAATAAATTGACTACTGCCATCTGGTCTTTAGAAAAATTACTGATGTGGTTACGCCACGAAAAAATAGAGCTCCAGGCAGTCCAGGAGAGGTTCAGGCAAAATTAGCCTGAGAAGCCTCAGTCTTGAGGCCTTGCAGTGGTTGAAGCACTTCATTTTTCAGGGCTGCCAGTCTTGCACTGCCTCCAGCGCTGCATCAATTCCTCTGCAAAATGAGCCCACCACTGAGAGGTTTGTGAATGTGTAGATAAGGACAGCTAATCTTGTGAATTTTTGCCATTTGTAGGGAAAACGTATACTGAAAGAAGCAACATTTACTTGGAAAAAGTAAATTGCACTGCAAAGAAACACCTCAACATTTTGACTGGGAATGTAGAACAGGGGCTAAAACACAGTCACCACCAGGAATTAATGAATTACCCTTGCCAGAGCTCAAAAAGCATTTGGAAAACACTCTCAGGCACATGGTGGGATTCTGGGGATTGTTCTGTGCAGGGCCAGGAGTTGAACTCGATGATCTTTTTAGGTTCCTACCAAGTCAGGGTATTCTCTGATTCCATGAGACACAATTTTGCTGCAAACAGGGGTCTTGGTGAATTTGGGGTTCCTTATCAAAGTAAGAATCTTTCAGTAAACCTGGTCTCAGCTCTTTGTTTTATAAAAACTTCCCATATCACCAGGTACTGCTACAAAAGTAAAGGCAAAACAAAACTCCCACTTATTCCAAGTCTGGAAGATTAAAAACAGAGTAATGAGAGATTCCCTGGTGCCCTGGGCAAGATCAACGCAAATACCAAAACGAAATTTGTTCAGAACTTTAGCTCTAAAGCCCAAATCCTGAAAAAACAGCTCATCTTTAATTATCCTGAAGAAACCTAATATCGGTCACACTGGACATCATTAAGATGCAACAGACAATTACCCTTAATTAGGTTGCAGATGCTGAGCACCTTTTTCAGTCTCACCTGTCACTCAGGGCAACGTGTCCTCGCAGATCTGATGCAGGAGAAAATCCTCCCAACAAAGAAGACTCTCCCAACACAACTAAGATGAATTTTAATATCAAAATTACCTGGAAGAGGTCAGCATAATGAAATATTGATTTTGAACCTCCCGAAATTTTGCAGTCAACATTTTTATAAATTTCACCATCCATGGCTTTTCATTTTGAAACCACTATTTTCACTGAAAATTGACAAAACTGTGGGGTGAATTAAAAGGTTATATAACCCAAAAAAGAAAACTACATGCATTTTTCTATTCAAAAAAATGTTTCAGCTGACGTTGTTTGTTTGGGGTTTTTTTGGTACTTATTTTACAAGAAGCTGAAAAATGCCTGCTTTACTTTTCCAATATGAAAGTTGTATAAGGTTTTTAATCCAATCACAAAAATCTGAACAACTTACTATTTGCTTTTTGAGCTTTTGTCAAGTAAAAAACCATGTTGTGCTTGCTGTTTCCCTTTTTTCCTCAGTGTTTCACCTATAATTTTTGCTATCCCTGAAGTGATAATGGTTATAAAAAAGTCTGATATGCTAGCAGAGTTAATTAATTAAAGCCTTACAACCTCGGTTGATTCCATGTACATCCACCAACCATACATTGAGAGCAGCATTTATGTGTCATTTTTATGGTATTAATGCATCATCTGCTGATGGAGAGAGTGACAACACTACCTGGGCAACCCAGTGTGAAGCTGTATTTTGGAAACATGTCTGTGTATCAGCAGCTGACACTACATCAGACAGATTTACTTCAGCAGAACAGCTCATAAACACAAACAGAAATCAAATTAACTATCAAGATCAGAGGTTCTTGACAATCCCCTTGTGGTGTGTTTACACTTAGCGGTAGCCTGGGTGAGCAAAGCGGTTCATTAAAGACAGACTCTGTCCTAAGTGGGAGGCTCCAGCGAGGGGCAGATGATGCCAGATGGATGTGGCTCATTACAGGAGCTTGGTCCTAGCCCTAACAAGCTCGAATCCATCCTGTCAGCCCTCGAACAAACAAGCAGAGTGGAGGCAGGAGCCCCAGCCAAGTGCAGCTGGCTAATAAGGTATTGTAATTGCCTTGTTTCTTTGCATTTACTATCCAAACCTAGCAACAACATTGTTGACTTTGCCCTTTAGTGGCTTAAAATTCATTTTGTTCCACATCAAAACTCTCGTTTAGTTGAGGGTGACAGAGCTGAAGGCAAAACACAGGCCCACAGGCAGAGTGTCTCTGGCAGGCTCTGGTGCCCAGGGTCAGGACATCTCTCTACCAGCTCCGAGAGCCTGATACAAGGTGCTGCCCGTGAGTTTTCAAACAGTAGAAGAAACCCTCCCTATGAAATGTGTGGCCTGCAGCACAGCAGCAGCAAAAGAAGATGAGTTTTCATGTCCAAAATCTGTCTACAGCACTCCCCCAGTCTCCCCTGTTCTGAGAGTCACCCGTTCCACAGAATCGCAGAATGGTTTGGATTAGAAGACATCTTCAAGATCACCTAGGTAGTGCTGGGTTTGGGATGGGATAGAGTTAATTTTCGTCACGAAAGCTGATACAGGGCTGTGTTTTGGATTTGTGCTGGCAATGGTGTTGATAGCACAGGGGTGTTTTTGGTTCTGATGGGGGCTGCTCTGCTCCTCACCCACCCTAGCACTGAGTGGGCTGTGGGTGCACAAGGAGAGGACGCAGCCAGTACAGCTGACCCCAGCTGACCACAGGGATATTCCACGTGGTGTCCTGCTCAGCCTGTAGAGCTGAGGAAGTAGGAGGAAGGGGAAGGAGATGTTTGGGGTGATGGTGTTTGTCTTCCCAAGTCACTGCTACACGTGAGTCTGGCTTTCCTGGGGGTGTCTGAACATTTGACTGCCCATGGGAAGTGGGGAATGGATTCCTTATTTTACTTGCTTGTTAACGCATCTTTTGATTTGCCTTTTAAGCTCAGTTAATCTCTGTATCAGCCCATGAATTTTATCAGTTTTACTCTTCCAAATCTCTCCCCCACCCCACTGCAGGGAGTGAGCAAGCGGCTGCAATGTGCTTGGTTGCCTTCTGGGTTAAAACATGACCTAGTCCCAACCTCCCTGCCACAGGCAGAGATGTTTCTTCTCAAGCACATCTGGTTAAGGAGAGGATGTGGTGGTGCATTTACCTCCTCCCCTAGGCTCTTGAGCTGCACTATGAACTCAGAACTGCTCGTTAGGCCTTGGCTTTGATGAACAGCACCTGGGCTGAGCCCCACTCCAGCTCATTAGAAACATCTTCTGCTCTCAGGAACTTGTGCTGTCTAATGAGCTCCTGGTTTTTAACCAACAGCCTTGGAAACGTATTTTTCCTGCCTGAATCCAAGTGAAATAATGTTTTTGTTATCGAACTTTCAAAGAAAGTTACTGACCTGAATTATGGGCAGGGTGGAAAATTATTATGATTAAACCACCTTCTTGCAACCCTATAAAGAGCAGTCAAGAGACTTTTGAGCTCTCTTGGACAGCAGCAGGCTGGCTGTGAGCAGTATCTTCCTGGGAGTGGGACCCTTCTCAGACGAGTGAACTCTCCAGTTTGCTATACCTGGAGCACTGCCAAACAGTGACAGTGGATCCTGAGCTGATCCCACCTCTCCTCAACCTTCATCCACTGAGAAGATGCAAAGGCATCCTGCATGAGTTAGTCACTGAATTCAAGGACACTTTTGCACATATTTAAACCTTGTATGGACTCTTTAGGTCCATACAAGCAATGTACCAGGAATGCCCCTCTCCTAGATCCATAAGTAACTTAGATTTGTAAGTAAGCTAGGCCTGAAAATGATGTTGTGCTATACTGTATAAATCTTCTGATTTTACTTAAGCTTAACATAGCTTAACTTATCAATTAAGCACTGTTAAGTCCTGTTAAACCTTTAGGCCTAAAGTGTTGTTCGAGTCCTGAGCTCAGTTTATCCAGGGGGTCCACTCTGAACCTTGTGACTCAACGGGAGGGGTTTCCTTATTCCTTTCATCCTTGCCCTTTCCTACCCTTACCCTTTTCTGCCCTCTGCCTACCACCCAGCCTCCACAGAGATTATTTTCAGGTTGATTTTGGGCTTAAATTGATTTATTTTAGATTTTTGTTTGCTTTTTCTCTGTGTGCTTTAACCATCTAGTAAGTAGCTGAGTGAACCTTGCCAGCGAACTTTGCCGCGCTTTTGCTTTTATACTAAACCCTCTTCTGCCAACACTTTTGCTACTTTCAGCCACCTTAAAACTCTCATTGACAGCAGCCTCTCCGCTCAGCGCTGAAGGAGAGGACCAGCTTCCCAGCCCTGACGAAGATGGGCTGTGCTGAGCACCACCTGATGGTTTTGCTCTGAGCAGTGCCTACATCTGAGGAACGGCGAGGTTTCAGGTCTGACCTTGCCCCGTGCTCCCTTGGTCACCTCCACCCAAGTTCCCTGCTCAGCAGCCTGACCAGTTTGAATTCTCTCCTGACATGTCCCCACAAAGTGCCTCCATCATTGGGGTTTCCCTCTGGGCAGAATCATAGAATCCTAGACTAGTTTATGCTGGAAGGGACCCTAAAGACCACCTAATTCCAGCTCCTCTGCTGTGGGAAGAAGCCACCTAAAAATTACACGTGGCAACACCAAACAACTGAATCGTTTCTTGGAATATTTTTTATAAAATTTAATGTGTGATATCTACTCTTCTCAGAAGCAGGGAGGTGAAGGTTATGGCTCCTCCCTGCCTCTTCTTCTTGTATTTTTTCTTGTTCTTCTTCTTCTTTTTCTTCTTCTTCTTTCTATTCTTATTTCCTTTAAATTTTCACTGTGTTTTGGAAGCAAAGGGACACCAAACATCATTGCCTTGCCAGAACTGGACAGGTTGCAGACCACACATGCGCATCCAACCTTGTTTGATCTTTTCCTCAAAGAACAATGAGATTTTTTAGTTCCAGTTGCACACCAGACTACATAGGAAAAGCTAAGAGAAATCCTTCTCCGTTCAAGCTTTACTCTCAACCTACAAAAACTGTTCTTCTTTGCACTTTTCACAGTCCCAGCCAGAATTTGTTAAACACTCTAAAGAAAAAGCTTTCCTTTACTCTTTATCCAGTCACTGCACCAAAATCAGGCCTTGTTAACTGAGGATAGCGGGTTCAAGCTAGTGCTGAAATGGTTAGTGTGACCAGAAAAATGCGTACTTTACACACAAAAAAAATTCTGATTTGGCTGACAACTGTGGAGCAAAGCAAGTAGAATTACTGCCACTTAAATTTCATATCCCACTGAAAAAACTATTTAGTGCAGAAACTGCTTCAGACACAGGGATTATTATAGTCTAGTTAAAAATAATTATGGGAAAAGCTGAGAGCAAAACTAATTCCTAGAGGCAGAGTATATATTATTGTAGCCACTGCACTGATAAACATGAATCTGATAATCTTATGATTAAAATGTGCTGAAGCAGACCCTGGTAAAATAAGCTACAAAGATTTAAAGAAAATGTAGATGTAGAAAAATGTAAAAGTAAAAGAGCCTATTCTCAAATAAGTGTCCCATTAGAGCACAAAATCAATGCACTGGCATCAGGAGCTTACATGAAATCACTTTGGCCACTGTGTCCTGATTTATGCAAGTGCTGTGATTCTCCAAGTTTTTTTTCTACTTTCTTTATACCCTTTTTTAAAATATTTCCTCTGAAAGGAGAAAGAGAAACTCTCACACAACTTCAACTAAGCTATTCCCGAGTAACATTAAAGCTCTGACTTAGGCTGACAAATGACCTCCCCATAGGGATCTCTTTCTCTGCACAAAACTGGCCATTGAAAAATATTGTAATCAGACATGGTGGTGATTTTATTGGAATAAGCTTATTCATTCCTGTTGGCTGTCAAGCAAGTTTCTGCATGAACCATTTATCAAAAAATCAATGGGAGGTTTTTGAACATCATTTTTCTTGAAAACGCACAGAAATACCTAAGCTTCATAAATGTATTGATGCATGTCCCTGTGTGTGGGGGTGAGCGAAATGAAACTGTGTCTGGACAATGAAAAATGATGAGGAGTTCTAAAGTTCTCTTAGATGAGGTCCCAGTGCAGCAAGGAAATCCCCAAAAAAACTTTCCATCAAGGAGGGTCACTGTGTAGATTTCCCAGAGCAATGAAACAAATAAACGAGCAAAATGACTTGCTGAAATGTGAAATGTAAGATAACTGTCGTGATAAAAAACTAATAAAAAATGCTCCAGGGGAGTTTCTAAAACTCAGATTACATCCAGGAAAAAAAAGGGAATATTCATCATCTCCTATTCCTTCTCCTATTGGATTCTCTGACTTGAGAAGTTTCTACAGACCAGTGTCAAGAAAAGGGATATATGATAGACAAACCATTGTTCCAGTGATTATTAATATGTTTTATATATGAGAGTAAAGAAGAAATCTGATAATTTAAATATGTGTTAACAAAGTCTAATTGTTTAGACAAAAATAAGCAAAAAAATAGTATTCCTAGTACATACACGCAGATAAATTTGCTCCATGAGACATTCAGATGTTCAAAAAGGCACTTTGAACCAAGAGTTCCCATTATTTTCTGCAAGTTACCCTCACTCTTGAGAATCACAGAGCTGCCATTTCAAAGATCACAGGAATCTGTGCTGATTCCTGTAGCTCAGTCTTGCAACCATGGCAGGTTTTTAACTCAAGCCCACTGAAGGACTTCAGCCACTGGACCATTTTGACAACACTTATTGTAAATTATTGTCCAGGCTTACCAAAACATTGCTTTGGTAAAAACATGTGGAAGTACACCAAAGAAATACGCTTAGATGGGCAGTGGTGCCCCTGACAAAGTGCAGAAAACTGGTGATTTTAATCAAACATGCAAAGTAGATGGAGAGGGGAAGGGGAAGGGGAAGGGGAAGG
>VZTD01000214.1:0-54585 GCA_013397725.1 Rhagologus leucostigma | reverse complement strand
GGAGGGTGCCGCCCGGGGCACAGAATCTGATTGCAGACACCACCTGCCCCGAGCAGGGTCAAACAGCCTCTCTAGCACTCGGAGCCAAATCCACCAAATCTATCAAATCCCCGGTCACCAAGGCAACACGCCCCCGGGGGCTGGACTCAGCAACTGAGGCCGCGCCAGACTCGGCTGAAACCGACAGCGAATCAGCTGCCGCCTCATCGGCAGAGGGCCAGTCAAACTGCATGCCCGCTGCCCTGGCGAGGACTGTCATGGACATACCACAGTGCGGGCACTGTACTGTCACAGAGACAGAGTTAAGCAGATCCGCGGGGCGGGCCAACAGCTCCCCCCCCCAGCCAGCACCAGGAAGGCGCAGGGAGAAGGGCATTCTTCCCCGCTCTGCTGCCCCTGGGGTGTGGGGGGAGGCGAGGCCGGCACCGCCAGCTCCCTGGGGCTCTCCGAGGCCGGTAGGTCCCCGGCCATCTGCCAAGCACCTGAGATTAGCTGGCTAGCTAGCCGAGCGCCCACCGGGGAGGACTCATCCTCCATATCAGCGACCTGGGGCGGGAGGTGGGGCTCAGGCGCTGTTCGAAACCCGAACTCCTCCTCCTCCTCTTCTCCCTCAGTCAGCTCGGAGAAGTCCCTGGGAGGGCTGAGAGAGCCAACAGAAATAGCAGTACCCAACGAACTCTTGCAGCTTTGAATAACGGAATTAACCCGTCTCCAAGAGATCAACAAATTGCCCATATCCAGACTAAATTCCTCAGTCAACATCTCGATCAAAATATCCCCTATCCGGGCCTAAGTTGCTTTAGAAAAAACATTTCCAGTCTCTGGGAAGAAACCCTGTAGTTTTCCCCAGAAATACAAATTCTCCAATTTCTCTCTGGAAACTAAAACTTCCTTTCTCTCCAACACTATGTCCAGAACCTCCAACGCCAAGGTATCACGTGGGGAACGCGTAGGAATTACCATCTTAGAAGCCATGGGCACAAAGCCCTAGCTGAGCCAGGGGAAAGAATTTCTGTATCTGACCAAGACTTATGAGCCTGCAGTTCCTCATACCAGGCCACCAGATGTCGTACTTGGACACGGAACCCACCACGCAGACCCAGCTTAGTCAGGACAGAAGAGAAGCCAGAAAAAGTCCCAGCTGTTTATTTTATATCATATATATATGTTCCTAGGAATGACTGTGGATTGGAGGATGAAGTTACCACCTCTCCAACCACACTGGTCAAACGAAAAGACCATCAAACTTCTCCGCCTCAGGAGAAAGAATGAAAACAAAAAAGGACATTTAGCCAAACACAACTGTGTTTACAGAAAGTACATGAGAACGTAACTGTGTTACAGAAAGTGCATGAGAACTCCATCACAGAAATGAAAACATCAAAAGACTGCAAATCTCAGGGCGACAAGGAGTGGTTACACAAATCACTTCTCAGAAGTCATTAATACATTAGCATACGTGCCACGCATGCGCTGTGTACCCTGGTGGTTGCACTGAGGAAGGCTCCTCTTCTTCCTCGGGGCTCTTTCTGATGAAGGCTAGTAGTCTTCATCACAATGCACTTTTCATCTTTCTTTCTGGAGCATGCGCAGTCCTTTGTGGAATAATTTAGCAGTTTCTGTGCTGGGTTCAAACAAATTCTTATTTCTCTTATCTTGACAAGATTAAGGTGAATCTTGCTTCTTAGGTTTTGTGATAACATTTGCTGTCTCTTGATAGTTAATTATGCTTACATGAGTTAACTATTGATCACCCCTCTCAGCGTTTACTATTTCATAACTTGCCAGACAATATTTTCCTCTTCCCTTTTGCTTCTCATTAAGAAATGATTGTTGAAGTCTGTCTCAAGATATAATGTGATTACAAGGAATGTGTTCATGTTTTAATCCGTTTTCAATAGTCTGTAAGCCTTTTGCTATGCAATTAATGAAACAGAATATGAACCAGACTTTTCTGATTTCAGATGGATGTACAAGGGGAAAAGTTCAATTCTGTATTAAAGAAACTTGTGGGCAGATGATCTGAATTTAAAGGGAAGAGTAGCAGGATTTCTAGAAAAATTACACAGGAGTAATAAAAATGTAAGATGAGTTCAAGCTCAGTTCACTAAAAATCTCAAGGAGAAAGAATTAGAAACTATATTTCAGTTTGACTTGAGAAGGGCAGAAATAAAACTGCCCAGAAATAAATATTGAAAAATCTTGCTAGTAGTATACATTTCTGTTAAAATAGTTCGAAATTATCAACATTCTACAAGCCTTTAATATTCCTGTCAGACACAGATTATTGTTCATAAAGGGTAAATACACATTCACCCATTCAAAGACAGACTTCCAGCGGAAGATTAAATTGTACTCAAGTGCTACCTGAGCAGCATTGGAGAAGCACATCTGAAATAGAAATCCTTAGGAGAGTTTAGAGCTGGAAGTTGCTGATATTCTCTAGACATCTCTTTTTTCAGGTATGAGAATCTGAATGCTAAATACCTAATCTTGACTTTTTGTTATGACAACAAAAGATTAAGGTCTGGTCTTTCAAATGCAACCAGTGGTAGTTTAGCTAAATTCTGGGCAGTTCCCAAATTCAGCCTGGGGTATTTCTGGGTCCTGGTTTTCAGCAGTTGTCTGCTTTACTCTTTTTAAGAACAGAGGTGCTCTTGGACAGGCTCTTAAACTTGTAAAAACTGATCCTTGCAAAATTACTAAAAATACAGCTGGCTCTGGAGATGACTTTTTGTTTTGATTTCCTGAAAGAATTAAATATCCCTTGCAGAGCTCTCCTGTCATTCTGCGGGAGATGGGTAAACCAGCAAACAGAGGGGTCTAGAAGGGCAAATCCCATGGAAGTGTTTAATGGAACCATCATTCACAGCTATTGAGATGGCTCACATCTGAATAGTGGTAGGGGGCAGTTTATATAGCACTCAGAGGGCCGTGTCCAGAGCTTTTTGTCTAATCACTTGTGAGGCTGCTTTGTGTCTGAAAATGACTTGATTGTAACAGTAAGAACATTCACTTCAGCAGGAGGAGATGGGTCTAAGTGTAGTATTACACTCCTAGTGTTTTGGGTTGTCCTCTGTGGATTCCTGTGCTGGAGAAGTGAGAATGAGTTATGATCCACGATTTGTCACTGCCGGAGACTTTATGGCTGCATCCTTTCCACTGAGCTCCTCAGTGCCTGGGCTGGCTCCCAGGCACAGAAACATAACCACCTATATGGGGAAGCTGTCAGCATGATTCCCATGTCTTTGCCAGCTAGGGGTCTCCCAAATGTTTTCCAGGCACAGTTTAGAAGTTACAATAATCCAGGGACCATTCCCAAAAGCACTTTTTGTGCCAGGTTCTTGTTTTGGACAAAAGTTTATATTAATTATGGATGTGGGCAAGACTGGCTCAAGGGAATCACTGGGCATAATTTATTGGTATAGGTGTAGTCTCTGGGTCCATCTGTTGAAAGAAGGTTTTAGAAATGGATAGTACTTTTAGCTTTACAAATATGAAGAAACTTGTCAGTAGCTATGGTAGACAAAACCAAAAGCATCTGCAAAGCTCTCATAGTCTTCTGGATCTGGACTTGGGAACAGGAGCATTTATAAAATGAGGTGAAGTAGTTTGGGGTCTGTGTGGGAGAAAGAAGCAATAGATTGGTTGGAGTTTTCTTATTTTTAGTTTCTAAGATTGACTTTTGACATTCCCATGATAAGATGTGGAGCACCACAGTATCAGCCACGAGGGCTGACTCAGGATTTGCACACATGGAAACCCAGACTCCCAAGCTTGCACTTCTCATGGCTTGTGGGCTTTCTCTTTATAGAATGTTATAAATAAAATGGGGAATTCGTGCTCAAATATGTAATATCGAAATATGCGCTAAAGTTAAGTTGTAACCAATATTAAAACGAACAGAACCTGCCCAGGGAAAATTGTAACCTCAACCGGGAACTGATTTACATCCCAAAAACAGAACTACAGAGAATGACTGCTCATCAGGAAAGAATAAAGCTGGCTACTGATATTGAAATTTTCAAGAACTTCCCGGCAGAACTGATTAACTATCTACGAAAATCCCCCTCCCAACTCAGGCGCTAACGACCGGATCGGGAACCAAGATATGGAACATCATGAGCCATCAGATAACATCCTCTGGTGATGGGACATTAATCAAGAACAGGATACGTTTTGTCCGCCTTAGTCTCATGAATGGCGTACTTCATAAATATGCTGATTGACTAAAATAATACCCAAGATCCAGACTTTATGGGAAAAACTGTATAAAAACAAGCTGTTGGAAACAGTTGTTGTGAACAGAGGGAGGTCTGATGCAATAGAGGTCAGATCTGTGTTCACCCAGTGCCAATCCCAGGCTTGGCACTGTCTCCCTTTCGATCGTGGCATTGCGTGTTCGAACTCTCAGACACGAAATAAACTTTATACTTGTTCTATTTTTAATTGAGCGTACTTATTTATAACAAGAAGATGAAGAATATCTCTTTATATCTTCTACTTCAAATCAAAAACCCATTTGTACTATGGTCTATGGTATATCACAGGATCACAGAATCATAGAATCATAGAATTGGTTGGGTTGGAAGGGACATAAAAGATCCTTCCAATCCCCTGCCATAGGCAGGGATACCTTCCACTAGTCCAAGTTGCTTAGACCCCCATCTAACCTGGCCTTGAACACTTCCAGGGATGGGGTATCCACAACTTCCCTGGGCAAAATGTTCCAGTGACTCATCACCCTCACAAGGAAGAATTCCTCCTAATATCCAGTCTAAACCTACTCTGGCATTTTGAAGCCATTCCCCTTGTCCTGTCACTCCAGACCCTGTGAAAGGAATGAGATAGATTTGTCTTTACAAACTGTGGGTCTGCTGACAGGTGTAGTGGGTTGGAACATAGTTGATGGATAGTCTGTTAGACCAATGGCTTCTAGCGATCTGGCATATTTAAAAGCAGCACAAGCACGGGAAGTCCCCTTTTGTTTCCAGCTTTCTTGCGGGGAGGGGGGTGGAAATAGGCCCCGGGCTCCGTCTCTTGGAGCGGGCCCGGGGCTCCCCTCCGCTGGGGCACGGGCCCTGGGTCACTGCGGGAGAACTGTCTCAGAGCCACGGGCAGCTAAGAAACAGCCCTAAGCTGCCACGTAGCTGAGAGCACACAGCATGGCTTCTGAGGACTGGCGGGCATCCCCTCCCCCCTCCCACGCGGCTCCGCACACGCCTGGCAGGAGTCAGCAAAGCTTTCTGCATCCAACACAGCTTATATCCAGCTGAAGAAGAACTATGCAGCCAGCAGCATAAAGGGAGAGAGACTTTCTCTAATGTAAAGCCCGAAGAAAATCAACTCTTCAACAAGACAGCTTCAAGGTCAGAGAAAGAAAGAGAAAGTAAGTCATGTGAGACGAAGCTGAAGATGGCGGCGGGAAAAGGGGGCGGAGGTGTGCCCAGCATGAAGCTTAAAAATGCTTCTTGCAGGCCGTGGTAAAAACTAATATCACATATTGTTANAGCAAAGCTTTCTGCATCCAACACAGCTTATATCCAGCTGAAGAAGAACTATGCAGCCAGCAGCATAAAGGGAGAGAGACTTTCTCTAATGTAAAGCCCGAAGAAAATCAACTCTTCAACAAGACAGCTTCAAGGTCAGAGAAAGAAAGAGAAAGTAAGTCATGTGAGACGAAGCTGAAGATGGCGGCGGGAAAAGGGGGCGGAGGTGTGCCCAGCATGAAGCTTAAAAATGCTTCTTGCAGGCCGTGGTAAAAACTAATATCACATATTGTTATGTTTCTTTAATCCATTTAAAAGACATGGAGGGATGAGAATTCTGTGTGCAGCCTGCGAAGAAAAGAAAGGATGGCCACACCAGGTCACCTAGAAGCTATGGGAAGCTTTCAAAGATTTAAAGAAAGAGAGCCATTGCTTTCAGGCTAGAATAGCCCATCCTTAAACGACAATAACCCCATGTAATGGCCCATGATGGCAGTGTGGGAAGACTGCAAGATTCATGGGAGATATTTTTCCACCTCAGCAAATTGTATTTACCGGGCAGATTGCTGAGTTGTAGAAGAAACCATGGCATAGCAGAAGAAAAAGCCTTTTTCCTTAAGCATAAGAGACTCTTAAGAACTGCAACGCTGACCAAAACACCCCATGTTTGTTATCCTTTGTGCGAGTTGGGTAAAAGGAGGGGAGTGCTAGAAGAGAGGGGAGTTTAGCTTTAATTTTTCATTATTTCTTTTTTACCTTTAATTCTCTTAAAGCAGTAAACCTTTCTTTATACTGCAGCTGTTTAAGTCTGAACCTATTTTGCCTCCTATTTTTATAGTTTTCCTCAATATTTCCTTATTTTCCCCTTATGGAAACATCAGATTTTGTGTGCTTACTGATTAGCTGCGTTAAACCGCGACAACAGGTAAAAGCTAGGAACTGAGAGGTGAAAGAAACAATGGGAGGAATTCCACTGATTAATGAAAGGAGTGAGAGGGATTTGTCTTTACAAACAAACTGTGGGTCTGCTGATAGGTAAAGAGAGATACCGAGAAATGAAAGAAGCAATGGGAAGAACCATAAAATCCATAGGAAAAGAAAAAGGGGGGGTATACATTTGAAGGGAATCTGTATTAGGCGATTCAGGGAGTCTGTACCTCTCAAGTACCTCAGCCAACGGGGAAAGAGAGAGGGAAATGCAGCCGGGAAATTAGGATAAAAAGGAGGCTGTGTCCTCTAACAATTTGAGAGACCCCAGGGGAATGCCCCATGGCCTCTGCCTTTATTCAAATAAAGTAACAGGACTTCTCTGTCTCCTTTTTGGACATAAACCTCTGATGTTTGTGGATTAATTTTCCTGACACCTGGAACTAGTGTCTCTCCATCTTTCTTGTAGGCTCCCTTCAGGCACTGGAAAGCCACAATTAGATTACCCCAATTTTGGCAGGTCTCTGAATAGCAGTGTTAGAGCTGACAAAATGCAGAAAGATGCTTTGCTGAGACCTGTGTGCACTGCAGCAGGCTCAGCCATCTTGCCCCTGTGCACATCAGCCCATTGGTAGCTCCAGGGGAATTAGAGAAAAGGTGGAGAGATCCTCCAGTGCTTCCTGCTCTTCTCCCTCAGGCAGCCAAGACTGGGCATGAAGAACAGTACCTGGATTCACTTAGTTTGAGGTGAGTCGGTCAGAGTTTATCCACATCCCCCTGCCTTACCTGTGTGAGAAAACAAGAGTTTTAGCAGCTTTTAAACGTCCTGCTCCACCCCGCCAAAGGGATCCATGGCCGAGCATAGAACATCAAGCTCTTTGAGCAATGCACTTTAGTCACTGACTCCAGTGTGTAAACAAGCCATTAAAAAAGGATCTGTCACAGAGAAGCTCTCTCTGCAGCAATTAAGATGACCTCTGCAGAGCAATTAGATATGCAAAGATTGCATAGGTATTCATCTCACACATCCTGATAGATGAATGCAATCTCTTGCAGTTCATGGTTGTTACTACAACTGGAAGTCTATTTGGAGGCAGTGGGAATACCTTGGATCTCCTAGAGATGTCAAGCTGTTCACACTCACAGGAGCAGCCAGGAAGCAGCTCCTATGATCCATGAACTTGCAGATATGGAAAATACAGTTAGAGATGCCCTGAGAAAGGACATGGATAAAAGCTAATTAGTGACTTTTTTTTTTTTGGAAAAACAGATTGACAACCTCAGGAGGGTAAACTTTTGGGCAAAAGTTCAAAGCTATCCCAGCTGCAGCAAAGCAGTAATGAAGGGACCCATCCTTAGTCTTCTCCCACCTCCCCCTCTGTGGCCAGCTAGGCTCTCAGATCAGACTCTGAGTTTCAGACAGGAACAGCAGATTGGGACTGGCTCAAAGACAGAGAAGCTCTTGTGCTAGGGATTGTTTCCTAGTGACTGGCTTGGAAATGTCAAAATGTTAAAAACAACACATGAATTTGAGTTCCTCTGAAATATTTTTCTCAAAACAGAGTAAAACATGTAGCAGAATGTTCTATTCCCATGAGAAGATCAGGGGAAAATCCGTGGAAGTGAATTAGTGAATTATTTTGCTTGATTTAAACTTTTAAGGAACTGAAAGAAAAGCTGAAAGCTCCCTGCACTCATTTTCTCTCTTAAAGTCACACTGCTGTGCAGCCAACATGATCCGTCTCGATCTATCTTTGATTTAGTTTGACATTTTGCAGCTTATCTTTTATGCAGATATCTCTCTTTAATTTTTGGTTTACTATTTTTTTCCTCTTATCTACTCCAGGCACGGCTTATATTTGTAACTTTTTTTCCCTCTCTTCTGTTAAAATGCTGGGATAGCAGCCCTGGAGTGCTCTTCCAAAGGCAGCTGAGAAGCTGAAGTTGTCCACTGTTGTTCTGTTCATAATATCCATATCATGACTGTTCAGCTGTGGGTACTACTGGGATGATTTATTTTGGGACCAAAATTGCAATTTGCCTCCTTCTGGTTCCTAAATTAGCTGCCACCTTTAATGAAGTCAAGTGGTTCCTAGCATAACAGTAAAGTACTTCCACATCTCACCTCCGGCTTATCTGCAGCTGCATTTCCCCACAGTCACAATGCTCCCAAGGAAACACTGCCCTCTCATGTTGCAGATGGGATGAGTTTTGCTGATCTGAAGCCAAACCAGGCTGTTGTGCTCAGCCAGGTAATTTTTTTTTATTATTTTCAGCTGTTTAGAGCAGAAACTGGGTGCAAAGTGTCCAGATTTTGTTTCAAGCTGGCATGCCCTGTCATGGCTCTCGAGATGTGCCAGCCGCCAGTGCCCTGTTCCCACACAGAGCAGTGGAGATCTTTGCCTGGGAGAACAGAGCTTTGAAGGGAGCATTTGCCAACACCAGCATCTTCTGCCAGTGAAAAACACCTCATATGGGACTGTGGTAGGCACAGAAAATTGGCGCAACCTGACTTTGTTCTGAAGGAGTCTCAAAATGCATGTGGGTGAGTGGCAGGGTTTTGTTCTTTAAAAGGGCGATTAAGCCTTTGTGATTTCTTCCTTGGTTATGTTGGGCTGGCAGAAGGAGAGAAAACAATGGTAAAATATTTATTTTGGTGTAGCCTCAATATAGATGAGTGAAATCAAAACTACCCCCAGGTCCAACTTGCTTTTGGTTACTGTTGGCTATTGCAAGGTTACTCTGATGCGACTGAAATTTTCTCTCTCTCACAGGAGCTGTGCAACAGAATCCACACAGCAATGGCTTTCTGAAGCATTTATTCTACTCTCCTCCCTAAACGTGGTTCTAAATATGTGACCATAGAGGCCATAGAGGAGCCTTCTAAAGGCAGTTAGAGGTGTCAAAGTTGGCCTTCCATAAATTGGAAAGTGTTCAGTGTCCTCCTCGTGTTGTACATGTGTGGTAAGTACAACATACAGACAAAGAGAATCATAGAATCATGGAATGGCCTGGGTGGGAAGGGACCTTAAAGATCATCTCTACTCCTGCCATGGACTGGTAGGATCAGAGAAGCACCTAGTTCTTAGTTTCTAACAAACAGGGATAGATATTATTGGCTATGTGCCCTACCTCCACATTCTCCATTCTGTAGCCAAGAGACAACTTTCAAGAGGAGAAATTCTTACAGGTCCCTGGAGTCTTGACATTCATCTCTTTTCTCCCTGCCCCTGTTATTCCTCGCTTCCTTTTTTGCCTCAAGACCTAGGATGGAGTTTTTGTTGGTTTCATTTCCAGACTAATTTGACACGTATTTTATCTTGTGTGATAAAACAATCTCCCACACAGGTGCTTTAATCTCTTCTGGTTCATTGTGTGCTGTTTGGAAAGAAGTCTGAGGGAAAGTAAGGCAGTCCCCTGACTCTCATCCTGAAATTCAGGTGTTGGCATAGAGGATTTTCTGCAGCAGACCTTCACCATTTCTACTGTCAATGTTTTGCTGAGATGTATGAAGCCTGGACTCCCTTTTTGCCCCTTACAAAAATTAACAAATAGTTGCCACAGTTATGCCAAGTGACGTTTTTCCAGCCTCACAATTTGTTCTGCAGGGAAGTGGGATCTCCCCTTCTCCCACTGCCGGTACCAAAATCCACTGCTGTCAGCTTGTGCCCTCCTGTGTGGCTACACCAGTGGGTCCCTTTGTGGTCCCAGTCTTCCTGACTGCTTCTGCACTCCCTGCACAGAGGAAATTTTAGATTTGGTGAAGTATTACATTATTCTGTCTCAGTAATCTGCAAAGAAAATTTTATAGCTCGTTTTATAGTTCTTACGTTTCTTTGCTGTATCTGTAAATAGCAGAAGAGGTGGATTTCTGTCCTCTGGGGATTTCTGAATGCTCAAATGATAGTTAAGGTTGTAAATCCTGCCTGTCTGTATCATCAGGTAATACTGAAAAATAGATTAAGCTAATACATTTCAATTAAATCAAAAAAATCTAATAAGCAGAGGGCTGTGTACAAAATACGGGGCTGTAGATCAACAAGAAAGCTTGCAGAAATGTTTCTTTTTTATAGCTGTAGTGACAGGATGACTTGGAAATTATGTTTACTTGTAAAAAATATCTTCCAGATGCTCTGTCTCGGGAACTGTGATTCAACCAGTGTATCAATCTAATCTATTTTTCAGAATTAACTGACAAGTCAATATTTTGGGCACATTACTCTCCCTATATTTTATATACTATATCGTCTCAATATTATAAGAGGTCTTCAGAGTTTTCCCAAGAAGACTGAATTCTTTGGAATAATCCTACAAACCTTGTTAGAATGATTCTTACTACTGTGTTCCTAAAGAGACACAGTGGAGAAAAACGATGTGCTCGTTTTGTCCGAGCCATTGTAAGAAGCAAGGTCAGTGCTGGGATAAAAATTCGTGAGTGGTTTACATAGCACCTTCATCAGTGTTGAACTGGCTGTGATGCCTCAGCAACTGAAAGCAAAATTATCACCTGCTTGTGAGGTCTCTGCTGCTTCCCCACGGAAGATTACTGCCCTGCAAAGGCCATGTAAGTAATTTCACTCAGTAATTAATCCAGAGTCACAGAAATAGTCTCACACCTCATCTTGGGAAGCTGTGATTCTATGAGGACAAACGTTTTTAGTGGTGTCACCTGAGGTGGAGGGAGTGTGTGAGTATTTTGGCGCTGCTTGAGGAGAAGGATCAATTAAATTTTCTCACTGCCAGGCCAGGCTCTTTGTAGAGACTTCACAGAACAAGTCAGTGTTCTCTTTCCCTCAGCAGCACAGTTCACACCCTCCTTAAGTTCTTCATTTGCTGCCTACCAGAAAGGTAAATTAATTGAGGGATTTTTTAACACCTACATTGTAGCTTCCTCAATGTTCTTAGCACCCTGTGCTGGGATGGTTCCCTGCCTCTCTAGGACTGAAGCATCTGGGACCTCTACCAGAGAAACTCTTGTAATGACCACTGAACAGTCCTGCTTTATGTGGTTTGTAATATCCTTCATCATGTGGAGCTTTTCCCCCACCTCCCCCTGAGCCGTCAAAAATAAGATGTTCTTCCAGCAGAACAAAACACTTCCCCAGTTTGGGTCAGCAGAGCTGTGTGGCCGTGATCACACACTGAGAAAACTGGGTTTGAGTTGTGATAAAGAATATAGGCTAAAGCCATTCAAGATAAGAAGAGATGGAGTGAAATTGTAATTTTTATATTAGCAGCTACAGGATTCCAAAGAGGAGTACTGTGTGCACCTCGTTTCTACTCTGAAGCCATCTGACTTCAAAGAAAAGTCCCTGGATCTTCTTGTGCCTCCCTGCTAGGTTGAACAAAGCTGTATTTGCACTTATTTTCCTTCATGGAAGTATCTGTAGACCTAAAATCATCATGCCATTGCTGCCTCACTAAATTTAAATGCAACTCGTCAAGACTGTTTGCAAAATGCCACAGAATGTTTGCAATACTTTAACAACTCCCAGATTGTTCTTCTCAATTTTCTACTTTTTCACTTTCTTGAAATGTGGGCAGCAAAGCAGCTTGTAATATTCCCAAAGCATTTGTACCAGTATTAATACAGAATTAATAGAGTAGGAACCATCACTGTCTGCATTTTATCCTGACAGAAGGCTAGAATTTAATTACATCAATTCAGGAAGAAGCTTTTATTTCTTTCCCTCTTCATATGGTTTATAATTTTTTTTTATATGGTGATAGCCTAATATTCTTAAAGATTTTATATGTCAAATCAGCTGTAATGGGTATGTTCAGAGTGGGGCATTTTTCCACAGACTAAGCCTAGACTTAAAACCTCATCAAGATATCAAGCAAAAATATAGACCGTTGCTCTGAGCAGGTTTCTTTTCCAATTTAAACTCAGACTTGGTTTGTGAAGCCACAGTAGTTGCACATTTCAAAGCAGCACAAGCAATTTTATACTCTTGTAGTATCTGTTGGACATTCTGCCCCAGAATTTCTATGTTCACACACACAGAGCCATGGTATATTCATATAATCAGTGATGAAGCAAAAAAACACATTTTGACTTAGTTCATTTGATTGAACCCATGGGGAACATTTGGCTATTACCTTTCGGCTATCCAAGCTCTATTCAGTGCTCCCTCTTTTCCATGCAGTGTGAACCATCATGGAAAACCCATAATTTATGGAGCAATTAGTCAGCTGGGCAAGACTGACTATTGGGATAATCAAAACCAGGGAACTTTTTCAGCTACCAAACTGTTGACAGCAATTGTCTAAATGGGTAAATTACAATTCTTTTGGTAATTCATATTAGTTTGGCCTAGAGCAATGCAGATGTTTTGCTGTTGTGCAAAGCAAACACTCAGAGATGTGAACAACAGGAACAAATTAATTGTCATTTCAAGTGGAAAACAGTCTTGGGAAACGTATCAAACATTTAACTAACACCACTCAACAAACTTGAAATTCCCCACACTGGTGTTATTCCCACTGCATGTGCACTAATTCTAATAAAATATTGTTTTTCCAAATCAGAAAAATGCTTATGAAAGCTCTCCTTTAGGGAGAGTGTAGCATCAGTGTTTCACAAATTTATATGTCGGGGAAAACATACAGGACTGAAGGAAAACTGAACTGTTGGTTCAGATGATTTTAGCTGGGCTGATTCAGGAGACAACCTCTAGCCAAATTGTCTTTGTTTTCATTTGCAAACATAAATTCATCACTCATGATTTCACAATTTAAAACAAAACTGAAGGTCTGGTATTCGGAGGGGGGAGGGGAGAAATTAGAGGTGACTGTCAGAAGTCTTCCTCACATCCCTGCTAGCTGAATATTTTGGGAAGATAAAATGTACACCTGCTGGAGTGCAGCAAGACAGAGGTATGCAAGAGTGGGCTGGCATAGGTCATAAGGAATCCAGGATGCTTCAGTGGCAAATAACAAGGGACCCAAGCCAGAGGATAGAAATATAATCTAGTGACATTGTTTTCAGATTAAAAAAAAATAGGAAAAACCCTATCTATGACCAATTCCCCATTCATTTTTCTCTTTTCTCTGTGTGGTGAGATCTTGCACCACCTCTTTAGTACTTCCCTGTAAAAAGCCTTGTGAGGAGTTCCCTCACACACCCTCCCCTTCAAAGACGCAATTGATGCTCTTTGGTATCACTTTTTCTGAGTTTTTGTGCTCCTAAAAGACAATTGCAGCACAATAGTGCTTCTCTCTATTAATGTTATTCAGCTTGTATAGAGCCCAGTTCTAATGGGGATGGCTGAACACCTGCCGGCCCGTGGGAAGCAGTGAATTAATTCCTTCTTTTACTTTGCTTCTCTGCACAGCTTTTGCTTTACCCATTAAACTGCCTTTATCTCAACCCATAGGTTTTCTCACTTTTACTCTTCCAATTCTCTCCCTGACCTCACTAGTGGGGGAATGAGCACGTGGCTCTGTGGGGTGTAGTTGCCAGTTGAGATTAAAACTAAACCACCAGCACAAGTGCTGAGATAATTTATTCTTTCTTTAGAAACTGGAGGGAATTTACTGTGATAAAAATATGACTGATGGGTTTTTCCCCCTCATCTCCTGTCCCTGTCTATATGGACCTCATCTAAAGTCTTGGCAAACTTTTCTGGTGAATAGCTCCACATTGCTCTCATATCCCTACACTGCTTTCTTTTGGCAACTTCATTTGGCCACAGCTAAAACCAAGCTGTGGTAGGACCTGTGTGCCAAATTCATTTTTACTGGGAGACCTGGTGCATTTTCAGTATTGCTGGGGCTTCTTGGTGCCCAAAAGAGAAGGAACAGGTGAGGTGACACGTGATGAAGTACACCTGAAATAGCAGTAGGTGGGATCCATCTGTTGCCAATGTGTCCTTGGTGTAAAGTCAGAGCCACACTGGAATGTGGAATTACCAAGTAAAAATAGCCCCCTGGATAGACACTGTGCCACCCTTATGATCAGTGTGTTCCTTTGCAAGAACAGGCTTTTTCTAAAATAGAAGTAATGATTCAATTACTCAGGCACCAAAATATGAGTTATCTCCTAAACCAAATTAAAGCAAGGGAAGAGAGATATCTAATTATTAAGCATATAAATCTTGCTTTCAACAGCCCAGATTTGCATTACAGTGCATTACAGGCTGTAAGCTGTAGGTGTAATTTAGTGATGGAACAAACTATACTAAAAGAAAAAAACCACAGAGCAGATGAATCGTTCTCACTGCAGGAAAGTACATTTAATGTTACAGTGAAATTATTGCTTTATCATAATTTGAATTATTTTGATTTCACTAAAAAAGAAAAAAAAAAGTCTTCCATGCTATATTACGCAAGTTTAAGCAATAGGGATTTGAGCCACAGAAGTGTGAGAAATTTATTGTTGTCAGGAAGATTAATCCACAAACACCAGAGGTTTATGTCCAAAAAGGAGACAGAGGAGTCCTGTTACTTTATTTGAATAAAGGCAGAGGCCATGGGGCATTCCCCTGGGGTCTCTCAAATTGTTAGAGGACACAGCCTCCTTTTTATCCTAATTTCCCGGCTGCATTTCCCTCTCTCTTTCCCCGTTGGCTGAGGTACTTGAGAGGTACAGACTCCCTGAATCGCCTAATACAGATTCCCTTCAAATGTATACCCCCCCTTTTTCTTTTCCTATGGATTTTATGGTTCTTCCCATTGCTTCTTTCATTTCTCAGTATCTCTCTTTACCTATCAGCAGACCCACAGTTTGTTTGTAAAGACAAATCCCTCTCACTCCTTTCATTAATCAGTGGAATTCCTCCCATTGTTTCTTTCACCTCTCAGTTCCTAGCTTTTACCTATCAGCAGACCCACAGTTTGTTTGTAAAGACAAATCTACGTCATTCTTTTCATTGTTATTTTTTTAAACTTTCCTAAGACTTAGAACAGGTGGAATATAATGGATTATAATAATATAATAAAAAAAAAAAATACCTCAAGTTATTTTAAAATTTGATGATAGAATCCTAGAATGGGCTTATTTGGAAGAAATCTTTTAGATGATCTTGTTCCCACCCCCCAAGGCAGGGACACCTTCCACTGGACCAGGTTGCTCAGAGCCCCATCCAACCTGGCTTTGAACGCTTCCAGGAATGGACCAGACACAGCTTCTCCGGGCAACTATGGACATAATTTTAAACTAGGGAAAAGTTATTCTTAAACATGGGGGGGTTTTTTACCTTTGGAAATCTCTTCATTTGAGGGGTGTTAGAAATAAACTCACTTTTTTGTACAACTAAGTGGGGACAAAGTCTTCGAAGTAAAAGAAAACTGTTTATTTGTAACGAGTCAGCTGAGTCAGGTGTGTCTTTCCCCCAGCTAGAGGTGAACACCCACACCCTCCAACAAAATGGCAACTTTTTATACCCTTTCGCGGCCGGGGGCGGTCCCTGTCGCCTTTCCCATTGTATGGGTACTAAGGAACTTAGACTCTCTCCCGACCTACTCTTCTGTCGTCTCCCCTCTCATCCTTCTTCCTTTTTTGGTCCTATCTTCAACCGCACCCCTCTCCCAGTTCTCAACAGCACCCAACAGGTTAGCCAAAACACATCCAAACCGCAGATAACAACAATTCTGTTGGAACAGAACCAACAACTTTCATTCTTTTACTCAATAATCTTTTTGGGCTGCAGCAAAATGTTATTTCATCTCTCACAGGGGGATGAGAGCATTCAGCATTACCTTGGGTCTTACAGCTTAACAGTTCAGAGTGATAGGAAAGATGTGTGCTAATATCTTTACAAAGAAAAGGAGGCCGCATCCTCCGAAACCTCGAGGGAGAAAACACCACGGGCATGTGCCCCAGTGGACTGTCTATTCAGATAAAGTTGCAGGACTCCTCTGTCTCCTTTATGGACACTGGCTTTTCATAGTGGGATTTTCAGTACAGAAGTGACTGTTGGAAATGGAGGGAAGGTTTTTAGATATTGCCTTCATCTTCAATATTACCATAGTTTTAGTCTCACTAATTCTGCTTAGAAAAGGTAGAATAAGAAGTGATAGCTGGAAATAAAAGCCAGGAAACTTCAAATTAGAAGGAGGGTGAAACTTTGCAAATATTTTCAATAAAATGAGTACCACTACAACAGAACTAATCCTCTTGTACGGAAAATCATGCTCTGAAAAGCCAGTGTCCACAAAGGAGACAGTGGAGTCCTGCAACTTTATTCAAATAAAGGGAGAGAGTCCACTGGGGCACACACCCGTGGTGTTTTCTCTCTTGAGGTTTCAGAGGACGCAGCCTCTTTTTATCCTAAACTCCCGGCCACATGGTGCCCTCTTCCTTTCCCCGTTGGCTGAGGTACTAGGAAGGTACAGCCTTCCCAAACCACCTACCACATATCCTCCCCTGAACCTGTCATTTTACCCCAAAGTTCAGAAACTCGAGCTTGTGCAGACCCACTTATCTGTTTCAGGAGCCAAGCTGTCTGGGCTCTGTAACAAACCTGCTTGAGGTTGATAGAGACATTAAGACCCATTTCAAAGACGTTAACACCCATACCTTCACCCATCGAAGTGTTTGTAAAGACATTAGCACACATCTTCACTATCATCTCTGAAAAAATTCTTTTAAGAGACAAGTGGCACATTAATGCTTTGAGACAGTGTGCTGGTTTGGCCAAAATCTAGTAATATAGCCCCTGAGAGAAAACCAGGTTGCAACCACCCTTCCCCCCACAGGGTTCGGGAAAAAAGGAAATTTTTCCTCGAAGGAAAGTGAAAGAGATAAAAACTATTTATTTTGACGAACACACAGGAAAAGGATAATGATGCTAAATAATGAATTAAAACCCCCGCTATAGAGAGAAACCTGGGAAGATTTCAGAGTCCTGTAGGTGTGGTCTCTCTCCTCCTCGGAGCTGGTCGGTGAGGGCGTGGGCCCACCCCCGGGCCTCGGGGAGAAAATTCTCCTGATGTGTTCTGATGTTGTTGAAACAGTTCAGAAGAGAAGAAGGGAAAAAAACCCAAAGTCCTAGGAAACAAAATTCAGCTCTCCGTCTCACGTCAAGAGGGAAAAAACCCCCAGCTGGCTGAAGAAAAAGCAAGCAGGGTGCTCCCTTCGTGCCTTTCCGCAGTCAGACAACAACTAAGGAGTGTAATCTCTGTGTCCTTGAGAATCTGCTTTGGAAAGTTTGTCTGGTTTTTTTCAAGCTCAGTTTAAAGGCACAGAAAAGGCACAATATTACTTTTGGGGCATAGAGCATGATAGGGGATACACATGATAGAGTCACCCCAAGACAGACAGAAAATTGATTTGTCCTGTACATATTTTGGGTTAGATCTAGATAAGAGATTTAATCAGTGCACTGAACCTGCACTAGCCCTGTTTACCCTCAGATAATTTACCTGGTGCTGCTCACACATGCCTAGAGTACCTTAGTTCACACTACCAGGCATCTCTCAGTTTTTGCTGTCATTACACACGGTCATCAGATAGTGTTTTCCCTCTTCTCCAATCCCCAAGGAGCTCCAATGTGCTTCCAGCAAAGGCACTGCACTTTCCCAAGAGCAGGAGCAGCTTCAGGGAAAGCGCTACCACACACACACACCAACAACACCAAGTACAATGAGAATAACCATCCCTGAGGACCGTATCAGCAATAACTCTCTGCTTGGTGTTGCTTTCAAGACTTACCCACCCCCATTCCAACCATTTTTCCAGGAGGCACCTCAGATCTAGCATCAATTTAAGAAACCAAACTCCAAAATACATTCCTGCAGTCTCATCTTACTGATATCCCACACACTGGCTAGCAAAGCTTCCTCTTCACTTGTCACACTTTGTCCTAATGACTTAGTTCAGCCCTTATCCTGCTGGCTTTTTACTACTTCCCTGACCGTGATTGACAAGGATGGGAAGGGAGCCTGTTGAGGGTCACAAGCAGTAACAGCTGGATAAGGGAAGGTGGCAATGCCAGCAGCAACGAGCAGGCAGGAAGGTATGAGAGTAGGAATGTGATGACTGGGGACTGACAAAGGTAGGAATGATGTTGCCTCCCTGTACCCTTGAAAAGTTGTAATAATTCAATTATCACCTTGAAGAAATGCCATGTTTTATTCCTGGGCTAGTTGTTGGTTTGCTGGATTCTCTGTGAGTGTGATGATGGATACACAAGGGCTGTAAATCACCTTTTTTGTGCCTGATAGCAAGAATCACAGTCCAAAGGTTTTTTCGGTATATTTGAACACTGCCATTACAGCTCCCTTCAGTCATTTCTTCTTTGTCCAAAAAATGCCAACTCCTGCCTGGAATAATGCTGCATTTTAAGGTACATTCATTGGCAGAGTTAAATCCCCAGTTTTCATGACTGAGATGCACCTTCCCCTCTATTATCAGTGAGTTTCAATTATCCAGCTACAAAACAGTTTGTTAGGGCAAAAATAACAAGTATTGGGCAAGTATTTAGTAGAGTACATCAGAGTTTAAAAAAAAATTAACCTAAAACCCCACAGAGAACTTGCTCCTTGATCCCTCTACTTTTCCGACACCTGCAGAATTCTCCAAGGCTGCAGACACCTACCCACTTTGGGAGGACGGGTGCTCTGGAGGCTTCCAAAGGCAAACAATACCTGGATTCTGAAACTGCTCCTCTTTTTGGAATGTGCCATGTGAAGCCAATGCCAGTAAAACCTCCGTTATTTGTGTGAAAATCATCCCAGGAATAATCACTACAATGAGAGTCCATGGATAGACACATTTATTTTTATGGAAGAAGATCTCACATTGACAAATGAGTTTCAATTCTATTTCGCCAGTGCATTGCAGAGCAGTAAAATCAGTGCAGAGTGGCAGTAAATGCTCTCTAATTTATGTGTATTTATTTAGCTTTAAGCACCTTCATGGTTCTTGGTTTCATAACCTCCCTTGGCTGCTTATTCTACTGGTTATAAAAATTCTCCTTGTTTAAGCTAAATTTTTGTGACTGCTGTTTAAGTGGATTAATGCTTACTCTATCTTCAGTGCTAATAAGAACTTTTTTTATCCTGGTTGTCTTTAAAGCGTCTTTTTGTCCATTAGTAAGATGTTAATGCTTCCTCTGCTGAAAATCATCCATCATAGGCATTGCTGGGCCTTTTCCAGGTACTTTGTTTTTCTACCTGGAGTCTTTAATTTGTCTCTCTTTAAGCAAAGTGCCCAGATTGTAATGGAAGCCAGCCTGTGCCATGGAGAAATACCTACCGCCTTGGACTCTGCAGGGCACAGTCCTTAGGTCTTCATGTGACAGTGTTAACCTGCCCATCATTATCCACTGGGGATAATGAAATCCTACCATGGTACAGTTTGTCACCTGCTGACCAGAATATGCTTAATACATTATTTTTTTGAATCATGGGTATTGATTATTTGTAGATTTTGTCCAGTGCTCAAGGACCTAAATCAGACTATCTTTAATCACATGAAAAAGGGGGAGCTATCCTCTCCACCAGTGAAATACCTGGGGGTGAGAACCCAAGCTCTGCCCCTCTGCATGGTACACAAGGGACCTTGTGGAGACCCACTGACTAGCCTCAGGAGTGTCCTGGGCACCTGGCATGGGACTTTTTGGAGAACAGGCAGGAGAATAATGGAACCATTAAGATGGGGAAAAGAAGAATCTCAGGAAAAGACCTCCAAGACCATCTCATCCAACTTTTGGTCAATCACCACCTTGTTAAACCAGCCAGAGCACTGAGTACCTCGTCCAGTCATTTCCTGAACATCTCCAGGGATGGTGACTCCAAAACTGCCCTAGGCAGCCCTTTCCAGTGCTTGACAACCCTTTCCATGAAGAAATCACAAGGAGGACACAGGAGGTGAGCATCTGGAGTAGACTTATGGCAGCTGGTACAGTGCACATCATCCAACTGGAAAAACAGGAACCATGACACAAAATACCATTACTAGAACAGGCTGCAACTGGGAAATCTTTGCTTTGTTTTGAGGAGTAAGGTGGGATGAGAATACAGAGGTTTTGCAAATCCACACTGGGGGCCATGTTTCCATCACATCATTTGGCTTTTATCTTCAGATATTTACACAAACCAGAGATTTTGGACAATGTCTGTACCTGTTTGTGCATTACACGTATTAGGTTCACATTAGATGTCTTAATCATGCTGTTTAAGAACTGCCTTTCATAATATCTTTCGATATTAAATGTTGATTTGCAAGGGCAGAGAAAACAATCGGGCATTTAGCATCTATTGCAAAACTAACAGGTGCCTAATTCACATTACTCCTTTAAAGAAATCCTCTCTTAATTACTATCATAGTGCTTGGTAATCCTGAGACAAAGCTGCTGTTTATTAAAGGATAAACCAGAATTATGAATCCTAGCTCTGCTGGGTAGCCAAGTGTGTCTGGTTTTGGAGTAGGACACTTCAGATATGCCCCTATTTGCAGCTCTGCTAATAACCTGCTACAGGGCAACAGGCAAGTCACATTCCCCTCCTACTGCCATCTGGGAGTGGGCTTCTGATGAAGGAACAGCTGATATTAATATTGTGACATTAGTCTCTCTGAGTTCTGTAGATAACAAGTGCTAGTTAAAATTTAGTAGCCTTTAGGATTATTTGTTTTCCTCACAGGTTTTTCACTGGTTTTGCAGTTATTTGAAGTACCTGCAAGGTTACCTGTAGGAACTAGGTGTACGTGGAAGAAGAAAATAAAATGCTGTGTTTTTATTCTTTATCCTACATTTTTCCATTTCACTGCTGGATCAATAGGAACAACAGTAAAAGAGACTTTCTGAAGTGGTTGAGAAATAGGAGTATGTCCATAACTTGGATACAAGCTGCAACAAACCCTGTTTCAGATTGAAAAAATGTTGGGGTGGAGACACAGCTGAAAATCTGAAGTCAGGAAATGTTTTGAACAGAACCAGGTTTTGAAGCATCCCTTTGACCAGTGATACTGTCTTCATTTCTGCACTCTGTGTGTTCCCAAATGACTGTGGGGTCATGATCTGGAAGTGGGGCTGCTCTGTCTTTCATGCTTGCTCTGATTTTTTCTCTCTTAAGTTTCTAGATAACATTTCAATAAAATTTTGTTGAATTTCAAAGGCTTTTGACACCTTTTGGAGAGATCATTCCAGGTAAGTTCAATGTACAGCTGATTCCAAGTATATCACAGCCCCAAAGAGCACCTTCCCTCAGCCTGTCCTTCTCCCCTTCTTAAATTGTCATTTTTCTCCTACATTTTCACTGGGAACAACCAAACCTATGTTACTGCTTGTGGTTTCCTGACATGCCAGAAAAGAGGGTTAGGAAAAACTGGAAATCCAGCTTCCCAAAGGAAGTTTCATTTAGACAGAATTATGAGAAAGAAAAGAGGGAAGAAAAATCTGTAATACCAAGCCACATACACATCCATCTTGTGCACATCCTGTCTTACTGTTCCAAGTGACTATTTCCTAGGATCTTTCAAAGCATCAGGCTGTTGATGATGGATCATTTTGTACTAATGGTGACATTACCTGATGAGAGAAAACACTGCTGAAACTGTTCATTGACATTTAGCAGTGGCTGATAAACAGGATTTAGAAAGAAGATAGTGTGAAACACTGCTTGCATTCAGTGTGATAATTCCAAGTGGGAGTCTGATCTTTCTTCCTTTAAGTCAATGAGAAAGCTGTGAGTAACTTTTTAACTGTAAGCTGTAAGTCTTTTTAACAGACTAGCAAGGTATTTTATTACTGTCTGTAGTGCTTTGCTTCTGAAAGGAATGACATAGATTTGTCTTTACAAACAAACTGTGGGTCTCTGATAGGTAAAAGTCAGATACTGATAGGTGAAAGAAACAATGGGAGGAATTCCACCAATTGATGACAGGAGTGAGAGGGATTTGTCTTTACAAACAAACTGTGGGTCTGCTGATAGGTAAAGAGAGATACTGAGAAATGAAAGAAGCAATGGGAAGAACCATAAATTCCATAGGAAAAGAAAAGCGGGGTTTACATTAGAAGGGGTCTGTATTAGGCGATTCAGGGAGTCTGTACCTCTCAAGTACCTCAGCCAACGGGGAAAGAGAGAGGGAAATGCAGCCGGGAAATTAGGATAAAAAGGAGGCTGTGTCCTCTAACAATTTGAGAGACCCCAGAGGAATGCCCCATGGCCTCTGCCTTTATTCAAATAAAGTAACAGGACTCCTCTGTCTCCTTTTTGGACATAAACCTCTGATGTTTGAGGATTAATTTTCCTGACACTTCAGAACTCACACCTTAAAAAGAAAGCATCCAGTAGGATCCGGAAATTAAAATCTTTCAGTAGGATCTCATTATGTTTTCAATAAATGCCCTTCCTTCCTGTATATTTTAACGCGACTCCTTTTGATGCCTTGATGGGGCTACCTGAAAAGAGAGGCTAGACAAAATTAAGAGAATAAAAGCAGATATTTACTGAAGACCCTTCAATAATGTACACTTATGGGCAGACAGAGCCCTAGGGCTACACCCAAAAAGGACCACAGGTCACAGGTTTTTCACACTTTTATAAGTTTGGTCTATTTGCATATCAGGGTTAATTCTCCAATTACAATTTCAGGTAATGATGTCATTACCCTAAGTTTGTTCCCCCTTTTAGAGGCTTAGTTTACATATTTTGGGGCCAAGGACAACAAGGTGTCCTTAGGCCTAGAGAGGATTTGTTATGTCTAACCCAAATGGGAGGACAGTAGCTAACAGGTTATAAGGAGTTTTAGAATTACACACTGTGAAAAACAAGGTTGACTCTCCTGTTAGGATTGAAAAGTTTAATAAAGGACAATAAGGGACAAAGATAATAAAGCAAAAGTCACAGCGCTGGGTGCTTTGGTACTCAGCTAAGAGCACACCTGCCATCTGGGAGACACCCTTTACATACACCTGGACTATTACATATTCATAAACAATTATACATATTAAAAACCCTTTCCAGGAATAGTTCAAGATGGAATGCAGTTTTCTTGTTTCGTCGATAGTTCCTGGAATCAGTAGATCGCTGTGGGGATAAGTCTTCTGGCGTCGCATATTCAAACCTTTTTCAGGAACAGTTCAAAATGGAATGCAGTTCTCCCACCTCGGTTCGCTTGGCTCAGTAGTTCCTGGAATCAGTAGATCGCTGTGGGGATATCTTATCTGTTGCTGAAAGTTGGTATGCCGGTAGCTGGAGTCCAAATAGTTAAGTTTTTTTTGGTTGAATGAAAAAGTATTAAAAAACCACATCTTCACAACAAAACTACCTTAACATCTGTTTTGTAATAAAGCTATTTTACATATAGCATCTATTTGTGACAAAACTACTGTTACAAAAGCTACTTTTAACATTACTTATTTTAACATTTGCCAAAAGCCAATATTATAGCATCTATTTATCACAACACTAAAGCAGTACAGAATCTGAAAAACATAAAAGCCAAAATCCTAAGGCATCACTTTTTCATAGGTTGCAGGGTTTGTTACCTCCAAGAATTTTACAACTCTGATGCTGTTTCCATTTTTCTTTGACATAAGTGGCATTGACAACTGTGCCAACAAAATAGTTCAGGAAAGAATTGATTTAAAGAGGTTCATATGGGTATAACCTGAGAGGGAAAAAATGGAATAAAAGAGTCATGTGAGGGTCTCTGCCAGGTTTTTGGTGGGGAAGAGTGAGATGGTGGCCCCCATTTTGAGGTCCATGGCAGCTGGTCCTGGGCTCTGCTTCCCGAAACCAGGCTCAGCCCAGGCTCTTCTTTCCCTGTGCCATGTGGCAGCAGCATCTCTCAGGTGGAATCCTGAGGAGTTGGGAAGGAGAGCTGACATGTGGCTTTGGGTCCCACCACAGCATTGAGGTGGCACCTGTGCAGGTCTGTTTTCTGTTTTTCTTTCTTTTTTGGTGTTGTTTGGTTGGTTTGGTGGGGTTTGGGGGGGGGTTATTTTGGTTTTGCTTTTATTTTTTATTTAATTTGGGGGGTTTGTCGTTGTTGCTTTTAATGAAAACACCAAGCTATTCAATGTTTTGCATTGGAAACAAAAATCTCCTTGTTTGTCTGCTACTGAGCTTTCTTAATTATTTAAGATAAAAGATCCTCATTATTGAGCTTCCAGTTTTTTTCCATCACATTGCACCATTGAAAGGGTTGTATAATATGCTTTACATAACATTTCTGAAATCCTGAAATCAAGCATATTTTATGGATGCCACAGGAGGTTTCAGTAACTCTAATAAATAATGCTAATGGTGACCTGAAAAAATACACTCTTTAGGAAATTTTCTAATTCCCAGCTGCTTTAAAAAATAATGGTAGCACAGCTCATGTGTTTGTTATGTACTTTGAATAAGTTATCACTTATAAAAAACTGTTCATCATATTTATTTCTGATGCTGCCTATAGATTTTATTGCTTTTTGAGCTAAGCCATTTATGTGCTGATTTTATATTTATAGAGAACTAACTAGAGTGTGTCATGAAGCCCAATAAAGTCTTTTTAGGTTATGAACATGCTGATATTTGCAACTGATGATGTGTGAAGCTGCATAGTTGACACCAAACTCAAACCATCCACAGTTAATCTTTCCATTGTAGTGATTTACTCAGACTAAGTGAAAAGGGTATTGCAAACATCACTGAAAGAAGACAAAATAGAAAAATGTGTGGATGTTGCATGCATACAAATAGAAATGGAAGATTCTTGATTGTCATTTTGTCATCAGCTGTCTGTAAGAAGGATCCTCAAACCACCTGTTTATGCAGATTTTCTTCAAGAGCTGAGTCACCAGTCAGCTACGTCTGCTTAGCATGAATTTGTGTCATTGTTTGCTGTTTATGTCTTCTCATTTATTTGTAATTTGCAGCTTTTTTCTGATTAGCCATTCTCTCTGAGACAAATCATTATTTCTGAATAATTGTCTGGACTCCTGTGGCAGCTGCTGCTGGATAGAACAGCTGATCTTCCTGCAACAGAAGACATCTTGTGGATTACATCAGATTAATACTTGCCAGGACTCCTTTCTTGGTGATGCATTTATGAGTATGAAATTTTATGATTAATAAACCAGCTTTAATATAAGCCTAAGGGCCCTCATTATATCAAGACTGATACATGGTATGCATTTAAATATCAATAGAGATCAAATACTCTTAGTAACACTGAAATTCTAAGGAATTCTGATACTGAACTGAAATGTATCCTCAATACATTTTGCTAAAAAAGGATTTTCTTGAGATCTCAATATATGCAATTTTTGCAATGTAATGGAGAATGCTTGAAGAATCGAGATTAATTAAAAAAAAAAAAAAAGAAAAAGAAGAAGAAAGATGAAAGGGAAAAAAAATAGGATATCCTCACACTTCAGACTGGAGGCTAAAGGGCTCCTTAGAAATTATTTGATATCTGTTTCAGATTAGTCAGACCAGGGGCTTGAACTTCCAACTCTGACATTGCAGCAATGATGTGTGGAAAGAGATAACCAGGAAGTAATAGGGTCCTGCAAGCTCGAGAGAGAAAAATTTTTCTTTTGATACTCTAGACACTGGTTTTGTCTCATGTGTGAGCTGTCCTGGCCAGAGGTCAGCTCTGCTCTTTGCTAACTAGCACCACTTGGCTTCTCCCTGACCTTTCCATGAATCCAGGCCACTGCTTTCTCCACAGTGTCCCAGAAAACGGAGGGTGCACATGGCTTGGGGAATGAGCCAGCAGCACTTTGCTGGATTAGGTTTTTCCCATCTGCCGAGAAACCCAAGTACACTGCAGGGATATTGCAAGCTGCTCTTCCACATGTTAAATATTCCATCTTGGATAGCAGAGCTGATGCTTGCTGGATTTTGCTGTTAATTTAGTTTGGCAATTAGTTGGATGGGGCTAATATAGTTCGGGCAAAGAGCATCATGGAAAGGAAAGAAGAAGTCCAGTTCACTCATGCATGGAGACCATCCCTTTCTCCCATGGAAAGCCAGCTGATTTAGGGATGTTCATTTCTCCTGGGAATTGGGCACATGTTTTACATTCCTACCACTTGCTGGCATGGCATGAATTCTCTTCTTGTGGCACAATAAACTTTGTTTATTTTGTCCAAATGCTGTTATTTTCTTAAACAAATTGATGCTAAATTCTACATCTACTTGATAAATGAGTGTTGTGATGACTCTGTCAGGTTACAATGTAAGATGTAACCAAAAGTACGTATTCTATCACCATCTGTTAAAACCAGGTGAGGCAGTGTTCTTTTCCTCTTCCGTGACACATCCCTGGTAACTGCCTCCGGAGGGATATCTTCTGTTCATGGGCCATCTAGCCTCACTGCATGACTCATAAAATGGTATCATCCCATTGTGAGATGCTCCGCCCAGGGGGAGGAACCAAGCATTCCTACCTGGATATAATCTGAGGTTTGGAACACCACAGTCAGCCCTTACCTACTGGATTCCCAGAAGACAAGAGCTACGTAATCACCACTGGACCTTCAGAGGAAGACCAGACCCTTCTACAGGATCACCGCTTCAACAGAACTACGTCTATCACCTCAAGAGGACTGCAGCCACCATTTAATCGGACTGCTACCACCACCCTGCCTGGTAGGGTGGCAGGTCGTATCCTGACTCTGGCAGTTTAAGCCAGTGTTTCTGTATTATTGCCTTGTTATAGATACTAGAAAATGTCGTCTTCTGTCGGAGTTCTTATTAAAGAGATGGGACTATCACGGTTATTCACGATTTAGTACTTAAAAAAACAAACAAGGCATCAGTCTCAGAGGCCATGAGGTTTAGCAACAAGTCGCCATAACTGAAGACAGTCACAAGTTTCAAAGTTATATGGCAGTTTATAACTGCTTAGTCCAATAAGCAAGTAACACGAAACTTTGTTTTGACTTGATAACCTATCACCTTTGGTACTTTTTACTGCATTGCTTCTGTTTCTCAAACAATAACGTGCTAGTTCACGTACACCCATATTATAACATCTAAAGTCTTAGCTTAAACTATAAAAGCACATTACTATACTTAAAAACTCTCCACCATATCACCCAATATATTTCTTACTTATAACCATAGAAACATAGGTTTACAATTCTTCTGCTTAAGGTCCTGCATCCTCATTATTACATCAGCCCCAGCTCTTTCCAGGGCTGTAAATCAAATTCATTAGTGCCTGTGGACCTTTCTACTCCTCTGTTTCCCACAAGTAAAGAACTGTGTCTTGGTTTGAGACAAATTTGGAGGAAAACGTCCAAAATGAACATCCCTCTTTTAGAAGGCAGATTTCAGCAGCCCCTCCCCCACCAGGTTCAGAAAGAAATTCCTCGGAGGAAAGTGAAAAAAACCTATTAATTTAACAAGCAAAGTGCACGCAGGCATGGAAAAAAAGAATGAATAATGTTAAATAATAAAACCTCTCACTGTGGAGAAGACCCAGGAAGATTCAGAGTTCTTTGTAGGTGTGACTCTGCCCTCTCCGGAGCTGGGGTTCGGCATGGGCCCCTCTGGGCTGTGGTGTGAGGCCTCCCGGTGATGTTCTGGTGTTGCTGAACAGTCCAGAAGAGAAGAAGAAGCCAAAGTCCCAGGAAACTCCTTGCTCCACCTACAAACAAGAAGCTAGCTAAAAAGGCAGGAGAATGCAACCCTCTTCCCTGCTGCAGAGAGCCGAGAGCTGAGAAAAAGCAGGAAGGTGCTTTTCTTGGCTCTGTAGCAGCAGGAATGCAGGTGAGTGTGTGTCCTTAAGCACAAACTACTCTGAAAAAATTGCCTGGCTTCTCTCCCCCCTCTCCTGAGGAACAGCTTAAAGACACAGGAAGGCACAGGATTCATGCCTGGCATAGGGCAGACGATAGGGAATACAGTATCATACAGTCACCCCAGGACAAACTGTTATTCCTGTTTCTCATATCTTTGCCTGAAAGCCCCTTAACTTCAAATTATAGTAAATCTGAGAGAAGGGGCATTACTTTTCCATTCCAAGGGCGGTTCCTGCCTTCCTTAGCAGACACCTGTCTTTCAAACCAAGACAGACTCTTATTTAACATTTGTCGTCCCTCTGTGTATTTCTCACATGGTGGAAAATATAATTGGGTTAGATAATTTACAAGGAAAGTATTTTTAATTTACTTTATAACCAGTTCTTCATCAGGTATTGTCTGAGCCAGATGCTAAATTCTTATTTTATATCTATGTTGGCTTAATCTTTACTTCAGGAAGGAAATGACTGTTCACAGTGATAGACAATCACTGTGACACACCCCTGTGCATGAGAATAAAAATTGCTTTCTCTTTCTTTGTGTCACATATTTTGCTTGGGCTTTTTATTCCGAATTTCCTCACTCCCTGCTTTGCATTTCTTGGCTGTCCAAGTGTTCTTCTCTGACTGCTTTGTCTTCCCTGCGTGCAGATGAACGTGCTCCCTTCCTTCATGTGTCTTGCTCCAGAGGACTTGCCTTTATTGCTCTCACTCTCATATTTCAATTTTTTTTTCCCTAACTAAACCATTAAGTGACTTTTCTGGGGGAATGCTGAAGTAAAGGAAGGCTGAAGTTTATATTCATCTGAATGCTGTTATGGATTTGATATAAGTTAATTACTCTTATCTGCTCTGTTCACATTCAAAAGGCTTTTGATAATTATAGAGTGGTGCCTATTGCTTATTCAAAAAATATTTATTTCAGTTTTTGGGACTAATTTCTAATTTTAAATTAGTGTATTCTGAAAACCATGACTTTGCTGACATCTCATTTCCTCTGCATGGAGACTTGCTGCCCCAAATGACTCATCAGCCTGCTGGCTCTATTTCTGTTCTACTGTCTTGGGGTGAAAGTTCCAAGCTGAGTTTGGAGCCCAGTTTCCTGTTGTCATGATCCGCCCAAGACGAGTGGGGGTCGTGATGGTTCGTTAACCGAATCTCAGAGTGCAAAAGAAACACAAACGGGGATAAGTGTAAATTTCAATCAGCACAGTGTATTTTATTGCGTACCAATGCGGTGTAATCGCAATAGAAAGGGAGAGAGATGTAAGGAAACAAAGGATAGAGAGAGAAAAAGGGGGGTTATAGCTACCAACGGCCAGACAGAGTCCTCTTGATCCGTCGTCTTCCATGGGGGGATCCCGACAGGGGTCTTCTTAGAGAGTCCTTTTATAGTCCTTTTCAAAAGCGAGGGGCAGCTGGCCAAAAGGTGCAAAAGCGAGGGGCAGCTAGCCAAGAGGTGGGGGAATAAGACCCATTGTTTCTGGGGTAATGGTGCAGGGCAGGTGCACGGGACATTCTCGCTCCAGTACAGCCCTTCCCGCCTGGGCAGCAAGGAACAGCACCAGAGCAACCGGTTCAGTGTGCATTCCTGCAGGCACTTGGCAGACATCCCACCTCGGTCTGGCTAGGACTCCTGTACCCTCTTTCCCTCTTTGGGGTTTTTTAGCTTCTTTCAGTCTCTGTCCTCGTCGATGATCGTGAGGCAGATGAGGGATCTTCGGACCGTCTCTTACACCTGTTCATTTTCATTTGGGCCAGTGAGAAGGGAGTGTGGAAAACTTCTGAAATGCAGACATTTCTCAAGCCCTCAATCTGTAGCTGGCTGGAATTTTTCCAATTTTTATTTTTCAAAGTCACTCTTTCAACATTTCTTGTGGTTGGTGAGTACAAGGATTTAGAAAACAAAGCTGCCACACAGGTTTGTCCACTGTCACACTTGAGAGGAGCTGGGGTTGAGGGCTTCTCTGGCTTCTTCTACTCCTCTCTCCTCTTTTGCTTCTTATTTCCCAGTGAAAATTTGGCCTCCTGTTTGGCCAGTTTCCTGGACTATGGAAATTTCAATCCTTTGAAATCAATTTTCTGAGTGCTATAGATGCAGGCTCCTACCTTACCCATACTCTGCCTTCCAGACCTGATTTCCCACACCCTTCAGCCTTAAAGAAACTGCTCTAGGACAAATATTAGCGATTCATTTATTATAACATTTCTTGGAGCTGCTCTTGCCAGCAGTAGTTCCTCCTGGAGGAACTCTCTCTTTCATGGAGAGAAGCAGCATATAGATCCCTAGACAAGGCAATGAGCTGGCACTAGAGGCCTTCACCCTCCTGTCTCTGAGGTGCGTCCTTGCCCTCTTCATCTTTGCTCCTTGTCTCTCCCCTTGCCTGATTTGTCTTTTTAGATGATAAACTTCTTTTTATGTGTGCCTAAGGGTCTTTCATGCCTCAGGTTTACAGTGCCTACATCAATTATAATCATAGATGGAGCCCCCAGGTATAGTTGTAGCACAAATCCTTCAGCAGAGTAATCTGGTTCCAGCTGATATGAATGTCTCGTGCTTCTCAAGTACAGGATAATCCCCAGAAAGAACTAGGCAAGCACTGCATATAATGCCTCCAATTTATTTTCTTCTCCCCTTTTCCCCTCTCCCCTCCCCAAAAATAAGAGAACTCCTTTGGGACCCTTATGAGGCAGAATGTTCTGTTTACCCCTTCCATTTCACTGTTTATTCAACTACATACTCCAGCCAGATGAGGTCTGAGGAGGCTATCTTCAAAAACTCACATCCTAAATTCCTGTTATAGTCAACAGCAGATCAGAGCTGGACTTTAATTGCTTTAAATTGCTCCGGAGAGTATCTTCTGATGGGGAAGCCAGGAGAGTTTGCCTCCCTAGGTGTCCTAGGTTACAGTGTAAGATGTAACCAAAACTATGTATTCTAATATCATCTACGTAAGCTGTTAAGATAGAGGGGCAGTGTTCTTTTATCTTCTCCATGAGTCAGACCTGATAACACCCTCCAGAGGGGTATCTCCGCTAATGGGCCATCAACGTCTCCCAGCATGACTCACAGAATTACATCATCCAATTGTGAGATGCTCCACCCAGCGGGAGGAACCAAACATTCCTACCTGTATATAATCTGAGGCTTGGAACACCATGGGCAGCATTACCTACTGGATTCTCAGAGGACAAGAGCTCGATAACTACCACTGGACCTCGAGAGGAAGACCAGACCTTTCTACAGGATCACCACTTTGACAAAACCACATCCATCACTCCAACAGGACTGTAGCCACCATTTAATGGGACTGCTACCACCACCCTGGCCAACATAGTGTCAGGTCATATTCTGACTCCGTCAGTGTAAGCCAATGTTTCTGTACTATTGCCTTTATTTGAATTTTCCTATTAAATTGTAATTCTGACTTGGAATCTCACGCTGTTTTGCTTTAAAACTAATACACTTGGCTAGCAGCAGTTTTAAGGAATAACATCTTAAGATAAAAGACTTGTCTTTTCCTCAAAGTCTGTGAAGATATTTTGTTGTCGCTTTTGTTAATGAGCAATCCCTAACCTGGAAAAATTATTAAAGAAACAAGTTAAAAGTATAAATTAGTGGTCATGTCTTTTGGTTTACACATTTACCCTTTCTTTCCTGAAAAAAAATGAAAGAAGGTAAATTTAGGTTAGCTATTAGAAAGAAATTATTTCCTGTATCAGTGTTGAGGCCCTGGCACAAGTTGCCCAGAGAAGCTGTAGCTGCCCCATCCCTGGAAATGTTCAGTACCAGGTTGGATGGGGCTCTGAGCAACGTGGTCTAGTGGAAGGTATCTCTGTCCATGGCAGGGGGTTGGAATGAGATGGTCCTTAAGGTCATTCTGTGATTCTGTGATTCTTTAGGAGACATTTGTCATATGCTGCACAAGTTGAATAGACTCATCTCTGCTACACATTGAAAATCCCTTGCTAATGGCCTGGAATACGAGGCAGAGATGTTTAGGGCTGGTAACAGCAGGATTCCTTGGCAGAGCTTACCTCAGGCTGATATTCCTGCTCTGGTGAAAGTGGAATTTATAAAACTGCCCCATCTTTGGGTCTTGTGTGAGACACACATGGCAAGGTGGTGTGATTCCCCCAAGGAGGCTGCAAGGTGGCAGATGGCGGCAGTGGTGCTTTTCAACATGTGTCACCTGCAATGCTGTAGCATTGGGCTCAATTTGTCTTTCCTTACTATCTGGGACAAACGACAGTGGATTCAACTTTGCATATAAGGCCTGTATTTTAAAACTGCAGAAGTTTATCAGACCCTGTTTCCAGAACTTCACTGTCAGCTCAGTCATTCTCTGTGCCCTTCTCCATGTTGTTTCACTTTTCCACGAAAGCCTGACTGTTCCTGCTGAGACAAATTTTTGAGAAGAGTCATTTGGAGTATGAACAGTGACACATGCTCACTGAATGCCGCAGTTTGTCAGTCCTGCCAGTTCCCTGTGCAGGAACCCCTCTTCCTGTATGTGTGTTCACCTATACAAAACCAAAAATGAACCTCCCTGCAAATTTCATGTTTTCCTGTTTTCTTCCTCCAGAGGAGATCTTGCTTCTGGAAATCTCCTGTGGGAGTGGTTTCTGGCAGGCAAACAAACACTGGCATGACTCTTGCTTTCACAATAATCTTAAAATTCTAGGGTGAAGGTCTTTGCATATCACTTCCTAGATTTCTTCATTCTCTGTTAGACTGGAGAGAAAGATGGGCCACCAGCATCACTAAGAGCATTTTGAACAATTTCAAACCCAGTAGCACTTTGGTTTTGAAGAATTTTGCATTCATTTACTTCATTATTTGCAGAGAGTTTACTGCAGAGTTTACTGACACAAGAATTCAGGAGAGCTGGTGGCTTCCCCAGGATGTTGTATAAAAGTTTTATTTCAACTCACGGGATTTTTCTCAGCTGAAGCCAAATATTTTATGTTGTGCTTTCTCCTGGAAGAAAATGGAAAGTAATGCCAGGAGATACCACTTAATCACACCAGCAAAACATCCCTGACAGTTCTCTGGAAATGCATGAGTCCCAAGAAAGAATGAATCAGACAGGTCCTAACTGGATCCTTGCAGACAGCTAGGATATTTTATAGGAGGCAAGGACAAAGAGATCTCAAACACAGACAGTACTCACAGGTGGAATCTTGCTCTGTGACCATATTCTCCTGTACAGGACAGTGCTGAACTGCTCTAAATGTGTGGGAAACAGAGGAGTAGAAACTTCCACAGGCACTAATGAGTTTAATTTACAGCCATGGAAAGAGCTTGGGTTGATGTAATGATAAAGGTATACAGACCTTAAGCAGAAGAATTATAAACCTATGTTTCTATAAGTTATAAGTAAACTATAGTTATAAGTAAGAATAGGTATTGGATGATACGGTGAAGGGTTTTTAAGTATAGTAATGTGATTTTATAGTTTAAGTTAAGAATTTAGATGTTATAATAGAAGTATATGTGTGTACATGAGCTAGCATGTTACTGGTTGAGAAACACATGCAATGCAGTAAAGAATACCAAATGTGATAGGTTATAAAGTCAAAACGAAGTTTCACGTTAATTGCTTATTGGACCAAAAAGTTATAAATTGCCATGTAAATTTGAAACTTGTGACTGTCTTCAGTTATGGCGACTTGTTACTAAATCTGAGACTGATGCCTTGTTTGATTTTTCAAGTAATAAATTGTGAATAACCATGATGTCCCATCTCTTTGGATCAGGCTCTGACATAAATGCACATCACTTCAATGATCCTTGGCGTCCCAGTCTCTATTTTGAATTGAAGAATTCAGAAAATTGTTCATAAGTTTGCTAGAAAGGAGAGTATTTGTACTTCTCCCTTTCATCTTGTGCTGGAACAGCCTCAGAGGCTTTGGGATAAATTCTTGCACCCCCTAACATGTTAATAAGGGCCAGGAGTCAAGGAGGATAAACTTGGTTTCAAGCAGAACCCCAATTTAGAGATGCATTACTGCCTGCTACTGTGGCATCTATATTTACCCTCTTTGTTTATAATGGACTTCATTTAGCCAGAAGGAAAAATATCCATAATTTTCTAGTGGAACAAACCAAGATTCCTTTCTTGCTGTCAGTAAACAACCCACGACTTACATGGTGATTTTCTAGTTTAACTACTCTGTGTTATTGCATATGTCCTGATAGCTCTGTCAATATGTCACTCCCTGTCTCACGCACTTTATTTCCCCCAAAGAGCTTTAAGAATTTTGTTTCAACAGACTGGCTTGGCAGGTTCATCTGTGCTGCAAAATCCATGTCCCAATCGTGGATCTCAGGAAGATACTCCTTTTAAATGCAAACAAAAACCAGAGGTCAGAGAGGGCAAAGAGCTAATGAGTGTGATTTCTCTGATAGTACAAGGTCATTCCCTGAAAAAAAGAGCTACTCTATGTATATTTACATTTGAATTTGAAATATATGCATTTTATGGAGAATATTCTGTCCTACTCTTCTTAAAATGAACATTGACAAGAAGCTGGTCCACAAAAGAGAATCTGCTGTTATTTATGTTGCTAATGGCTGTCAATGTTAGCAGTAAAACAGAATGGATGCATTCAAAATTAATTATTCAGCAGCACCTGCTGGTGTCCTTAGAAATACGGCAGCATATTTCTGGGAAATGTTTTTTCATTACCCTAAATTTTTTGCTACCCAACCCATCGCTGGGGTAATTACAGCATTCAGGGAAAGGAAAAAACATTCTTTGTTTTAACAGCCATCTTTTTTTTATTAGGCTTCCATCCCTGTCTAATGGAGCTCTGCCTCTCCAGAGAGCAGCAAACCCACTACAGAGGATCTTGGTCCCATCTGTGCAGGAACAATTAGAAGCATTTTAACTCTTGGAGTGTGGAGGGATAAAATTCCATTATTCATGAAGTGGTCTCTTGCAGCTGTCTGGTGTTACCTCAGCTCCTCTCATAGATTTGTCACTCACTCATTTTCAATAAGAAGCAGCCATTCCACAGTTCCACGGCTTCCTCCAGTTGTTTCACCTCATGGAATCACAGAATTAGATTGGAAAAGACCTCCAAGATCATCGAGTCCAATCTTTGACCAATCACCACCTTATCAACCAGACCAGAGTACTGAGTGCCATGTCCAGTTACTTCTTGAACTCCTCCAGGGATGGAGATTCCACCACCTCGATGGACAGCCTCTTCTGACCACCCTTTCAGTGAAGAAATTCTTCCTGATGCCAACCTGAATCTGGGGGTCAGGGAACCAGGAATGGAAAGACAGTCAGTGTTTGTCAAATAAATTGTGACTTGCAAGCTGGTCACTCAGCTCTCCCTCCATCTCTAGATTAGTTAATCTTGGAAAAAGCCTACATAATCCTCACATCCATTTCTATGGGAGCAAGGCAAGATTATCCTCAGCAGGAGGACATGCGTAAGATGTTGTATATTATGTTGTCTCACTGTTCTACAGATAGAAAAATGAATGACTGCTGCTGCCAGTGTAACAGATTTCTTTATTGCACCTGACTGGAAAAAAAACCCCTGTATCATGTGGTACCTTTGAGAAAAGTAATAGGAAGTGTATTAGCTCCAGCTTTCAGCTACACATGCACTAATCTCACTTTGTAAGAGAGTTTATCTATCTTTTATCTTGAAAGAAGCTGGAGGTCATAAAATAAAAAGAGAAAGCATTCAATTAGACAAAATAGGAAAAAATCTGTGGTACAGAGTCTCTTTTATGGCCTTTCTCAAAACAGAAAAATTACACTTAATCTGAGTTGTTTTCTTAAAAAATTCCAGATAACAAGCAGGAAACAAATTATTTCAGAGAGGGCCTTAACTAGCATCTTCATTAAGCTCCACCCTAAATTGTTTTTCCCACTGAAGCTCAGCCAGACAGTGAGACGGGACTGATTTCTTCCCATGTAGGCAGATGTTCTAGTGCAATGTTTCCTGAGAAAGACTGGATGCAGGGACCACTAATTCTTAGTCTCTCAGGCTGCTGCACTGCTCAGTTGTCCCTCCCTGTACACTCTTGTTTCAGGTTGTCACTAAGACAAAGGCATCCTCACAATGATGAGGTAAAACTTCCTCACAAGGAAATGCCATTTATTCCATGGAGATGGAATGCAAATCTTGTTCAGTGACTAAAGGAATGATCTGGAAAAGTTAAAAGGAGGGAAATGATTGTGTAGGTACGAGGGTTTCTAAAGAAATGAGGTAAGAAAACCCCCATATTGTTAATGCATAGCAAAATATACGAATTGAAAGAAGAAATAATGATGTAGACTCAAGTATAAATATTGCAGTGAAATATCCTGTTTTTTCTGGAGCTGCCAGGACTGTGGAGATGAGATCTTAACACACAATTAGTGTGAGCTAATTTGGGTAGGAGGTCTGGAGCACTCATTTCTCTGTCTTAGTTGCACAATAAAATAGGTTTAAAAAGGAAAGGTGTGTTGATTTAAAGGAAAAATCTTGTTAGTCCAATTCTGCTTGAAATGAGCTGTTCCAAGCATTCTGCAGTGTTTTCCTTTTTCTCCATTCCCTCTCCAGGGCAGTTTCTGAAGCTCCAGGTCAGGCATCAGGATTGAAGCACTAGAGGGAATTTGATGTACCAACACAAGGGACTGACTTTCCCCCCAGCCACAGCACTGTTTTGTCATACAGAGGGCAAACATTTCCCTGAGATTTCTCATCCTGCTAATTAAGCAGCAGCTGTGGCCCTCTGTGTAATTTCATCTGCCAGTGGTTTGGAGAGCTGCAGATTCCCTTGTCATCAAGTTTGCCAGGGTGGGAATTTGCTCCCTGGGATACTAAGAGTCATAAATATAAATCTAAAACAGACCCATCAGAGCCAGACACACTCACCTGAGCATTCTGGTGAGCATTAATTGTGCATGGGATTCATTTTCCTCAAGGCAAAGAAGTAATTACTGTACAGGGCTGAAATAGCAGCTGCTGCATAAACACAGATCATGGAATTGAAGTTTTATTGATCATAGAGCCATGAGTTGTAAGGGACCTTAGTTTGAGTTGTAAGGGACCTTAGAGATCATCTCATTCCAACCTCCCTGCCCTGGTCAGAGGCACCTTCCCCTAGATCAGGTTGCTCAGTTGCTGTTGATGGATTTCCAGATTTTAAAATGTATTCCAGGTAATATTTGGAAGCAGTTCTGCTTCATTTGGTATTTAAGGAACCACCAAATTGAAATACACCCATGTCTTGGTTGAAAAGACAGATGTCTGCCAAGGAAGGCAGGAACCTTCCCATAATGGAAAAGATAACCCCCCTCCCTCCAAATTTCTGCAACATCAAAATTACTGGGCTTCCAGGCAAAAATATGGGAAAGGAATAACAGTTCTTTACTGGCAAATATGGATGTACATAAAACAGAACGAACAACAACAAAACAGTAACAGATGGTTTTCCCACCCATTAAAATATTTTTACCCTTGGTGTGGCTACGACCACAACCGGCAAGGGACGCTGTTGGCTCCTGGCTGGGCAGGGAGGCTGCAGTGACTCCCCTGCAGCTTTAGGGGGCGCTCTGATGCCAGCCCAGCAACCTGTTCGGAGGTGGTGGTAGCTCAGGCACAAAAGAGGACAGGAGTTATTTGAAGAAAATCACTTAACAGCATAACCTGTTACGAAAGCATTCATTTACTCAATACTGGAAGCATGCTGGAGGTGTCCCTTTCCACAAGCATGCTCGTTTAGGCATTGTTCCCTTGGGTTTATATACATTATAATATATAAAGAATTCCCCAAATCATGCCCAGTCTGTCCCCCTTGGTATGTAATCAGTACATAAATTCAGATTTTTTTTTATTTTTGGTCATTTATGTTTTCATGGAGCAAGATTGTCATCTGCCTTTCATTGTTCGGAACTGCAGTATTTATTTTGGGGGTTTGGGGTGTCCTATATGATTCTAGCGTCTTCTTCATTATGTCCTCTGTTTGAACTTCCATGCTTGCACATATGCAGTCCATCTGTGCTGACTTGCCCACATCTTATCTTGGTAACGTGAGACTTATGCAATTAACCTCAGCAAGGCAAAACCTAAGACTCTTTCATCTGGACAGGTTTCTACTTATTCAGTACTCTGACGGTCTTAGGTCATTGTAATCAACCCACAGGTGGTGGGGTTTACTTACCTTCTCAGTCCCTTGTTATCAGTGTTCTACTAGCTAATGGTCTAAATAGCAATTAAAACAAAGCTACGAAAGTCGGTTACATGGTAAAACTAAACTATAGACTGAAAGTTACAGAGTTTAAGCAAAATCAAGTAAGTAAAACTAAATTATAAATTGAAAGTTACAACATTTAGGCAAACTACAAAACCAAGTAAAAACGAACTACTAAAATAGACAAAAAATTAAAAATTCTTCGTTTAACTCCTTTCAGGGGATTGCTCCTTTTGCAAAGCTCACAGGTAGCAGTTGGTCCCAGTAGCCCCACCGGCAGCCTGCACTTTCTGGGGAGGTGGGCAGGGCTTGGTCGCAATGTCGGGCTACCGCACAGAGAAGTGGCCCACTGGCAGGCAGCCACAGTCCCAGCGGCACCCCACACATTGGCTCTGGACCCCCAAATGGCCGGGAAACAGGAAAAAATAAACAAGCTTGCAGTGTAGAAAGCACAGCGGATCAAAGTCCCGGAGCCTAAAACACACTGATACAGGGGACTTAGGCTTAAAGAGTTAATTGCTGATTGCAGATATTGCTAAAATTTTGGACCTGCTTGTTAACAATATATATTACCTGTTCAATACTCCTTGTGCTTACCAAGCAGAGGAGAAGGATGTAAGGGAGGATGCAGAACCTTGATAAAGGGAAGAGGACCGTGACCAAAATCCTGTTCTCGAGTCCTGGAACCGGCTTGGGCCAGCTCTAGGGTTTGAACTTAGGCCAGGAACTCAAAGTACGCGCAAGAAGGAAAGGTAAAAAGTTCAACCCGAGGAAGAGGCTTTTACTTCATCCTGGGATCCCTGCCCACGACCACCAGGAGGCACTGCGCAGACGCAAGCATATGGAAATAGCTTTTGAACTCATTATAACACACAGACGAGATAGGCAATGAATATGTACGGCTGTATTGTGTAATTTAATGCATATGTAACCTGTAACCAGATATATTTCAAGCCGAGTGCCATTGAGGGTGTTCATGCCTTTGGAGGAACGATGCCCCATGCACCTCGGCTATTGCCATGTGGGTGTCAATGGAGAAGCTGCTGCTTGTTCCAAGGGGAACCTTTAGCTAAAGAACCCCTGGCGGTGCTTCTTGGCACCTCGCAAATCAGCTCTCTTACCGATGCGATGGAGACACGCAGGCACGCTCACACTGAGCTAGCTAGCTCAGGCGACACTAGAAGTAAATGAGTAAGAGATGGCCCCCGCCGGAGCACCAGAGTTTATTGTTACCTCGATGCTGTCCCAAGACGAGAAGACCAGATTTCCGGTCCGTATACACTCATAAAGGGGTACAGGAGAGAGGCAGAGTAATACAAGAACCAGTGGGGATAAGGAGGGGGTGGAGTGGGGGCTGGATTACATCCTCTTCAGGGATACAAGGGGGTCTGGCTGCTGTCCAATCAGACAGACCAAATCTCCATAGGGTCACAAAATCAATGGAGGGCGCCTTTCTCACTGAGGTAAGGGGGAGTCTTACACTTTGGTGCTTTTCCACCAGCGGGCTCCCTCTGTACCTGGGCTCTTCGGCTCCCCGGCCACAACAGCTGTTGGTTCAGCCAATGCAACACTCGGCCGATTAAACATACCTACTTTGCAACTTTAATTAGTTGTGGAGTCTAAATTCCGCGCATAAACATGAGCAGTAGTGGCACCACGCTGCATGCAGAGGTCCAGAGGGAGACAGTCCCGGTCCCAAGTGGCACTCCACCCGCTGGCTCTGGGCTTCCGAGCAACCAGGACGCAAGCAGGCAGGCCCTGGTCGCAGTGCCAAAAAAAAGCCACAAGGCAACAGGATCTCAGGCCGAGCTTATACTTCTTGCGATATCCCCCGAGGCAAAGAAAACCTGGACAGCAAGGCTTTTAAAAATGCGTGTGCAGAAATAGAAGCTCTCCCCATCCCCTCCCCCCACACACATTCAGTCCCTGGCCTTAAAGATACATCAACCATTTTTGGGCACAAAGCAAAGGATCATAGAATATACTATCATAACAGCTTACTCCATGAAGAGTAAGACAACCTACTCTAAGTCAACTTACTCTTACTTTAAGACAACCCATTATAAAGTTTATTAAGTGTCAAGGGGTTTTTTTCCTATTGTAATTTTCCTTTTATTCATAATTTACTGTATTAAGCTAAATTGATTTATGTCCTGCTTCTTCGTGATATCCAAATCACAAAGACATTTTTCTAAATCCTCTTCTGTCTAAGCTGTGCAACACAAGGAAATGCAGAGATGACAGTATCACTTGTGAATGATTATGGTCACACAACTATGACAATTTTCCTGAACTAAGTGGTTGAGTCACTTGCCTAATTAGTTCAGACACAGCATCACAGTAAGGTGCCTATTGCCACTGCCTCTGGACCCAAATACACTGGGATCAGGTTTTCAAAGCACCATCGGAATCATCCATCATCCCCCAAAATCCTGAAAAACTGGAGGGAGCTTTAACACTGATGGAGTGACTTCAGGGCTTGAAAATCTGCATTATACTCAGAGATTTAGAAATTAGTTTGTTTCAGCTCACTGGAGGGAAAGCATGAAGCATCATAGTCTAAAATGAAAACATTTTTCTTTAGGTAAAATTATGTCAAAATTAGGGTCCAGGTAGAGGTAAGAGGGAGCCAGTGGGAGAAGAAGTGACTTGTCTAGGTCACTCTTCAGCTGATCTGATATAGGCCAGAGGAACTGTGCTTTTGCAATGCCTCTTTTTTACTGCTGTCTATAAAAAGAGTCTGTCTCAGGAGCAGGTGTCTAGAACAAAAAGACAAAAATCTTGCTCACAAGATATATTTTTAAATTATGTGGGTCACTTGGAACTGGAACAATTTGCAAAAGGCTTTTTACACCATTTGCCATCCTTAAATCAAGATTGGGTAATTTTTAAAATTTTTTCCCAACCTGAGCCTGGAATAGGAATATTAGATGGGATGTCTTGGATAGTGATACATAGACGTGACTGTTACAGTTAAAAAAAATTAGTGTCCATAAAGGATAAGGCAAATGCAGAGTAATTCAAAATCCTGACAAGTTCCTGTACTGTAGCACTGTGTTTCTTCTGTGCCAAAACTTCACCCTGAGAGAGTTTGATGCCCTTGACTTTGCTATTAAGAGGTGGTGAGAATAATCAGAAGTTTGGGGCACACTGTAGGTCATTTCTGGGTAAGACACAACCCAAATTCAGCTGTCTGGAAGCTGCCTGAAAGATGAGGAGACAAACACTCATCTTTAGTAGTGATTAGAAATTGTGCCAATTTGGCAATAAACCAAGTATACCATGATTTTAAAACCTAGAAAAAAGGAAAACCTATGGAAAAAAGGCCATAAGTTTAAAATATTGTTTTATCTTCACTAAGCACCAAGTATTCCTTGCATGCAGTTTAATCAAATATCATGAATATAAATTCTAAGTCACTAGAGACATGCCAATATAAAATGTCTCAGGTGCTAAATCCTAACCAAATTATGAACTTAGTGTCTTTCTGCAAAAGAAATCAAAAGAAAATTTACAGCTTATATTTTCTGTTAAGCTTCTGTTTTGGGTTTCCTGTCAATTTATATGTCTGTATGCAATATCCTGGAATACAGAAGGAAAAATTGCCTGCCTGAGTGTTCATTTCTCTTTGGAAAAGCTGGTAATGCTTCCTGTTCAACAGCAATACACTGTTTCAACTAAATGCAAATGCCACACCAGGAATAGGCTGGTAAAACCTGTCAGGAGCTGAAGTCCGTAAGTTGTCACCTTCCATGAATACACTTTTCTTCAAAGGGGCAGCAAAAAAGTCATGAAAGTGCCTGTACAACCACAAGGAAAATGGTGTAGGAGCTGAGTTAGCTGGCAACAGATTTAACCTCCTACTGTGCTGGAAAATGATTTCTCAAGTGAAGATCACTTGTCAAGTAAAAGTTCCTTTGTAATGTACAAAGGAGCTTCAGTAATTGCTGCAGCTCTTCAGCCTCTCAGACAGAGGTCACTGGAACCAGTGATCCAGCCCCAAAATACTATTGCATGTACTCTGGTGAGTGAATATACCCTTTGTCAGCACAGTGGTGTGTTTAGCGTTTAACACTGGCGTTCACCTTCTACATGGGCTAAGAGCCTGCACTTCAGTGTGAAAGGATTGCTTGTTCTGACTTGGACACTGCTTCTTGTCTGGCACACCTGCCCAGGAGGTCTGGATGAGGATTTGGGATTCCCTCAGCCACAGTCAGAACTCCTTCGGAATAGTGCATATATGGTTAAAGCCAGGCACTGGTGTCAGTGATGGGAAGGTGGGAGCAGAAGGAAAGGGGGCCTAGTGACTAAATAGAAAACTTGAGTTTCTTTGGATCTTTGGAGTTAGACTTTTCCAAATGCTGCCTCCTTTTCCAGACCTGCCAGGGGGAATTCCTTCCTGCCACAAAACATAGGAAAATATAGACTTTGGTACACTTTCATAAATGTTGCTTTATGCTGTTGCCACCAAGAGGTTGCAGCAGAGAAGAGCATTCATTCCTACCTTAGAGCAAAGTGTAAATCAGAGCTGGGGCTTCAAAGAGGTTATCCATACACTAGGATTTTCCACATGATCCATGTAATGGGAGAGAAACACAAGATTGGTGCAAAAGGATTTCTAAATGTCACAATTACACCAAGTGCAGCTATTATTTTATTCAAAGAGAAAACAAAACTGAAATGTCAACATGCTTGCATGCAGGTGTCCACACTGGTCCTTTCAGGAATGCCAAGAGGAAGGCAGAATTAGGAAAACTGTTTAGCAGATTCTTGTGGCAACAGCAACTAAGTACCAGTTACTTACTTCCCCCACGCTGACCTGGTGGGGTGGGGTGAGAAAAATAAAAAAGAAAAAGTAAAAAAAGCAAAAGTAGTAACAGTTTAATAGCTGGAACAAAGTAAAATATAATTATTATTATTATTATAGTAAGGAAAAGGAGAGAAAGAAAAGAATAAAACCCAAGAGAGGAATAAACCCCACTCCGCACTAAGTGATGCATAGCCCATTCTCGAGCAGCTCATGGCAAACTTCTCCCAGCTTATATGCTGCTATGGAATATCCCTTTGGCCAGTTTGGTTCATCTGTCCCAGTTTTCTGTACATCTGCTCACTGACAGACCATGGGAAATCGGGAAGTCCTTGATTTAGGGTAAGCTTTACCTAGCAACAACCAAAGCCTCAGCGTGTTATCAATGTTGTTCCCATCCTAAATCCAAACCCCAGCACTGCCTCAGCTCCTAGGAGAAAAACTCTCTCCATTCCAGCTGAAACTAGGACACAGATCCCTCTTGGTGTTGCTCTGTAATAGTAGGACATATTGCAGTCTCCCAAGATATTTATTGGAAGTTAGTGAGCCACTATGCCTCAGACTACAAACTCTGGAGTTTGAGTTATTTTAAGGGCTATACTGAGCAACATTATTTTATCTTCTGGGCATCAATTCTCCAGCACTGCTCAGAATCTTGTTTAAATCCCTGCAAAATAAATGCCCTCTGCTTGAACCCTTTGGTTAAAATGATGAGCAAAAGGATTAAACACATTGATAAAAAACTAGGTTTGTGTCATTTATGAAATTAGGCAATTGGCTTTCGCATATTCAAATTATCCCATGACTAGGTTGAAGTTATTAAATTGTTAATAAGATTAATTGTTAAGTACCTTCTGATTAGAGAGTTTTTACCTTGTTCCCTGTTGAACCCCTGTTCCAAGACATTTCCTAAGTCCAACACCCTCTTTTAATTATCAGAATTATTAAATTTAAGTTTACCATATTCATTTAATATCAAAAACATTATAACATTATGTTGCCTGTCTGTACTTTCCTTTCGAGTAGGGGCACCTTTTTACCCTTCCCTCGAAACAAGTTGAGTTGGCAATAAAAGCCATTTCTAACCTAAGTTTGAGTTCTACACTAGTAGAGCGTAATTTGTTTATAATCTATTTTATTATGACCTTCCCTTCCTCTTCTGGTTAATTAGAAAGTTAACATATTGTTCCATGAAGGTTTTATGATGTTTTAATATTGATTATAAATTTATTTAATATTTTAAAGACATGTTAAACTTTGGCAAATCCTTATCCGAATTAAGGATTTTACAGGAGAACAGACCATCATAAGTGACCGAGAACTATTTTTAACCCATAACCGTTACCCTGTGCCACGATCCGCCCAAGACGAGCGGGGGTCGTGATGGTTCATTAACCGAATCTCAGAGTGCAAAAGAAACACAAACGGGGATAAGTGTAAATTTCAATCAGTACAGTGTATTTTATTGCGTACCAATGCGGTGTAATCGCAATAGAAAGGGAGAGAGATGTAAGGAAACAAAGGATAGAGAGAGAAAAAGGGGGGTTATAGCTACCAACGGCCAGACAGAGTCCTCTTGATCCGTCGTCTTCCATGGGGGGATCCCGACAGGGGTCTTCTTAGAGAGTCCTTTTATAGTCCTTTTCAAAAGCGAGGGGCAGCTGGCCAAAAGGTGCAAAAGCGAGGGGCAGCTAGCCAAGAGGTGGGGGAATAAGACCCATTGTTTCTGGGGTAATGGTGCAGGGCAGGTGCACGGGACATTCTCGCTCCAGTACAGCCCTTCCCGCCTGGGCAGCAAGGAACAGCACCAGAGCAACCGGTTCAGTGTGCATTCCTGCAGGCACTTGGCAGACATCCCACCTCGGTCTGGCTAGGACTCCTGTACCCTCTTTCCCTCTTTGGGGTTTTTTTAGCTTCTTTCAGTCTCTGTCCTCGTCGATGATCGTGAGGCAGATGAGGGATCTTCGGACAGTCTCTTACACCCTGCAACTGGGCTCCATGGCAACATGGAATTTTAATGAGGACTTTTCTGCCTTTGAAACAAATGACATCACCCAGAGACTGTTTCCCTAGATGACAGCGAGCCATTGGCAGATGGACATTACCTCATCTCAGAACACCATCAATCACCTTGAACCATGGGGGCTGGACAGTGGGCGGTTATGGGAGGGACCAAGGGAGTATACAACTCCTGGACAGAAGACAGGAGCCACTTTTTCACCTTCAGAGTAGCTGCTGGTGAAACCCGGCGCTGCGGTCTTTGGGCCTGCTTCTCTATCAAGAGACTTCTTTTAAATAATTTCGGCTTCGGAGTAGCTGAAGCCACCCCAGCGTTGCAGATCTCTGCCCTGGGTGTATAGCCGGTTCAGCTTAAAGAGTCTCCAATCACTGCGAACCTGGGTTTTATTTTTCTCGGTTATTTTCCAAATTGTTTTTCCTTTAATAAATTACTTTTACTTTTAATTAAAACAAGAGTTGCCTCCTTTTTATGACAGTTTGGGACAAAAATATTGGTGAGAGTTGTCAGAGCAATAAATGTTTATCTAAACCTGTGGATGCTGAAAGCTTGGTCACAGGGAGATTTTCCAGCTTTCTGCCAGTGTCCGTGTGAGAGTCTTTGCTTTCTCATGGATGCTGGCTGAAAAACAGTTAGAGAGTTTTTGTAAATAATTCCTTTTTCTTACACCTGCGAGATGTTTTTGCAATATTGTTATTGCTAACTGAAGAATTGTTTTGAAATGGGTGTTGTAGGATTTAGCCAATCATCCTGAGAGGTGGATGGTCAAGGAACCAATGACCTTATGCCATTCAAGCAAGCTAGAGGATATAAGCCAGTCTGTAAATAAATAATAAATTCTGCTTTTCCTGAACTCTAGCTTGTTTCGTTTCTCTCCGTCCCCGGTACAACAGCGACATAAACCTTCCTTTTTCTCAAGCATTTGCTAGCAAAGCATGCTGGAGCAGCCTGGAGAAGAGAAGCTTTGGGGTGACCTAATTATGGCCTTGCAGTACCTGAAGAGATCCTACAGGATAGATGGAGACAGACTATTTACAAGGGTCTGGAGTGACAGGACAAGGGGGAATGCCTTCAAACTGACAGAGAGTAGGTTTAGAATGGATATTGGGAAGAAATTCTTTCCTGTGAGATTGCCCAGAGAAGCTGTGGCTGCCCCATCCCTGGAAGTGTTCAAGACCAGGTTGGATGAGGGTCTGAGCAACCTGGTCCAGTGGAACAAGATATCTTTAAGGTCCCTTCTAAACCAAACTATTCTATGATTCTCTGAAGTCTGTGGATTTTTTTCCCATCTATGTCATCTATGCAAAATTTTACAGGTTGTTTTTCAATGGGCATTTCTCACAACTCTCCACTCACTGCTTCGCATCATGTTTGGAAAACAGCGTTCGAGCTCAGGCGTAGCATTTAGACAACGTGGATTATCCATATGCATCAATCAGAAAGCTAAAAGAGAACATGGAATTTATTGGAGAGAAAGGAATTCTGTAATGCCTTTCCAAGTTATAAATCTAACAGGGAGAAAGCTTTTTTTCAGTCACTTTTGAAGGAGTCTCAGACTTTATGGTCCCCATGTCTTCGTATCAGGAATTGTTTGGAACCTGTGACTGCTCTCTTGTGAGGAGAACAAGGAGGCTGGGATTTTGCCAGATCTCAGCTACACAGATCAATAATATATATTTGGTATTGTTCTGAAGGATTATTTTTCCAGCTTGTGGACTGCTTTATTAATGTGATGGATGTAGTGTGAGACTTGTGGATGAGGAAATGTGAGAGACCTGCCAACACTCTCTTCTGAAGCATTTGGGTAATTTGGGAGCTGCTGCGATAATTGATGGACCTGCCATGCCCTGGAACAACATTTTTCTTGTTATTCACTAGGAAAACCACTGACATCTCTTAGTTTCTAGGGTGGCTGCCGTTTAATGTCTGTATTTCCTAAAGTTGCCACAAGTTCCACTGTGTGGCATCTGACTCAGATCAAGCTTTATCCAAGCGACATATTATGTGGGGAGAACATGTTACCAAGCTTTAGTCCATTTTGTGAAAGCATAGGGACAACTGTTTACTTAAAGTAGCGTTTTGAAAGATCACTTAAGGAATGGGACACTAGAATTCAAAAGGACTTGGATGTCAGATTCCCTGCAGGTTAATGTGAAATCCCAACTCGAGTAACTTGGCAAGAGATAATAGGATTCTGTTTATTATAATCCAAACTTTTAGTGGCAATTGGATCACTGGAAAGGCCCATGGTCAAAAAGTAAGCACAGGCCTCACTGCCACAAGGACCCATTTCCACTTAATTAACAACCTTGTGTCCAAGACCTTTCCCAATAGGAATATTTGTTTCAGTGGGGTTTTGTTTTAAGACTTCTGGGCAAGTCAGCAAAATAGAAATATTGTTTAATTTAGAGAGGTGTCATAAGGCTTATTTAATGTAGAACAGAGACCTGTGTTAGAAAAAACTGTAGAAGAATTCTACTTTTGGAGTTTGTTTTCTATATGATTGTCTTGGGGTGACTTTATGATGCTGTATCCCCTATTGTCTGCTCTATGCCAGACATAAATCCTGTGCCTTTCTGTGCCTTTAAGCTAGGTCCGAGAGAAAGAGGAGGGAAGCCGAGCGAATTCAGCGCAGTTTGTATTCAAGGACTCACAGACTCCCCCACGCTCTCACCGCTGCAGAGCTGAGGAAGCACCTTCCTGCTTTTCCCTAGCTCTCGGCTCCTTTTCTCAGGAAAGAGTTAAAATTCTTTGCTCTTTAACTAGCTTCTTGTTCGTTAGCTGAACCAAGGAGTTTTCCTGGGACTGTGGCGGCTTCTTCTTCTCCTGGAACTGTTCAGCTCAGGTCTAGAACACCATCACTGGGAGGCCCCACACCACAGCCCGGGGGGGCCCACACTGCACCCCAGCTCTGGAGAGAGCAGAGCCACAAGTACAGAAAGGACTCTGAATCTACCGGGTCTTCTTCACAGCAAGAGGTTTTATTATTTAACATTATTCATTCTCTCATGCCTGCGTGCACCCTGCTTGTCAAATGAACAATTTTTTTTCACTTTCCTCCAAGAAATTTCTTTCCGAACCTGGTGGGGGTGGGGCTGCTGAAACCTGCCTTCTGTGGAGGAGACATTCTTTCCAGAGCGTTTCCCCTTAAATTGTCTCAAACCAAGACAATGATCAAAGTACATGGTATAAATTGCAGGTTTTCTGTAGATGCTGTTATTTTTAATAACTTTGCATCAAACTATTTCTAACTATATGATCAAAAATGTCAAAACAGGAGGCAACTCTTGTTTTAATTAAAAATAAAAGTAATTTATTGAGGGGAAAATAATTAGGGAAACAACCGAGGCAAGAAAATAAAATCTGGGTCCGCAGGGATTAGAGACTCTTTCAGTCCGAACTGGTGTGGCACCCAAGGCAAAAACCTGCAGCACCGGGGTGGCTCTGGCTAATCCGAAGCCAAAAAGAATTAAAGAAACCTCTAGATAGAGGGGCAGGATCAAAGACCGCAGCGCCAGGCTTCACCAACAGCTATTCCGAGGGAAAAAGCGTGTCTCATCTCTTGTCCAGGGGTTTTATACCCCTTTGATCCCTCCCCTAACCACCCACTGTCCGGCCCCCATGGTCCATGATTATTGGTGGTACTTCCAGATGAGGTCATTTCCATCCACCAATGGCTCGCTGTTGTCCAGGGGAACAGTTCTTGGGTGATGTCATTGGGCCCAAGGGCAGGAAAAAGTCCTCATTGAAATTCCAGGTTGCCATGGAGTCCAGTTGCAGGGTAATGGTTAGGGGCTAAAAATAGTTCCTGATCACTCAAAGGGGTCCGCTCTCCTGTAAAATCCTTAACTNAGGGGTCTGCTCTCCTGTAAAATCCTTAACTTAGATTAGAGTTTAACACAATTTTAAAATATTAAATCAATGTTCAATCATTATTAAAACTTCATAAAATCAAATTTGTACAACAGGTTAACTCTCTGATTAACAGGGAAGGGAAGAGGGAGGATCAAATAAAATATATTACAAACAAATTACGTTCTACTACTGCAGAACTCCAACTTATATTAGAATTAGCATGCACTACCAACATAACTTATCTCTAGGAAAAAGGTAGAAGGTGGCCCTACTCGAAAAATACTGACAGGCAAAATAACATTATGAAGTCTCTGCTATTAAATTAACATGGTAAACTTAAAATTCAATAATTCTAACATTTTAAAGGAGGGTTTTAGGATTGATGGGGTTTGTAGAAACGGGGTTAACAAGGGAACAATGTAAACTTTCTAATCAACAAGTGCTTAACAATTAACCTTATTAACAGTTCAATTAACTTCAACTTAATCATGGGGTAATTTAACATGCAACAGCCAAATACCATACTTCATAAATGACAGAAAAAAAGCAAAGTCCCACTGCCAGGTGAATTTTTTCGTATTTCTCCAAATCTTTAGGATTAGAGTATTCTGAATGTTTTAGTTATGACAAAAAGCCCCAAATTAAATGCAGTGGCAGAGAACTCCTGGCCATATTTTTTCTTGTTTTACAAGAAAAAGGGTGAACCCAATGAACTCATGGTGCTGCCAGTTTAAAACAAATTAAGTACAATTTTCACAGAGCCTGCAGCTAAATTACTGTCTTCCCTGTTACGGGATACTGGGAGGCCAAAATTCTGGAGTAGTTTATAAAAGGATCCAGACAGAGGCATACAAGAAAACTCTGCAGATAGCTATTAAATACAGTCATTGCACAATCCTAAATGACCCACTGCCAGAATCTGGGAATGTATGGTAGTGACAGGACCCTTCCTCACATGCCTTCCTTGTTAAGAGCGGATATTGGGCTATCCAGGCACTTTGATGGAGCTAGCACAGGAGATCTGGTATTCCTAGGAATTTTGTATGCTGGAATAAAGCAGAAACAGCACCAGAATGGTGTATGGGCATTTGAAACTTAGGACGATCAAGTGGGACCATTCCTCTGTCCTCCCTTACTCCCTCTCCTTCCAGGTCTACCATGCAACTTTTGCTTGGCATTTAGGCACACATGCTCCAAAGAACTTGCTATTTCCGAAACTCCGGGTGCCTAAACTCCTCTGATGCTTTGGGTGTCAGATGTACTCATATACTCTATCTGCAAAGCAAGTGCTTTTCTTCTTTTCCAGTTTCGGAGAGTAAATATATTTTTAACACTCCAGAAGCACAGAGGCATAACAGTAATAGCAGAGAGATAAGTGCTTGGTAAGAGGTAGCTGTGTAATAGGCTGCTCTGTTAAAGATCCCTGAAGTGAATCTCAGATGATGTTACAGCCACCTACCTTGCCTGGAGTCAGGCTGATGATCAGGGGCCTTTATCTTCATATTTTCATCCCTTTTCAATTCCCATCTGAGCATCAAGTGTCTCCCTAGATCCTGCACTTTAAAGAGGTGTCCCCACTTATTCTCTGTGCAAGAAGAAAAATGCCATGTGTTTTCTACGCATTTCTTTGGCTGGATTCACATACTCTGAACATGTCACTGATTTGGAGCCAGGATAATTGGATGGGATGAGTAAGAATTAAAGTCATCAAGATAGGGAATAGGAAAGTCAATGTACCACATTTGAACACCTCTGCACCAGCCAGATCATTCAGAGGAAGCCAGAATCTGCCCCACCTCCTTCTGTTTAACAAAATGTGTGAGTTATACATTGTCTATGTTATATCCAGATGGAGCAATATCAAACCAGATCAGCATGGAATTAAGCCAAAAATCTGGTTCCTTATTGTTCTGGCACAGAATGAGTATTCAAATAGTTAAAAGATCTTCAATTCCCAGGTTTACATCCCTAATAGTTTTACTCATGAGCAAAACAAGAAGTAGCACGAGCCTAATTTGCCTTTCCTTCAGAGCAGATGGTCCTTCAGATTCCTATACTGAATTATTCATGTCACAGTGAGTTGAGTCCTGTCACTCTATGTCAGAAAATTTCCATGGTGGACAACATACAGTACGGTTTTTTAGGAGCTATTTGCTCTATATTTGAGATGCAATATTAAATTAAAAGCGGCTATAAACCTTTAGGTGTGAGGTATTCTGACGTATAACTTAGGATTCCTCACTGATGTAATTCGTCACCGCAACAGGTTTAGATGAGGTAACGTTTACCAGTCTTACAAATTGGGTGCATTTTTATAGCAATTGGTATCAATGGTAATCCACAATGAATAAATCACACATTTAAAGTCAACTCTCTCACAGATGTTCTAGGATTAGATGAAAGTGCTTAAACGCCAATGGCAAGGTGATAAAATCAGTAATTTCAGTTTTGTGGATGAGAATTCTCTGCTCCAACAGCACTGAAAAGCTTCCACTTCAATTTTGCTTCCTTACTTGAGATCTCAGTGTTGTAAGACTGAGTTTGCTTGTCCTGAAAATGTTCTTCTGTCTTTTCTTCTTTCTGTCTGTTACGAACTGGTTTAAACACAGAAGAGCAAAGGAAACTAAGCCTTTGTGAATAAAATGGATCGAACCCAGAAAGGTTTGAAATATACCCCAAAAATATGATTAAAACCAAACGAAGTTAGATGTTGGTGCCAAAAAGTATTGGTACATTGTATTTAATAGAGGAAAGGAAGGAAGGAAGGAAGGAAGGAAGGAAGGAAGGAAGGAAGGAGCGAGCATGGGGGAGGGTTGGGGAACAGGGAGAGAGTGACAGAGGTTAAGTAGAAACTTATCACCCTTCCGGTGGTCCCAACTATGTCTCGTTGTCCCCCTCCATCTGGTCTTCTTGGTAGTAAGAGTTTCCAGCCGCCTGCTACTGCACCAGAAAGTATAGAATCCCATGGATACATTTGGGCCAGGTGGGAACGCCCATGTGCCTCCCTTGCAGGAGGCCAGTTTGACACAGTCCCTTGCAACACTGTGGATTTGTTGCATCATGTGCAGTGCTCTGGTGCAGGGCCTGGGGACCCGTTTGGGGAGGCCTTTGATGGGCCAGGACAGGCCTTCTGCTGTCCTTCATGTGCATGCGGCTTTTCCGGACGTGAAGGGGCCCCACAGCTGAGCTCCTCTGCACAGCGGAGGATAGGTGTTAACTGCTTCTCACCAGAGGCTTTTTCACTACACATCCAAAACCTCTCCTCCTCCCTCCACCCTTTGGTGTGAGGGTCTGTGTGAGCCTGGCAGCTGATAGCCCCGAGGCTATGGTCTCCACCCCAAAGATGCTAAGTTTGATCCCTTTGTGAAAGTATTCTTGTCTTCATCAATGGGCAGTGAGCAGTTCAGGGCCCCATTTGGGGTTCTGGTGGTCTTCTCTGCAATACGGCTTTGCTGTAATAGACAAAGGTCCTTCATGAAGATGTTTAAACCATAAACTATAACATACAGTCTCCAACACTGTCTTTCTGGCTTCCAGCTCTCTCTCAGCAGCATGGCTGAATAACTTTGGAGGTTAAGACCTGTTTTGGACAGGTGAGAAGCTGATTTTTCAAGCCCTTGTTATAAAGCTTGAGAGGCTCAGAGCAAAGGAAAAATGGCCAGATTTGGGACTGGGAGGCAGGGCCAGCCCTGTACCTGTGCTACAGGACAACAGGGCACTGTCAACACACCACTCTTCAACTTCATTCACTCTGCTCTTAAAGCATTGTGGTGCTTTTGATTAATACAATTTTTTTCTTCAAGAAAAATAATGTTTCAGACTCAACAGTCCGTTGTACTCACACAACTTCCAAGTGGGAACAGTGCTTTATAAATTATGGATGTGCTTTCTGAAATAATAACTCAGAAATACATTCTATTTTGCTTAATCTTTTTTAATTGGCATCTCAGAGGCTTTGCAGGAATCTGGCTGCAGATTTTCCACTTTCTGTTGGGTTATAATTTTTTTGTTTTTACTTTTAGCAATGGCATGCAGAGAAAAGCACCCGCTTTGACAACAGTCTCTGCCTGAAGTTTCTTAACTAAATTGTACTCAGCATGGTGTAAAATTCACAAGATTTGGGAGGCATGAGGTGCACAGATAATGTGGCATTTTATATGACAGCTTTGCATTTCAGCAGGATACCATGGCATTTTCTTTGCCTGTAATATAAAATACTGCTAATGGAACTGATCTAAAAATTGCACGTACTTTGTCTTTTGGTGAGTTTTAATTGCGTATCTTTCTTAAAGGTTGTTAAATAGGCCTCTTACCATTGATGGTGTGGTGTATACCACATTTATTCATGCATACAAAATAGATTTAGGATAAATTCTGTCAGGAAAATTAATCCACAAACACCAGAAGTTTATGTCCAAAAAGGAGACAGAGGAGTCCTGTTACTCTATTTGAGAAAAGGGAGAGGCCATAGGGCATTCCTCTGGGGTCTCTCAAATTGTTAGAGGACACAGCCTTCTTTTTATCCTAATTTCCTGGCCTCATTTCCCTCTCTCTTGATAGGAGTTGATCAATAGTTAACTCATGTAAGCACAGTTAACTATTAAGAGACAGCAAATGTTAATTACAAAACCTGAGAAGCACGATTCGTCTTAATCTTGTCAAGATAAAAGAAGCAAGGATTGTGTGGAATCAACACAGAAAGTGTTGAATCATTCCACAGAGGACTGCACATGCTCCGGAAGGAAAGGTGAAAAGTACATTGTTAGGAAGACTACCAGCCTTCATCAGAAAGACCCCCGAGGAGGAAGAGGAGCCTTCCTCAGTTCGACCACCAGGACATGCCACGCATGCATGGCACATATGCTAATGTATTAATGACTTCCAAGAAGTAACTTGTATAGCCACTCCCATCCCAAGGAATGTTATGAATATTCATGAATTTTACCCATAATACTGGACTGTATGGAGTGCTCTGTGTGTGTGTTCGGAGCAGTGATCCCCCATGCACCCAGCACTGAATAAAGCAAATACCCGTTTCTCTGACTCTGTCTCTGAAGTATCTCTTGGCCCGGTTTGGGGCAATTCACTCTTTCCCCATTGGCTGGGGTACTTGAGAGGTACAGACTTCCCGCATCACCNGCCCGGTTTGGGGCAATTCACTCTTTCCCCATTGGCTGGGGTACTTGAGAGGTACAGACTTCCCGAATCACCTAATACAGACCCCCTTCTAATGTAAACCCCACTTTTTTCTTTTCCTATGGAATTTATGGTTCTCCCCTTTGCTTCTTTCATCTCTCAGTATCTATCTTTAGCTATCAGCAGACCGACAGTTTGTTTGTAAAGACTAAACCCTCTCACTCCTTTCAACAATCAGTGGAATTCCTCCCATTGTTTCTTTCACCTATCAGTATCTAGCTTTTACCTATCAGAGACCCACAGTTTGTTTGTAAAGACAAATCATTCTCATTCCTTTCAATCCCTCCTCTTTTCTTTTCTTAATAATTGTCTTTACAAACTTTAGTTATTACTGTCATGAATTAGATTCAAATAACTGACAGGAGTCTGGCCAGTTAAATTAAATATAGATTTATTCAGCAA